>VWZK01004558.1:238078-268797 GCA_013396935.1 Baryphthengus martii
CGTTGTATTGTTATTTTTACGCACCCTCTCCTTCTTTGAGCTACACGTTCCGTCTGAATTCAGCACTATTTCATTATTTTGGGCAAATGTACGGCGGGATTTTGTCCCCTAAGGAAGGGCAGCGACAGTACGGTGCTCGTACCGATGGAATTTGACTTGGAGGTCAAAACCACCAGCTACCTAAGTATCGTTTAGAATGCCTGGCTGTGAAGATGCGAATTCTGTTATGACCGTTTTAATCAACAGTGACATAAATATTTACCAACATAAGATACTTTGCTTGGAAACGTGACAGACGACTTAGCAAATGTACCTTTCTGCTAAATACCAGCCACTGAATTCAGGAGGAGCAAAGGTGTTTTAGTGGAAGTTTGTCACAGTGACTGTGAGATTACATGTCAAGATTGGAAGGTCATTACATAAAGCCTTGCTTTCTTAAACAGAAATCTATATTTCATAAAATAATAGCTTACATTTAGTTACTATCTGAGAGACTGGGTTTGGTTTTGCTTTAGGAACATCTCCAAACTGGTGTTTATATGCTGTGTGACACTTTCCTAAAAGGTGGTTTAAAATATACCTGGTATTTGCTTGCACACATACAAATATTAACATCTTGCGAGTTATATTTTCCAGCAGACTGTTTGATAGCTTTTAGCAGTCTGCTTTTTCTCAATATCTTTTTCAAGTCCTTTAGAATATTGACTGTCTTTAATGGTTTTATTTTGATTTTTGTGAGCTTGATGTTCTATCATGCTGGTCACGGTGTGAAATGCTGAACATTTTTATGCAGTTTTAAAGGTGTCTGGAACTTCCTTGGCTTGCATCCCCTCTGTTGACGGGGTTACAGGAGTCCAAAATACGTGTGTAAGTCCACGTAATGGTTCTGGAAATCTTAGGCTGGTGGCCACCTCCACTGGAGGAGGAGTGAGGAAAGAGTCTCTGCATCTATCAACAGAGCGACACAGAATGCAGTGTTATGTCAGTAAGCTATTTGACGTCTATTAGGCCACACACAGCTGATTCTGGGTGGTATTACGAATTTGTTAATTTGTGAGAGTTTATGGAACTGTCCATTTATGCAAAAACAAAACCAACAAAGTTTAACCTTTGGAGGATTTTGGATTTTTTTTCAGTGCTTCATTTTTCTTGAGAAATGTGTTAAGTTGACAAGATTGCAGAGATCATGACTAACTTAACAAAAGTTGACATCATGGGTATATTCATTTAGAGTTTAAAAACAATGTTCATCATCTTAATGTATGGGTGTTTGTGCTTTCTTGAGAGAGCTGCTTTCAAGCAGTGAGGAGAATACATGGTAACAGGTAGTTAGCTTAATTTGAACGTGCGCAGAACAGCGTACAATGCCATTCTGCAGCGAGTGATCACATTAGATTTAGGAGGTATTTGAGGAATGCACAGTGGAAAATTGCACATCTTGATTTTGAATTCTGTGAAGCTATGTGTGCAGCTATACTGAATGAACAATTTTTAATGAGTGAAGTAACCATTTCAGATGTAGAAATAAAAGTGCGGAATTAAACTCTTTCGGATAAAATCAGATGTGGTATTTTGAGTGTCTGCTCTCGTGTCCCTATTCTGCCTTCCCTTATGACGAATTTACTCTTCCTTGATGACCTTATGGACACTGTGTAAATGAAAGTGGTATGAGGCAGGGCTATTGGACTTGAGGAAGGAGGGAAGCATTCCCTTTAGAAAGAAAAATAACTTAATCTCTGCATCATAAAGGAAATAAGCAATGACGGCCTTGATAAGGGGCAGGTACCAGTTCAGTGGGCCCAGGTACGATGCAGGCTCACCTACTCGCAATACTCGGAATGCTGTGGTGTTACAAACCAACTCTTGGCATATTTAGTCTTCTGTTACCTGTGGATTACTGAGGCTTGGCAGCGGTGGCCAGAGAAACCTCACATTGATGAGAACTGCCAGCGGACGTTGTCCCCTCGGCTGAAGGCGTGCACATCGTGGCTGCGGCTGCAGGTGGGCAAACAGCATTTGCTGCTGTTCGTCTCATGTGCCACACCAGCGGTTGGACCGGTGTGGCTCCCACATGACTACAAAGTGATCAAAATTAAAAACAAAAAGTGAGGGTTTAAAATGTAGTTTAGATTTTTAATTTGGTTTACCCTGCGGCCCCCCCCCCCCATTTGATGTTGTCTGATTCTGGTGAAGGTTTGGCATTGGGGCCAGAAGAAACAAGAGGGGCTTCTTGAGGTAGCACGGGTGCTGGCACTTACCGGGTCGAGTTCTGTTGCCAGTCATGGGTTTTGTGTGCACCCCTCATCCGTGGCTGCGTAAAAGCATTGTGATTGTCTGCCGTGCCTGCCTTTTGGGTCGAAAGAGTGGGAGTGTGCGGACGAACCGTTGGTGCCTGATCAATTAGCAGTTTGTGGTGGTGATTAGTAAATTATCCTGTAGAAATTCTGAAGAGTTTATTTCTGTGCTTAATAAATGTAATAAAAAAACTGAGTAGTTTTTGTGTGTTGTAGGTAGGTTATGTAGGTTGCTTTCTCATGCAAAGACTGATGGCTGGTGAGTTGCTGGTGAGTTGCTCGATAAAGTGTAATTGAGTCCAAGTCCCGATCCTTTATATATGCTTCCTCTGTAATGTCTTTTCACAAATGTGTCTGAACTTCAAAGAACTTGCCTTAATACAAATCTACAGTTATATATTTTGTAAAGTTCGTTCATGGAAAGTCTCTTTTGCAGCTTAATAACTGTAAGTTTCCCTTGCTGCTAGTTTTGAATCTCCTTTTTCGTAGGTTCAGCCTCTGCCTGTAGCTAAGGTGTGCTTCACGTGCCGGGAGTCTTTTCCCAAGTAGCCAGCACAAGCTTGTCAGGACAGTGTCACAGTCGGTGAACGTGCGGTGACTGGTACTCCAGGTTGCACACTTGCCTTCTTTTTATGCCACCTCTGCAGCCTCTCGGGCAATTCACGAGGAGCAATTTAAAGTTGAGATTTGAGTTCCAGATGAAATGATACAAGATATTCACAGAGGAAAGAAAAAAAAAACAAAAGTTGACCTGACTCTGTATGTATGTGTGTGAAAGGTTTAAAAATTGCACTTTCCTGCAGTTTCCACGCAGTCGAAAGTTTGTGTTGCTCGCTGTTCATTCCCGATTTGCTCACTGCTGACAGAATTTACTAGATTTCTGACCCATTGTGTGATGCTGGTCTCAAGTACATAACGTATTTTTTTGCCTGTGTTCTGAATGCTTACTTCCTTCTCATATTTTGTCCTCATTAGTATTCTCAATTCCTGACAATTTTATATCATTTGCATACATAACACTTTTCTTCTTTTGCCTGCTTTCATGCCTTTCTTCTCAAGGCCTGTATCCCTCTCTTTTCCTGAGATCCTTCCCTGTCTCCTCGATGGCTTCTAGCAAAGTGGTGATAAAACAAGGGTTTGTGTTTGAGAGGAGAATACGCAGAGTAAATTCATCATATGACTTGTATATATGTTCTTCTTGCCCCTTCCCCTCTCTAGCCTTAACATTTTTCTATGAAATAGATGGTGCTTAAGTGAGGAAGATAAAAATGCTGATGCAGCAGACAGCAAGCAAAGTTAAGTTAATCCTGAGGTTATACACAGCAAAGAGCCAGGCCTGGCCTCTTATTTCCAGTGATGATAATGTTTAGTACCTTTGGAAACAGGATACTTGGCTTTGGGAAAAGATGTGCCGTGCATCGCCCTCAGGTAGTCGCCTCATGTCAACCGAGAAAGCGGCATCAATGACTTTTGAAGAGTGCTGTCTAGAGTTTCTTCTGTGCATTCTTTGTGAACTGAGTGCTCAGTAGCTTGTCAGATTTAGTAAACTTTCTGTGAAGTTTAAATGGAATAGTGGAAAATGTGTGTAAAATTCGGAGGGAAGTGTAGGTAGCCTGCTATTCGGGGTGAACTATGTCTGTCGGACTTCCTTACTCCACTCCTGTGCTATTGACTGAATTCGGACGAGAAGTAAAATCTGCTCCCTGTCATTACTAAGTGAAGTAGCTAGTTGTGTGTGTAAAAGTAATATCAGCCCAAATGTCAAAAAGCAGATGGACATAGTTGTTTGAGACTGACTGAATTGATTTCATTGCTGCAGGAAAATTTATCACAGGAAAATCTAAGTAGTGCATCCAACCTGTAGCAGTTGAACCAGTTTAGCCAGTACATCTTGCATGACATCATTTGATATTTGGGGTAAGGGTGAAAACGAACTCCTTTAGAGCTTGTGAAGCATCTGATTTTTCTTAAATGATAATAAATTTAAAACAGAACATTGTTTGCTTTAGTTTGTGCTTTGAGATATCTCAGATCAGTTGCTTTAACTTTGTGTCTTGTGGCTGTAGAATATTCGTGGCGAAGGAGTAAAATACTGGGTGGATTGCAATACAAGGTGTTATTAATCCATAACAGATGTCCTTTTCCCCCTCAAATACATTATATTAATACATATCATGTCTGCTACCTGCTAGTTTGATATTACCAGCAACAGGATTAACAGTTACTATAAAGTGTCTTGACAAGTCGAATGGGGGCTGGAGACTGGCTGTCTTGTTTGTCGAGTTGTTAAACACCCAGTGTTGTTTTCTGAAACTTTTTCTTTATTGGGCACTTAATATATTTTGCTGCAGTGGTTTTAGTGTTTCAATTTGATGCACTGGCAGAAAGGATAAAAGTGCACTTGATCAGTGACCACAGCTATAGCATAATGTATCTGTGCACAGTGTTGCAGGCTTACACAGCACATTTTACTGTTTCTGCGAAACCATTTGTTTTCAGCTTGGCTTACTGATTGTAGTGCAAGAGACTCTAAGTTTAGAAACACTGAGTGGAGTTTGAATGAGTTGCCAGCAAAATGAAGAATGGTCAGCCTGTAAATAATGTTTTATTCTGACTTGTATTTGCCTAGTTTTCCTCGAAGGCAGAGATTTTGTCAACTAGAAATAATTAAGCTTCTGGAAATTATTAGACAGATTTTGAAAATATGGAAACTCTACTGAATATTTGCAGTTTGGGGAAGACAGTGTTAGTTCTTTACCATAGTGCCCAGGGATCTTTGGGATTCTCTTCAGAATATAAAACTACCTCTTAAAACTGTTTTATATTGGATGTAATATGCATCTAGAATAACACAGCTTGTGCATGTTTAAGCAAAATATCTTAAAAATGCAAAGCCTGAAACTAAACGATGAATGTTGTTAAAACTAAAATTCTGTGATGTAATCAATATAGTGTATCTCAGGGTATGGTTTGAACTGCTCTTGGCAGCTGTTTTAACCATTGCTGAAATCAGTAATTCGTGACCCATTTAGTAGTGAAGATTTAAACAAACCCATCATGCTTTGTAGCATCGTAGGAGAACAGGGTGTTCAGTGTCTGCAGACCTGCAGTTCTCCCTGACTGCAGCTGTAAAAGTGATGCCACTCAAAGATGTGCCAAGAACTTCCTATTTCAATTGAAGAAGAGAAAAAGCTAGTACCTCTGCTTGTTCTTGCAGATATGCTGTACGTGGAGATAATCTTCCAGGTGGGTGTTCTGAACGACACGGGGTTTTCTGCGTCAAAGCCAGCACCTCTACTTCCAGTCCAAAGTATATTGCAAGCCAGAGGAAGATGATGTGAATACTGAAGTAAAATGTCCTATGATGAGAAAGTTCAAAATAACTTTTATTTTTTTAGCAGTGCTGCAGTGTTTTGCAGCCTAGGAGCGGTGATAAGAGGGGTTATTTTTATTTTTAATAGTCACGCGTCTTTCTTACGAAGCATCATAAAAGTGCTGGAGAACAGAACTTGGAGCTTTATATTTTGTATGTTAAGGGATTGAATGCACTTCAGTAGAACTTGCTTTGAATGCAGAAATGTGTGAAAATTCTTAAGGTGATTTTTCATAATTTCCCTTTTCCTAGTGTAAGCAGGAAAGGATGCGTAAGAGTATCGTTGGTGTTCCATCATAGCTCTAAACTTAGTCATCTGGTGATTTCACAAGGTGCAACTGTAAGGATGTTCTTAAAACACACAACATCTCCATCTGTGCCTGTCTTTTTTGTAAAGATCAAAGGAAAAATTTGTTTTAGGGCTCTGCCTGTGATGCTGTACTGATAGAACAATCGGGTGAATTTCTGTTGAGCTGCGCTTAATGAAAAGAATGATTGTGTTTCTACAGCAGAGATTTTCCTTCCCGTATGTTTTTGGGAATTATTTTCTAGCATCGTTGATGCTGTTCAGCAGAACTGTGATGGAGGTTTTGATAGAAGTATGGGGGTGTAAATGCCTGTTAAAGCTTGGAAAAGATTTTAAATTCCAAGTCTATCTTAGTGGGTTAATATTTTCACTGTTAAATAGATCAGGGATTAGTGGTATAAATTTATTTCATAAACCAGCTAATTTGTGAGTTAAAACTGTACGGACTTTACATCTGTAGTATATAAAAGTTAATAAATGAGTTGGTATATATAAACATTATTGAAGAGAAGAGAAATTGTAGTTTTAAGTAAAGAAACAGATTTCCCAGTATAAGATCAACGCTTTGTTCTGTCACTAGGTAGGAAATTTTTGGTGTAAAACTTGCTTCTGAGCCATGAAAGTACTAGATAAATTGTGGACTCTAGTTTTGTGTCTAGGCCAGGCGGTGGTCCATCTCTGCCTTTGAGCACCTTGCTCGCCCTCGCCCGTGTGGTCACCCATAGCCACGGTCCCTCGCGACCCAGCAGGTGCTGGGGACCGCTCTGCAGGCGGGGGGAGAATAGGCTGCCCCAGCTGAGGCGGTAGCCGCCCTGCCCCGGTACTGCTTGTCGCTCGCCTGTGCGGCGTAGCCCTTATCTCCCCGTAGGAGACGAGGACTTTTGGGTAGGTGTTTTAAACTCGCACTGAGTTCTGCGCTTCTCCTGCTGTGCTGCACGTGGTGGTGGTGGCAGCAGTGGGGGGTTGTGGCTTGTAGCAATATGAACGTTCTGGTTTTCAGGTCTTGAGAGCAGAAAGGGATCTGCATCTGGGATCTGTGTTTTCGGGCATCACTCTTTTATCCGTCAGCTGTGGTAGGAACATGACAGATCTTGTGCCTACTAGGCTGTCCCAGCCCCTTTGTGACTAGAGGAGTGTCTGTGTTGAATTGCACTTATTTAGCACTCTGCAGCTTTTGGACAGTAACCTGTTGCATTTTTTTTGATCTTGATACTCTACGATTACTGGAAAAAAAAGTGCTTGGGGAGTGATTATTTTTTTTTTTTACTATTATTATTATTTTATTTTCCTTCCCTGCATCTAAAAACAAATTTTGTTTTAGGCAGTTGAGGTGGAGTTGGCAGTCCTAGTACTGGGGCATGGTGCTTTCTGCATCATCTGTGGGTTTTTTTCCAGAACAGGGATCACTTCGTTTGGAGATGGGGAAGAACTTACGTTCTCCCTTCCTGCAGCTTTCCTGATACAGCCACCTCTTTGGTTTTCAGTAGTTGTGAAATACATCTCCATTATCTATCTATCACCAGAATATTTCTGGTAACCATATTTAGGGAACAATTTTTAGAGACAAGTTTACCTGATTATTCCATTTAGTAAATGACTGGTTTGCTTCCGTTATAGATGCTAGAGCTGACTGGACACTCAGATGCTGTCACATGGGTTTACAGGATTCAAGTCCAATGACAATGTGAAATACACTTTTATTTTTTTAAAGGAAATCTGCTTAAGCAGAGGCTGCATGAACCCTCTTGTATTGTTCATTAAATCAAGCTGAGGAGCTAAGGCTTCTTCATTGGGAGTAGAAGGGAACTGACCTCCCCTAAAGAATTTTTCACCTTGGTTAAGTGTTAGTTACTTAATAACATCAAGGGGTCAACCTGATTTCTGGGTAAGAGTAGATACTGTTTGAAGTTTGAACACAGGGAACTCAAATGTGTCTGTAAATTATATGAATTAAACGGTGGGTCGCAAGACACGTGCAAACCGTTCCTTGCTCGTAGCAATTGCAGTAGTGAGGTTTCAGAATTTTCTTCTGCTTTCTTTTCCCGCTTCTCATTCTTCCTGTCTGGTTTTTATCTCCTCTATTTCAGTCTGACTTTTTCAGATGCTTCTTGGACTTCGACCCTGTGCCAAAAACTAGTCCCCTTAAAAAGTAGTGTAACACCTTGTGATATTTCCATCTTGCCACAAAGGTAGTAACCGTAAATGTAAGTCTGGTGTTTTTCTTTTTTTTTTTTTTTTTCTTCTTAAAATGTCCTTACAGTTGAGGAACTGAGGAACAGTAAAATCAACCCAAAATCTGCCAGAAATGAAAGCATACTACTACTAATTTTTAAAAAGTAGTTTATTCTAAAAATTTAACAACGGGATTTGATAATTGCTTCATTCTGTATTGATTTTAAGATACTTTCTTATTCTCAGCAGATTTGTCTTGTTTTTCTTAACCTGTTTTATTGACTAGACTCATGCTTTAGCTTACAACCTGTGCCCTGAAGTAGAAGAGGGTTGGTGTGGGAGGGGAGAGAGTCCTTAGTGGGAAAGATTCTTGTGGTTTCCCTCTGTAGGAGGGAAAACTGTGCAGCTCCTTTGTGTACCAGAAGAGCTCTGCTGGGGAAACCCTCTCTTCATCTTGCTAATAGTAAGGGTTAAGGGGAAAAATAATAAGAAAGTTGCACAAAAATGGATCTCGTTTCACCTGTGCCAGTTGCCCACTCGTGGAGCAGAGATCCTTACTGTAACTTTGTTCTGTCCCCTCTGCTTTGCTGGTGATTCACAGTGAAACCGGAGGGTTCTCCAGTACCTGCACCTGAACAAAGAGCTGAGCGGGCTCTGGTGAAGAGCAAGGTAGAGAGGTGTGAATGAGCCTGGGGACTGGGCACCTTGGCATTGCTGCTGAAAAAATGTCTGTGGAACCACAGCATTTGTCTTCAGACTTTTCAGCTTGGGATAAAAACACTTCTGGCTTTATTGGTCAGTGACCTCCTTGCTGGATTAAGAAAACATTTTAACTAGTTCTTTAAGACCTTTCAGCAGCCTTCAATACAATGAACTGAGAGGTGTTAACATTAATGCAGTGAGAGACGGTGCCCCAAGTGATTTTCTTCAGTATGTTTAGTTTTTGGTTGTCTTACAAATTGTATGTGCCTCAGAAGCATTTGTATGAGTCTCTATTGCAAACTAATAATGAAGATGAATCCAAATGTAGATATGTGGTGGCATCTTTGAAGAACCCAACTGAAGTCAAATTCAAGAGAAGTACTTGATTACTTGAAGTACAGCATAGTCAAGGTCTGAACATGAGCCATGGGAGCCTTCCTAATGCCTGAGGAGTCCAAATGTGTAAACACATTCTGTCGCTAGTAAAGTTATACTAGTAGCACTAAATTCAACACAGAGCACATCTTCAAGGCCCATTTTATTCACCACTGTTACTGTTGTTACTTTGCTTTGGCTTAAATTTGTACACTGGAATCCCACTTGCAGGTGTACGTGCTGGACTCCTCTGGACTTCTCCGGAGTGGGAGGTGTCAAACATCTCCCCACACCCAAGGAGCATCTCTTAACTGGTGTGTTGTCAGGAGGCTGTGCTGTGTGGAAAGTGCCTGCAGGAAAGAGAGTCTAACTCAAAATCGAGCACAAGCTGAAGTTCTCTGGATTTGGGTCTGGACACCAGACTTCATCACAGCAGATGACTTTTATCCTGGCTCACAGCAGCATGTAAGAGTTTGTGTCTAGGTCACTCTAATGCTGCTACAGAGAAGATGTATCTTCTAGAGCAGGTTGTTGTGTTGGGTTTTTTTTGAGCTCTGTGCCTCTCTTGCCTCCTCGCTTGCGCTGACCCAGCTGTGTGGGAACACATGGTAAATGAGATGAATGAAGAGGTCTGAATTGAAAATAACTTCCTTATTTTGGGTTTATTTTTAACTTAGCTCAGTTCACTGGTCTGCTTCATTGTTTGGCTCCATGAACAAGTGAATCAGCTTGACTGAGGAGGCAGAAGGGAGAGAAAACTCTTAACTCATTAATAAATTAGGTAACTTTTTAATTTTTTTGAACTATTCCCGAGACCCTTTATTTGACATCTGTGCCTGTCTCCCCCAAGAATTATGGCACAGGACTGTAGCAAAGTTCCAAGGTGAGCATCAAATCCAAGTTTACAGAGCTCTTAGTGCAGACACGTGGTTTTACCATTACAAAAATTGAATGTAGTTCAGAGGCAAACCACTTCTGGGGTTCAATTGTTCCCATTGCAGGGCTGCTTCTGAATGTCTTCACTTCTATTACTTTTTGGTTTTCCCCCATAAGGGTATTCCGTGTGGCTAAAAATAGTCTCTTGCATTTTCCAACTTGAAGATATATCTGGTAGATCTTCAGCTTTCTCACCTATACTAAGTGGGTTACTATTTTCTGATTTAAGTACCTATTAAAATCTCAAGCAGATATTTCAATAATAATGTATTTGTGGGGCGTTTAACCTCTTGTCCAGACTAGCTTTTCTGCTGATATTTTTGTCCCAGTGATAAAAATTTCCAGATCTCATGCAGACCTGGAGTGGGTGCTTACTGCAGCTGTTCTGTCAGCCGTGCTCTCTGACCAGTGTAATGGTCCTAATTTAAACAGGGGCCACTAGTTTCTGGAATGAGGTTGAATCATTGAAGTTTTAGCAGATCTGTTAAAATAAGTTTCAGAGTTAACCTGCTTTCTCATTTCGAACATTTCCAGGAGGACACAAGTGAAATTTTGGTCATTTAAAATTAAATTTAAAGTATACCTATTGCTATTAGTATCATGTTCACAGGTTAGATTTAAGAATATAAAACTGGCTTAGTACCTACTGACTGTCTTAATGCTGGGCAGGATCTACTTAGTGTAGCTAGAACAAAATATTGGCAGAGATTAACTGGGCTAATGTTATTTTTTGATCTCTCAGTTTTAATATACCTTGAAATGCATATTAACCACCTCAGATACATGCTTTATTAAATCAAAGGATAGATGTGCAATAAAAGTTATTTGAAGTTTTGGCAGCGTGCAACTCTGTAAATAGATATTTGCGTTCTCTGAAGTAAGAAATGTTTTTTAAGTAAGTGGAATTGTTGAGTAATTTATAGGTCATTCTCTAAATATGGACAGATGTGTAGTATGAAAAGCTAGTTAACCTCTTGGTGTTACAAACCCACTCTTGGTGGTAGTGTTGCACTTTCACCGTCACGCTCAGAAATCTGAGGAGGGGTTGTTAATTTGGGAACTTGCTTCTCCAGTGGGGGTGCATCACGCCCCCGTAGCCACGTGGTGTGCCAGCCAAGTTAATCTGGCCACTGTTCTGTCACTGGCAGCGCTCTTCTCGGGTGAGTGGGTGACAAGCTGGGTGACTTGTGGGGATGGCAGAAGCCTACTTTGTGCCTATTTTATCCCCCTGTGTTTCCTAGGTGAGGGTGCACCAAAGGCAGAGAGAAAGGTGCCCTGGGAGAACAAGCTTGGAAATAGGTCACTACTTCCAAAAGAATATTTTTTTCTCTACCTTCTGGTCCAGTTCAGAAGAGCACCTAGAGAAGTGGGCAGGTGAGAAGAGTGCTGCCTTCTTGGTTGCAGCTTTGTCTAGATGCTCTTTGGACCTGAGCAGAGCAGAGGCTGAAGGGGTCCTTTTTGCCTGCCACCATGGAGCAGATGGTGTGTTAACTGCCTACCAGGCACGGAGTGGCGCCAGATAACACTGAATTTCTAGGGGTATATGTTAACTTCAGAAGTTCAGCTTATAGTCAGAAGATAGCTGTGCACTGGATTGTGTTGAGGTGGACATGAATTTTCTGGGAACTGGAACACCTTTCCTCAACCTACAACATTTCTCTCGTGTGTAAATTCACTCACTGAGATCTATAACTGTAAGTCATGTGTTGTGGTTGAATGGATGCAGTTGCCTCCTGGATCTGCAGGGAAATTTAGACAGTCACTGTGATAGGCAGCAGCAGCAGCAAAAGCTATTTTGAGATGCTATTTTAATGGTAGTGCAGTACCTGGACATACCTGTGTAATTTGGTGTATGGCCTACCTACCCAGACTGGGTAACCACTGGCCATGTAGTAAGATTTAGGAGAAAATACAAATGACTGTAGCTGTGCCACTTGTAGTGGTGACAAATTTCTCTTTACCACAGAGCTCTAACAGTTCTTTCAGATGTGGTTTTCGAGCAACGATAATCAAAGATAAGGATTAGAGTGAAGTTGTTGGAGCTGTATTGAGATGCATGTTACTGTTGGTTGTAAGTTTGAAGAGGAGCGGTGCAGGCAGCAGCGGTGCGCACCCCTGGCAGTGGCGGCTCTCCCTCTGCGTCCTGTACGTGCCGTGGTTTCCACTGATCAAAACTCAGAAATGCAATCTAGTCTTGAAAATCCTTAATGACCTAGAACTTAGGTTTTTTGTCTACTGTTTTTCTTTTCTGTTTGCACCGTAAGAGAAAGCATCACAAGGCTATGAACCTGCATAAGCAGGGATTGGGCTTGCTGGGTGTTAAGAAACTGTATTGCTGGCACTTGGATGGCTGCTAGATAGCTCTTGGGCTGAGGTCGGGCCAAACCAAGTATGCTTGGGTAGGAATTAAAGTGTAGGGATCATTTCTTTGATCTCAGATAAAGTAGTTGTGTAAATTGACTGTTGCAGTAATAATAATAGTAAAATAAGCACTGTAAATGAAACCAATACTGTTGTTTCTGATTATATTACTCGTGGAACAGAAAGTGAGAAAGCTATAGCTTGTTTGATCCAGTCTTTTGCCTATTTACAAACTTGTTAAAATTGATAACAGAATTCACGCGGAAACCGCACATGACTAGCAGGCTTTTTTTATGCTCAAATCGCATTCCTCTAAAATTATTCCTATTTGTACATGAAAAAATTAAATGGGAAAGTAAGGTCTAAAACTACTCCTGGAACAGTAGTTGTAAATGGAATTAGTGTAGCGCAGGCAATGCTGTCACCTAACGGGGGGTTTGTCACTTAATGCAATTTTTTGCCTTTAAGTGCGGAGAGTTGCCATAATTCTGACGCAGTGCTTTAGATACCGGTGTCTTCAGTTCTAGTTTGCACGTGTGCAAGTGGATGGTGGGTACATTTAGTGGTGGATCTGGAATAGCCCTCCCTTTTCTTCACTACCTGGAGCTCAGAATTCGGTGGATGGTTCCTGTAGAGGTCAACAGGGTGAGTTCAGAATCCCTGTGCCTGAGAAGGAAGGTTGCAGGGATTTGAGGTGTACTCAGACTTCAGGAATACTGGGTTGTGTGAAGTGATAGGGAATAAGCACTGTCGGCATTGAAATTCTTACATTAATGGCCTTTCTGTTTGCTTGTGAAATTCATGGACTTGGTTGCTAATAAATAGCATTTGCAGAAAATAGTGAAAGTAGTTCTCTCCCCAGAAAACTTCAAAACCAAAACTGGCTGTGAACACTGAATCCCTTAGGCAGGTATGATGGCAGAAGCAATAGTGAAAGCTAAACCCAGGTGCCTGTAAGGTATTGTTTCTCTTTGTTCTAAGGTCATTTGTTCTGTGCCAATACTCTGAAGCAAATATTTTAATTTTCAAAGAAGAGAGGGTGGCGGTTTTGGTGGTTTGTGCAATGAAGGAACACTTGTTCGTCTTGGATTGTGCAACCAACCGGTAGCGGGTGTGATATTTCTTCTGTGCGTGCAGCCTGGTCCTTGCCACGGGCTTTCTGTCTCCTGCAATACAGCTGTCCATGGGTTAAGTCCCAGGGTCTTGCCTTGGAGAAGGGGACTATGGGGAGACCCTGCAGCTTGATAGAAGTTCTCTTAATAAAATTCCAGAGATCTCTAGCATGCCACACATTATCGTCAGAAGCCTCTTGTTTACCCAGACTGTCCAAGCCAAAGTGAAACAGACATCTACTCACCCTGTCCCTTGTCCACGTCTCTCTTTTTGGTCTTGCGGGGTTTCTTTGGTCTTAAAAAGTGTGCTGAAAATGCGTCAGTAGTAAAACTGCCATAGGAACGTTGAAATACCTGACTTTGACCATATGAATTAGAGCAAATCAAAGCATGTGTGTGTATGTTTATTTGGACATTTTTTTATTGCGGGGGGAGGAAGTATATCTGCTAGGTAGAAATCTAGACAAGCTGTTATGTCTGCTGCAGTTTGTGAACAAGTTTAAACAGGTAAAGACCTCTCCTGTTACATGTGCACAGATAAATTTCCTATTGTGTAGCGTAACTGTTAAAATTATGCCAGTGTTGAGTTACCACCCTGGTAAATGCAACACGTTGTCACTTACTCATATCACCTGGTTTTTGTAGGTGCAATAACTGAATATTGTATCAAAGGGTCGGTTTGGTTCTTCTGCTGGTCTGAGTGCTGTGTCCCAGAGTGCAGCTTCTCCCTGATAACCTCCAGCCAAAGAACCACCTCTTTTCAGTCCCAGTCTATTTTGTGTTGTCTGTTTTCTCTCTTCTTGTTCTTTATTGCAAAGACATGGCACGGCTCGCCTCTTCCTTTTTTCTGAACGCTTCACCTTTGAAAAAGGGAAAGGTATTCCTGCATGGGTAACAGTTACAGTGAAATGATTACCGTCTCTAGGAATTCTCAAATCCTGGTGTTATTCTGACTTTGTTAACAACTGGAGTTCGTTTCAGTTTGGGTAAAACCTGATTAATGACACATAAATTGGAGCTCGCTGCTTCAAATCTGTTCATTCGAGGTATTAAAAAACCTTCAAATAATGCACACTAGTCACAGATACTTTTTTTTTTTTGTATGTACTTCTATTTCTTAAGCAAGATGTCTTAAATTATATCATTTCTGCTTCTGAAAGGAGAAACATCCTTATGGATTCTTAATTTTTTGTTTGCTTGTTTGTTTGTTTCCCCTTGTGGAAAAGATCTGGAACTGAGGAAGTGCCGGGCATTACATACTGGACAGTTTGTGTTGTACCTCGATGTTAGGATTTATTTCTCTCTCCTCCCTTTGTGATCCACTGCCATGCACTGTCCCGTGCTTACCCCTTCCTAGGAAAACTGTTAGCAGTTTTGAAGTCATGGAAAAATAGTCCAGGAAAAAGAGAGGAAGTGAGATGAGGCTCCGGTAGTGGAGACGAGTGACACAAAATATCTGCTTTTGCACGCTCCAGGGGTATATTGAAAACACTGAGAGCATTTGTGGGATAAGTCATAGGAGGAAATGTAAATGAATTAGCTAGAGCAAAGGGAGTGTGAGTAGCAAGGGTTTCTGTCCCAATTGTGTGTGAGTTTGTGGTGGCTGCTGATGACACAGGCCACAAATGCTACATTATTAGAGAGAAAAATGAAGGGTGGGTGAGAAAACTTAAGGAACTTATGGTTTTCTTGAGACAAAGGAAGAATCATTCATCATCAATAGAATAGGGAATTTGAGATGCAGCTTAATTCGGTGGTGATGTTTATACCAGCTTCTAGCCAGAGGCAAAGCAGGAAGGCAGTAATTAATTTTGGAAGTTCTCAAAATTTGATTCAGATGAGTGGTGCTAGCAATGGAGCAAAAATAGAAGCAGTGGGGAAGATTTGCCAGAAAGAATATTGAGATTGGGAGGGTATTTGTAAAATTAGAGTGTTTTGCAGAGCATCAGAAAGACGTAATTCACTGGGTGACATGCCGTAGTCAGCTGTTCTAAAACACATTTTCAAGTCTGTTTTGTTGCCTTTATGCTCGAAGAATAGTTGACCAGAAAGCTATTGAAATACTGTTGAAGGATTTGGCTCATGAAACAAAAAGTATAATGTAATTTGTAATAAATAAGAAAGTAAATACACAACAAACATGTGAGCAGTGAAGTACAACTTCCTCTTTAGAATGTATTTTTGCTCAAAAAATGTACTAGTTATAACTGCTGCCACATGTGAGGTAATTGGCTTTCCAAAGAAAAAGGAGAAGAACTGTAACCAACTTGTCTTCCTTTTCAGGGAAAAACTAATTTAAATGTTTATCTGGGGTGGTGACACATCAGGGCACTAATGAAAGCGCTGAAATATGTGAGAGACTCAACATATAAAATAAACTCCATCTGAAGCATCATCCTTCCACCCTTCATCCACTTGGTTGCACCGCAAGATGAAATCGAGATTACATAGGTGCCCGGTCTCATTTCTTGAATGTACCTCTCAAATTTCTGTTTC
Organism: Baryphthengus martii; assembly: GCA_013396935.1. Lineage (NCBI taxonomy): Eukaryota > Metazoa > Chordata > Aves > Coraciiformes > Momotidae > Baryphthengus > Baryphthengus martii. The sequence continues at coordinate 254,207 of VWZK01004558.1, forward strand.
TAAAATAGTCGTTTGCATGATTTGCATCAACCATGTAGCTTTGAAGTTTGCAGCTGCAATTGTTACTGCCTGATGTACAGGATTCAAGAAGTTCTGTCTCTGATTGAGAACAGTTTTATTAAATGATTGCAGCTTTACAGGTGGCCCAGCGTTATTTATCAGCAGATACTGTTTTGATTTAGTCTTGTTTGTTTTCCAAGTAGCTTGATTTTGGAGATCTGAATTTAGTTATTCTCAACTAATGTGTGTGTGGAGGAGTACGCAGTAGTCTCTTTGCCTCATTGATTTCCGAGCATTTGTATTAGGATTTGAAAAAGAAAGCGAGCCTCAGAACGGGTGTGTGAGTGTGCCTGTTCTTGTATGTGTCTTGTTTTCTCTACATTTCTGATTGTGTTTGTTTATCTAACATGCAGACTTGGCTGTATGGTCCCATGGCAGCCTTTTTGGCACCAGAACAACTGGTTGACTATTTAACATGAAATAGTAAAACAGGAAAAGCTTTTTTTCTCTTCTTCCCACTCCCACTTCTTTAAAGTTTTTCTTTTATTTTAATTGAAAACAAAGTAATTTAAAATTGCTGACCAAAAAGTAATAGGCTTGTCAGTGGAGTGCTTGACAGAGAATTAGAAAATTCCCTTCTGCAGTCTTTTAAGAATTCCTTGGTAAATAATGGAAGCTAGCACCCAAGATTTCATATGTTTTCTATATAAAACAGCATTTCAGCCATGTTGCTCGTTGGAAGAAAGTTGTTCTTCATGTAGACAGTACTAAATAATTAACACACTTTAGTGCTAATTTTGGTGTCTGCTAACATTTTGATGTTTTCAGTACAGTAACTTACATCTTCAAAGCAGTAAAGAGAAGCTCATCTTCAGAACACTTTACCACAATAATCAGCTCTTTCTCAGAGCTTAAATAGTTATTTCCCTGCATTAACACTTGGAGTAGAAGGGTTACTGACAGAATGAAAAAGGAAAATAGAGGCTCCATCTTATTCAAAAGTGAATGCTGAAGAAAGCCTAAATAGTTGTGGGACCTAATGATTCTGTTGTAGAAACTGAGGAAGACTCTTGGTTCAGACCTCTGTTAAGGCTTTTGAAATGATTTTCATGGTTGCTGGTGTTTGTGCTACAAGTAGGAGAAGGCAGAGTAGCCACCTGGCAGTTCATGAATTGAATTAAGGCTGGCCAGAAATTTAATGGCTGTGTTTTCTTGGGAGTGTCCAGACCCCAGAATCTTCAGGGAGGCTGTACTGAAAATGGGGACACTTATGATGTAGGGAAGGGGTTTTCTGTGCCAAACGGGAGCAGGATGGTGTAAACCACCCACAACCCCTGCTCCCTGGGGCACCAGCCCTGAAAAGGCCCCGAGACATCAGCAAGTCCACAGTCCCAGCTAGACCCTCCTCCCATCTGCAGTCATTCTCTGCTTGTCCTCTTTGGCTCAGTCAAGTTTTTGTAGAACATGTAACAGTGCTAACAGGTGAGGTTGGAAAATTGAGCTTATTAAGCAACAACCTCAGAAACTCCTGGGAGCCATGTCTTCCAGGAATTTGGGAAACTGGTGGAGAATAGAAGGCTCTGAAATCTGTGTCTTAGAGAACAAAAAAAGCAGCTCCTTGTTCAGCTCATTGTAAAGCATCTTGTTTGTTTGTTTGTAGGAATCTCTTAAAATCAGCTTACCATTATACTTGGAATATATGTGTTAACGTACATAGCAAAACCGGGTTTTCAATAGAAAGCAATGATTTTGCCAGTGGCGCTCCTTGTATCGCTGGGAGGAAACGGTAAATGTTCCTCTGTTGCCGGGACGTGCACTTGTGTGAGTGTGTCCGTTCACAGAAAGCACTTAACAAAAACACTCCCCAACCTTGAATGGTTTAATTGTTGTTGTCGTTTTCCCCCCAGTTAATCTAGACTTGTAAAAGCGACCCTGACATGAGTGCCTGGCGGACCCACGCTAATTGGTTCAGCTCCAGCTTTGCTCCCGCGGCCACTAATCCGCGGTGCGGTTGCTGGTGCGGCTGCTCGGGTGAGGAGGAAGCTGCTCGGGTGAGGAGGAAGCTGCTCAGGCCAGGAGGAAGCTGTTGGGAGCACCCACGCGGGGCTGGGAGGCGAAGCCATCGCCTGTGGGTGAAGGGCTGGCTGGGGAGCCTGGGCCCGATCCTGCTCCCTGCCCCACAGCCCCTGCACGCTGCTTGGCAACTGGGATTGTTTTCCTTGAAGTGGAGAAGCATCATTTGGATGCACTCTGGTTTTGGATGCAATGTGCTTAACACTGGTGGTTTTTTTTTTCTACACTAAAGTTTATAGATGGTGCAAAACTGTGTTCTGAGTCAGGAACCTTGGATTTTTTTTTTCTTTAGCTTTGGGCTGGTAGCAGGTTTTCAGTATGAATGTTCAAAAGCTTCTTATGGGAACTGCATATTTGCATATGATTAACCACCTTGGATTGAGAAAAAATTGTTTAACCTGGTGTCTTGTGATCTGTCAGTAGCAGCTGCTTCCCTGAAACGTTAGGGCAGGGGAGATATGGCCAGTTCCCGAGGATGTCTGAGCCTGGCCTGGCTGCCTCCCTGCCCCACAGCCGCTCCTGATGGAATCCTGCCATTCATCGCTTTTCCTTCAGAAGGGAATGGGGAATAATACGTGCTTTGTATAAGTTCACTGTGCTTCTGCAGCTCCAACACCGAGTGCAGACTGCTTAACAGCCTTGCTTTCCTCCTCCGTCTTAAAATGTACAGAAGTAAAGAAGTTACAATGAGGACAATAAAGATAATAAAAGGTATCAATCGGCTGCTTTAGCAGTAATGACTGATTAGACCGGGAAGCATTTGTCTGGCCCAAGTGTCATGGGTCACTGGGAAGGATGTGTTCCTAATCTGGAAAGCGTGAGTGACGGGAGAAGGTGAAACAGCAGCAACCTTAAGACCCAGAGAACATGGAATGTAGTACGGGAGGGCAGGCTGGAAACAAAGAGAGTAATTTTGTATAACACAGTTAAACTGTGTCGCTCTTTGCTGGGAAGTTGTAAATACTAGTAACGTCTACGGGTTTGAAAAGCGAGGGCACGTGCTCGTAGGGCCTTTTGAAATGCAGAGACACTATCCACAGACCAGGAAATCCCAGAGCCATGAGGTGGGGGCCTGGGAGGGTGCCCTACAGCAGTATCCTTCCCATTCCTGTTCCCTTCAATCTGCAAGGCTTCCTTTGGCCAGTGTCAAACCTGCGTCTGTGCTTTGTGGACCTCCGATTTTACTCTGCTGCTGCTGCCTTTGAGCCAGAGGGAGCTGGGAAGGTGCCTGACCTCCATGGCATCTTCTGACAAAATGATTCATACCTTTCGGAAGTTTCACACATGGCATGAAAAATTATTTTCCCGCCTTTAAACATTCTGATAGTTTGATGTAAAGCCCCTTGTGTTGTAAGCAGTAGAAAATAATTGTTTTCTGGTGGGATTTTTTAAATTTGTTTTTCCTATCCATGCTATTCAGGATATTTGTCTGTCATAACCTCTAGTCACCTTTTCTCTGGAGTGAGTATATCTAGTCTGTTTTCTCTGTCCTTATTCTTAGTCTGTTAATGTGTTAGGTGAAGTCAAATCAGCACACAACAGGCTTTATTTACAGTTCTCGCATAGGAGACTTCAGATTGGTAATACTTAGTGTGCTGGGCTGATTAGAGCCCATAGTAGTTATTCTCTATAGAAGCACAGCTTCAAGAACAAAAAGTCAGATACTGTGCTTAGGGAGTCTCAAGATCTTCAGGTTGTGCATCCTAGCCGAGCGGTGTGTGCACGGGGTGACAAGGCACAGATCTCCCTGTCTGTGTGCACAGGGGTGGGTTTGCATTTTCCTAGATTCGCCAGAGGACTGACTACCAGATCAAATCTGTAGATGATTTGGCTTGTGATTTCGTGCTGCTTTGCTATAGCAGCCACCTTTAAACAGGTTTAGTATTTGCATGGTTAGCCTAAAATGAGTAATTTTTTGTGAGGATATTTGATTTAGACTTCTTTACTATTCAGCAAAGAAGTCTGGATTTAAGATTGTGTTGTGAAATGAGAAGGAAATATCCCATTAACTGTGTTTGCTTTCTTTTTGCAACTGTATAACAGGTTTTAAAGATTTTTTTTTTTTTACCTTTCCCTCTTCTCACTAAAGTCTAGTCTCAGAACTACTAGCTACCTCTAATGACTAGATCAGATTCCTGTGATCCTACTTTCATAGAATCATAGAACGATTTAGGTTAGAAGGGACCTCCAAAGGTCATCTAGTCAAACCCCCCTGCAGGGAGCAGGGACATCCTCAACTAGATCACGTTGCTCAGAGCTTTGTTAAGCCTCACCTTGAATATTTCCAGGGATGGGGCCTCAACTACCTCCCTGGGCAACCTGCTCCAGTGTTTCACTGCCCTCATGGTAAAGAACTTGTTCCTAACATCCTATCTAAATCTGCCCTTCTCTAATTTAAAACCATTGCCCCTCGTGCTATCACTCCAGGCCTTTGTGAACAGTCCCTCTCCAGCCTTCCTGTAGGCCCCCTTCAGGCACTGGAAGGTTGCTATTAGGTCTCCCTGGAGCCTTCTCTTCTCCAGGCTGAACAACCCCAGCTCCTTCAGCCTGTCTTCATAGGAGAGGTGCTGCAACCTCCTGAACATTTTTGTGGCCCTCTCCTGGACTCATTCTATCAGGTCCATGTCCTTCTTGTACTGGGGGCTCCAGAGCTGGACACAGTACTCCAGGTGAGGTCTGAGCAGAGCAGAGGGGCAGAATCACCTCTCTCACTCTGCTGGCCACGCTGTTTTTGATGCAGCCCAGGATGCAATTGGCCTTCTGGGCTGCAAGCACACACTGTCTGCTCATGTCCAGCTTCTTGTCCACCAGCACCCCCAAGTCCCTTTCCGCAGGGCTGCTTTCTACCGCTTGTATTGATAGACATCTCTGTGCTGTACATTTCTCTGCACAGTATGAAGCATAAGGAAGAAGAGGTAAAACAAGATGAGCATTAACAAATTCCAATGATAGAAGACCTTTAAAAGTATTACTGAAAATAACAGGCAGAAATGCTAGCGGTCCTAGATCCTAAGTATAAGGTCTGTGATGTGCACATTGCACAGTTTCTCTAGCTCAAAGTGGTCTGTCCTGTTTAAAAGTAAATTAAGGTATGAGGCTAAAACGTTGGGATTTTTTATTCCTCATAATGTCTGTAAAATTAATTTCCATTCAGAATCCGTATTATTATCCGTTCTTGTTCTTTGCTAGGAAGTTTTTTGTTTTTTTTTTTTGCATTTGAACTCTAACATGGACAGATCAACAGTGTTTCTACAGTTTAAAAAGTCACATGAGTACTAAGAATAAAAGGTTTACTATATCCATGCTGCCTCTCCATGCTGCTGCTGGTGTGAGCAAAGCTCAGTGTACTTCAAGACCGAGTTGAGGAGGCAGCAGCGCAATTGGCATTTGCTAAAGAATCCGTTCTCAAACACAACTGTAGAATCTGAAATAATGGCAGGTAGTATTTTGACTTTGTAACACGGTAACTACACGGGCTCATCTACCTCCAGAGCTAGTTTGGGCAGGTGGTGAATGTAATTGTACTAACCCAGGTAAGGCAACCTTCTGTATTGCTGTTAAATGTGCAAAACCTTTTTGCTGCTGAGGCATATAGCAAGTATGCAGTCATAGTAGTTACTTTCATAGATGTACCCCAAAACTTTCTGATACTGTGGACTGTACTCATTCGGAATGATACAGAAGTGAGTTCTGAAAATCTGTGTAGCTGTCTGGCTACTGAAAATGATGCTGGTCCCGGTGGTGAATGTGTATCCTTTTCTGCACTTTCACGAGAAAGGAGGGAGGTGCTACCGAGAGTGTAATCACCAATCTCGTAATTATTATCCAGATAAACTTCTTTTAATTACTCTTTAATTGTCTTTTCTAAAACAGCAAGAATGTGATCACAGCAGTGTAGGATGCTGAGTACAGTGCCACGTATAAACACAAGTGCTCTGTGATGCTTGAGCTGCCCCGGCTCCAGTCGAGAGCGTATCCTTCTCTTCCCGCTGCCAGAAGTTCGTTTTCCTTTGAGTAGTTTTTCAGCCTTTCTGGTGCCGATTGCCGAAGAGCTTAGCGTTTGTTGTTGCAATAGATAAATCCATTACTCAGTAAAGCAGCAAAACATAAAGAGGGGTGTGATACTGGAAAAAGACATTGTTTAGGGTGTGTTCAGTAGGTTGGGAGCGAGTGCCTTCACTTCAGCAAAGATGTAATCATACTACCATCTCTGGAATGTGCAGAGGCAAGACATGACGGGTTAGGGTAGTCACTTCTGTAGCCTTGCTGCTCTAGATACAGCAAGGAGAAGGTAGTGCAAGTCCAGTAGCTGTTGCTGTAATAGGTCATGACACTTCTGATGTTTCAGCCTTTTCCTTATCACAGAGGAAAATAATTTGTCTTGTCAACTGTTTTAGTTACTGGTTTTTGAGTATTACATGGGAGCCAGAAGCAATCTTCCTTCCTTTCTTCCTGGTCTGATAGGTTTATAGAAGTGTAATCTAAGCTAACAAAGCTCCTCAGACTAAGAAAAGGAACTGTGAAAGATTTTGTTGTTTTTTTTTTTTTTTTATTTTTTAGCAGACTTTCTCTTGCCCTGATGACTGCCAAGGGGTTGTGGCACTACAGAAGGGGTAAAGCCAGGTTAGAGAGATGGGCAGGTTGGTGTCTTTCTGGTAAATAATGTCACTGTACTGAAGAAAAACTCATGCTGGTGCTGTTGTCTGCCCCAAGTTATTAAACACCTGGAGCTCAAAAAGCGTATGAAAAATTTCTTAAAATGAGGAGACTGTCTGTACAAAGTCCTTCAGCAAGAGTATAAAGTTGTAAATTATAGGAGCGTTGTTGGTGTCCAAACTGAACTTTGGTTCATGCAATCTTTCATTTCACACTGAATTATTCATAAAGCAGTGAGTTAAACTGCTGAAAGCAGGCAGCAATTTAGGCACTGTTTGGTTTAGTAAATTCTTTGGGGTGACTTCTTAAATGGCAGCCTTTGGTTCACTGAATGATTGCACTGATAATACCCCAAATGCTTTGTACATGTCTACAAGAAGTTAATCACATTAAGACTTAAAATTTTGTTTTGTAAAGTGCTATCAGACTGCTTCTCTTTTCAAAGATAAGCAGATCAATGAGCTGCTGCAGCAGCAAATTGCCTGGTTTATAGAGCAGGGTCTGTGTGGGCTATTTGTTCTTAGCTGTTTTTCTATCTACGAAGTTACGTTGTGTTTCTCTTTTATTTTCAAATAAAGATAACTTTCTCAGTAGGATGAAGCTTCAGATGCTGTTTACCTTACAGACTAGTATCTGTCATGGATGCTGTTCAGTGTTCAGGAGCTTCTTAAATAAAATGAAGAAGTAGGAATAGAATAGTCATGTAACCTAATAATACGGGGATTTTTTTTTTTTTTTAATCATTAGGTACACTGGCACAATTTAAAACTGCTCTTGCCTCCTATGTTTTGTCAAAATCTTCTCTTTGGACAGGCAGACATAATGATAGGAACACAAGGCAACGGCAATATAATGATTGATCAGTGTAATAAGTGGTGGCTGCAGCGTTCCTGGCTGTCTAGTCATTGCTGCTTTGTAGGCATGGCAGAGATGATGAGTCTGCTTCCAGGAAGTTGTCCCATCCCAGTAATGTTTTCTTCTTCATTTAGCGTCCTCCTTCTGCGGGAGCTCTGCAATTCTCAGACAATAATGAAATAATTATTTGTTTCAGATGACAATTAAAAGGCAAGAGACTTCCGTATAATGCTGTTTCTTTTCTTTTTTTTTCCCTTTTTTTTTAAGATCTAACATTGACTACATTCTCTTTAGTAAATAAATGTCTTTTCTACTTTTTTTCTTTCTAAATTTACTAAGGCAAATTTTGAAAGCATTAAAGACCTTTAAACATTGTCTCCCTAGCTGTAAGTCATCTCATTTCCTCTGCTCATAACACTTTTCTCCCTTAATGCTTGCCTCTTGAATCCTCATGCTTCTCTAGAAGCTTTTTCCCCCTAAGGCTTAGTCATTGTCCTTCATAGCTTTCTTGTTTAGAGGTTTCCATCACTAGGCAGTCCTTTTGACACTGGATCATGAAAAAGTAATGAAGACTGAAAGAAGAAAAATAATGAAATTGAACAAAAACATATTACTCCTAATTTTGATAGTGTGAGAATTAACTTTTAGGTGTAAAGGCAAGTTCCGTGATTTTTTTACAAGTCATGGAAACATCTGCGGCAGCAGTTTTCTGCACCTTGACATCAGTCTGCAGGATCTTGGGGATCTGTGTTCTTCCTTTTCTCCTCCTCCCCTTCCACTGGCCAAACTAATCTCCATCTCCAATACTGTTTTACCCTTTTAAAGTGTTTTAGGTGGATCGCTTTATTTTTGGATGCCTTTTGAAAGGCAGCCACACAACAGAAATTGATTGATACCTCTTCAGATTTTCATTGCAGCAACCTAGGACTGTCTTGAAAAAAACAAAGCTGTGTAGAACACTTGTCATTTAACTCCTTTTCTCCAGAGTCCCTTTGTTCAGCAAGTGGTATTTGTATTCTAACTGCAGATGGGGATTAGAGGCCAAATAGTTTCTCTTACTTTTGAAAGGGGAGATTTTTGCTTTGAACGCTTGTAGTTGTTTAAAGGTTGACTGTTTTAAGTTAATTTCATTCAGAATATGGAGCTGGGAACTTGTATGGCTGATTTTTGGTGTGTGTGGTTGCTTTGGTGTTGTGGTGGGGTTGGTTTTTTTGTGTATCTGCATGTGGGTTTTTTGGTTGTTTGTTTTTGAATGGAATTTAATTTTTTTTTAAACCTTGCCTCCTGGGAGTAATGCCTGTTACTAATCTGGCTTTTGTAGCAATGGTGTTCAGTCTCCTGGAGACCACAGTGGAGCCCACAAGTTTTCTTGCGAACTGTTAGTGTAGTAACATAAAAATAAACCCCAGTTTCTTTGTTTCAGTAGACTACCTGCAGACCACTTGCAGGCATGGCTTGGGGAGTCTTTGCTACAGACGCTTGTGAAGTAACCTCTTTGCATCATTTTTTCCAGTTGAAGGCAGATGGTTACTCTTCATCTTCACTTTATTGTAAATTTCCTGTTTGCTTTCAAATAATGATGGTCTTGCCTTAATGTTTTCGAAATGAGCTTCATCAATGTCCTCTTTGTGCCACCACAGTTTAACCGCTTCAGAAAGCGCTGCTTTTACTGCTTGCTTTAAGAATTTTTTAATTACATATTTTGATATGCTGCCCAATAGTTAGAATAGCAAAGGTCAGTTTGGTGGTAAAACAGGTTTACTTTATGTTTGGTTTTGGTTTGGTTTTTTTTTTGTTTTTTTTTTTCTCAGTAAGTCCCTTTTCTCAGTTTTTATTACAGTTTCATTCATCCATTGGAATTCACGGCCCACTCCCAATTTATCATAACAATACATACAGTTCTATTTATATTTTAAGCCCCAAAATATTAAAAGACCTTTTAAAAACTTTTATGAAGGCTTTGATTCTGAAATGTTCATTTAGTCCAGCAGCAGGGAAGAGAGTCTTGTATTTTCAGCTTCCCCTGTACCTAAAGTCAGAACCGTAGATAGGAAGTTTGGAGTGTCACAAACTGCTGCCAGCAATAAATGACTGCCTGACTTCTTTTCAGACTGCAAAGCCTGATGTTAGTGCAGCTCCTCTCTCGCTTCTGGGATAGCCTTGGAAGGTTCTACGTGGAGATCTGTGCAAACCACCTGTAATGACATGTAGAAGTATTTGATACTAGTGATTTCTATCATGAGGCGGTTGTGAGTGAGAAGTTGTAAGCAAGTGTTTAGTATCGCTATTAGTCCTTCATTGTGGTCTCTCTAACCTCAAAAGGATACAGAAACGTTTCATAACCTAGGGAGGCTGCTTCAGTTTCTCCTCTGTGGCTGCCAGATCTAAAAGCTAATGGCAAACATCATAGATCATAATTCAAAATTTGAATATTTGGTGTGATATGAGTCATAACTGAAACCTATGAAATTAGTAGCTGACTGTAATTGTTAAAGTCGTAGCTGTGTTCTGCCATCCCTTCATTGCTACCGTAGTGGAGTCATTCTCTAGCTTTTGTCCACGTGGGACTGCAAGTGCCTGTTTACCGCTGAGCAGTATATCCTCATCTTGGAGAGAGAGATGAAATTCTGCAGTATTCCTGTCTTCTAACAGGACTTAGGTTGTGCCAAAAGCAACATAGTCTGGACAATGTTGGGGTTTATTTTTCTGATTTCTCATTAATAGGAAAAAAAACCTGGCAAACTTAGAGATTCCTTCCCTGTATATTGGAATTAGTGTGAACAGGAGAACAATCTCTTTCCGTGACATTGAGTTCATCTTATCAAACCAGCTGGATTCATCCGAACAGTTGTTGGCTTTTTTTGAGTACAGTCTTTTTTTAATCATTGGCGCTATTTTTGTTCAGATTGCTTAACAGTGTGAGTATTTGAGTGTGATAATGTTGAGGTCATAGTCCATAACAAGGAGTTTTTTTAAAATACTTTCTCTAAGTCTGGCATCGCATGGAAAGCTTGTAGTTTCAGAGCATACTGTCTCTTTAACACACACTCACACTCACACTCACACGCTCACACTCACACTCACACTCATTGTTATTGTAGTAGCCACTTTTCATATCAACATTTCAGAGACAGACAGTTATTGAGCGACGAGAAGTGTGCACCTTCAGTCACTTCTGTATAATCCAGTAATTTGTCTGTATACGATGACTGATACACTTTACCAACTTCCTAAACTATATTGTCATGAATCAGTTTCTTTCCAATTGCACACATCGATTTTTAGATTTCATGTCATTGCAGCATTCACAATCTTCCAGTCTCATAGAATGTTAGGGGTTGGAAGAGATCTCAGGAGATTATCTAGTCCAACCACCCTGCCAGAGCAGGATCTCCTAGAGCAGGCCACACAGGAACGTGTCCAGGCGGGTTTTGAAAGTCTCCAGAGAAGGAGATTCCACAACCTCCCTGGGCAGCCTGTTCCAGGCTCCATCACCCTCACAGTAAAGAAGTGTTTCCTCATGCTGAGGTGGAACCTCCTATGTTCTAGCTTGTACCCATTATTTCTTGTCCTGTTACCAGGCACCACAGAAAAGACAACCCCTTCCACTTGGCACCCACCCCTTAGATATTTATAGAAATTAATAAGATCCCCTCTCAGCCTTCTCCAGACCAAACAGCCCCAGGTCTCTCAGCCTTTCCTTATAACAGAGATGTTCGAGTCCCTTCATCATCATATTTGTAGCTCTCCATTGAACTCTTTCCAATAGATTCCTGTCTCTCTTATATTGGGGAGCCCAAAACTGGACACAGTATTCCAGGTGTGGTCTCACCAGGGCAGAATAGAGGGGGAGGAGAACCTTCCTAGACCTGCTGGATGCAGTTTTCTTAATGCACGCCGGGATCCCACTGGCCCTCTTGGCCACAAAGGCACATTGCTGTTCCACGGAGAACTTACTGTCCACTAGGACTCCAAGGTCTTTCTCCATGGGTCTGCTTTCCAGCAGGATGACCCCCAATCTGTACTGGTGCCTGGTGTTATTCCTCCCCAGATGCAGGACTCTACACTTGTCCTCATTGGACTTCATGAGGTTCACCTTTGGCCAGCTCTCTAGCCTATCTAGATCTCGTTGGATGGCAGCACAGCCACCTGGAGTGTCTGCTACTCCCCCTAGTTTCATATCATGAGCAAACTTGCTGAGGGTACACTCTATCCCCTCATACAGGTCGTTGAGGAACAAAACTGGACTCAGTACTGATCCCTGGGGAACACCTCTGACCGCAGGCCTCCAACTTGACTCTGCACCACTGATCACAACCCTCTGAACTCTTGTTGAGCCAGTTTTTAGTCCACCTCACAGTCCAATCGTCTGTCCCACATTTCTTGAGTTTTTCTGTGATGATGTTATGGGACACAGTATCAGAAGCCTTACTGAAGTCAAGGTATATGACATCCACTGCTCTCCCTTCATCCACCCATTTGGTCATGCCTTCGTAGAAGGATATCAGATTAGTTGAGCAAGATTTCCCCTTGGTAAACCTATGTTGGTTATTCCTGATAAGCTGCTTTTCTTCCATGTGTTGAGAGATGGCCTTCAGAATGAGCTGCTCCATCACCTTCCCAGGGATGGAGGTGAGGCCGACCAGTTTATAGTTGCCAGGGTCCTCTTTCTTGCCCTTTTTGAAGACTGGAGTGACACAGGCTTTCTTCCAGGCATCAGGCACCTCTCCCATTCTCCATGATTTTTAAATTAAGTGAAGGCTCTTGTTTTGCTCAAACTCACTAATATCTAAAATGCCTCGTCTTGGAAGGTGTGTTAACCTCCAAACTGAGAGACCCCCTTTAAACACTTAAAGCCGTGTTATTTGTTTGTAATACAGTGACCTGCGTAGATAAAAAGCTATATAACCTTAAATGTTAAATGCCTCAGAAGAGATGGTCATCAGTGTTCTTCTTGATGTCTTCCATTTGTTTTTGTAATGAAAGAATGGCTACAGAATGGCATATGTTGGGTTTTGGCGAGGCAGAAAACAATTAAAATGCTCTTCTCCATCAGTCTGACAGTGTCTAAAATTCTAGTATTGAAATCTCTGTTTATTTAATACATTGCGGTACTGTATTTCAAGAGTTGAAAACATTCCGTATTCCTAAGGTCGCTTCATACTTTGTTGTAATACTTTGTTCATTTATGTGGTTTATGTTAACTTCTGATTAATTAATAGACCATATCTTTACTCCAAGGATACGATTAAAACTGGATACTCTGGTCTAGGAACTGAGAGATGACCCAACTGGTGATGTTAACGCACTGGTTTACGCTGTAGAGACAGCTGTGGATTAAGTAGTATGATTGTTAGGAAGGTTTTCCTGGCCAATGTGGACAGGTATTTTTTTTCTCTTTCTTAATCTTGTATTGTGTAATTGAATAAGTCCTTGGCATCGTTGTGCATGAGGTGAAGAAAAACCTGCTGCTTAATGAAATCTTGGTATCACTGGAGAGTTCTTTCCTATGAGCTCTTACGGGCAACAACGGGAAATGTAATTTACTGGGTTTCAGTGCTCTAGTTGAAAATAAATATTCTCTTAGTGCTTGCTGGTAAATCTGTTGTACAAGGACTGTGTTTTGCTTTTTGCAAAGTATTAACTGTAATAGTTGTCTTTCAATAGAAGTTAGAATTTCCTTTATTTGCAGAAGCCAAAAGCATTCACTAGTGTTGTCTGGGTTCCGTATCTGAAAGCTCTGTTACAAAATCTTTGTCAGAGTACGTCAGAGCAGCAGCGTACATCATGCTTCAGTTTCTTACCACTAAATAGTATTTCTCAGAAGCTGCCTCTGTTTATCTCTTCAGCTGATTTCTTTTACTGTGATCTCTTCCGTGTTTCCCCTCTCCTCTCTGCTAACTATGAATACTTTTGAGCAGTGTAGTGCAGTACCTCAGAGAAAGCTCTTTATTAGTTAAGGGACAGGTCTTTCCCCATAAAATGTGGTATCAACATTTAAATCATCTGTTGAAAAGTATTTTGGACAAGCTTTTAGTGAAGAACTGACTCTATTCCTCAGGTGTTTCCTTCAGTCTGTTCTAGATACTAAGTTGCCTTGATGAAAACTTAAAAAAAAATTAAAAAGTCGTAGTGTTAATTTAGCGTAAGCAATTGTTGCCTTGCTGCAGGCGTGCAGCGTGCTTCCAGGGAGGAGAGAAGGGACCCAGAGCACAGCTTCCTTGTGAGACTCTCACCGTCCTGTTCTTACAGGTTAAAAAGCAGGGGGAGGGGGGAGAGGGAGGAAAGCTTCCATCTTTCCTTCCTGCTCTTCTTTTTGTCCCTTTTCCTGTTACTGAGTTGCAGCAGTTTAAACTTGTACCACCCCCTTAATTTTGTTGTAATTATTTTACATGCTCTTCCACACGCCACAGCGTTGCCGGCGCTGGTGGCTGCCGGTGGGGGCTTTCGCGGCTCTGTGGCTCAGGAGCCGATCTTCTGCAAACCTTCTCCTAATAAAATCAAAACTTTAAATTATACGTGATTTTGCTCCTGTGCTCGTAACGAGCCGTGAGAAAGGTGCCCACGTCATTGTGGGTGCTGCACGCTGTCTGTTTACAGCGTATGTTTTGCTCATGCCTCGGAGATTTGCAACATCCTAGGAAACTTCTGAAAGCCGTGTTTGACCGTTAATTTTATGATCGTTTGTAGCTCTAATGCAGAAGTAAGTCTCTAACTTGATCTGGTTTTGCCCACGCTCGGGGCAGAGGCTGTTACCGAATTGGAAGGAGGCCGCCAAAGCGCCGCAGTCGCCTCAGCGTGGCCGTGAGGAGAGGGGGGATTCTGACGGATCCGGTCACTGATCCGCCTTCACTTCTCGCGTGGCTCTTCCTGGGGCTTTGGCGTTGGTTCCCCGGCTTCTCAGAGGCCTCGGCGACTATGGCGCCGCTCCGCTTCCCGTGGCTCTTGGTTCGGCCGCTCCGGGCGAGGGGCGGCGGCCGGGCCGGGTTCGCCCGCGCTGGGCGGGC
>VWZK01004561.1:0-65232 GCA_013396935.1 Baryphthengus martii
TTATTATTATTATATATTATAAAGTTTATATATGTTTATATGTTTATATATAGTTTATATAGAGAAATAGTTTACTACAAATAATAAGCAGCACATACCTGGTTCTAGAGACCAAGGTGGACAGGCCCTACAATTTAGGGCCTTATTTACATAAGAAAGTTAGTTTCAGTATAAATCAATATATATCAGCTTTAAGTGAATAATCTGGTTTATATTGACATTTAGATAACATTTTCTAGCTTTATCTTGAGTTTTAATTTCTGGTGTAAAAAAAAATCCATAACCATATTTCTCAACCAGTAAACCACTATAAGATCTGTATTGATGTATCTCTGTTTTGAAGAAATATTTCAAAACTGTTCCCACCATACTCCCAGTCCCAACTGCTGGTGCTTACTACATGTTCTCTACTGTTCCATTTTTATCCTGATAGAGTAACTCCATCCTACTTAAATGCCGGCACACGGCCATGATCCACTTGTGACTTCGTCTTGATAGCAAGACACTGGTCTCTCAGTCACATTTCCAACAGATACACATGCTCTGAGAACCATAAACAAAATTTTCACCAATAAATCACCACAGTGCATGCCTGTACAGGCAATAGCATCCATTGAACAAGATGAAATTCCCTTGTAAAGTCAAGCTCTCCTCAATACACTGCACACACACCCAGAGGAGCAGCTTTGGCTCTACCATGAAGCCAGGAACGCCACAGGCGTTAAACAAGATGTCTTAAATTACTGTTGTCCTCAAGCCAAAATAAGGAAATCTTTGTCTACAGTAACAGTTATGGGAGTATGTGTTTAGCAAATATCAGAATCATAGAATGTTAAGTGTTGGAAGGGACCTCTAGAGATCATTTACTCTGACCCCCCTGTCAGAGCAGGATCACCCAGGGCAGGTCACCCAGGAACAGATCCAGGCAGGTTTATAAAGTCTCCAGAGAAGGAGACTCCATACCCTCTCTGGGCAGCCTGTTCCAGTGCTCCATCATCCTCACAGTAAAGAAGTTTCTCCTCATGTTGAGGTGGAATCCCCTATGTTCTAGCTTATACCCATTATTTCTTGTCCTATTACCGGGCACCACAGAAAAGAGACTGGCTCCTTCCACTTGACACCCACCCCTTAGATATTTATAGACATTAGTAAGATCCCCTCTCATCCTTCTCTTCTCCAGACTAAACAGCCCCAGTTCTCTCAGCCTTTCCTCATAGAAGAGATGTTCAAGTCCCTTAATCACCCTCATAGCTCTCCGTTGAACTCTTTCCAGTAGATCCGTCTATCCCTTGAACTGGGGAGCCCAAAACTGGATACAGTACTCCAGGTACGGCCTCAGAATATTACAATGGATGGTAGAATTGCCTATTCCTGGGTAGTAAACCTCTTACACTTTTACTAGGTCAATCTCATACACTGAAGAACCAGACATGTGACAAGCTGCTAATCTTTCACCATCTAAGTGATCAACTATTGGCTATTACCTTCCAAATAATGATGCTCACACACTTCTGAATACTGAGGGAAACTCAGCTGGTCAATGCAAACTGCTGTAGTTCAAAAAGCAAGCTCAAGAACTGTTTCCTGAAACCAACAACTTAAAGATCTCTAGCTCTCTCTAATCATCCCAAGTGTGCAGCACTCCCCTGATCCATGAAGCTGAAAATGTAAGTTCAAGAGGTAGCAGAAGGAGATGCCCACTCCACCCTTTTCTTTTGTCTTCAAGAGCAGCTATAACAGTAAGGAGGTTTTACTTGATTCAAAAGCACGTCACTTGAACAACTGCCAAAACACTTGAAATACTCTTTTCATAGTATTCATCAGTGGGATAACAGCGCTCAGCTCTGCTTACTGCAGCCAGTCTGACAGCAGTTTGAAAATGTTTCTGAAACACTAAAAATTGAAAATAGTGGTGTAACCAGACAGCTACGCAACGAAACAGACGGAATAGTAGGACTGACTCCAGAGTTTCAAATTGCAGTTGATTCAATGAGGTTTCCTATAATCCAGCACTAGTCCCCATTGCCTAGCAACAGAGCATTGACCCCAGATATCTACTGAGAAAATGGTGCCGTGATTGTGAAGAAAAATCAACCAGAAAAAAAGCAAAACACACCAATTTGAGCAACATGTTTCAGAAAAGAGGCTGTTTAAAGCCCGTAAGAGCAAACATTGTTGAAATGTATTAAAATAAAATACTGTTCTTTATTGTTTTCTTG
The DNA here is from genome assembly GCA_013396935.1 of Baryphthengus martii. Lineage (NCBI taxonomy): Eukaryota > Metazoa > Chordata > Aves > Coraciiformes > Momotidae > Baryphthengus > Baryphthengus martii. The sequence goes on from VWZK01004561.1 coordinate 2,220, forward strand.
TATGTGCAGGAATTACATGTAAGACAGACTGTTGGGACAGATGAAGCAGATAGAGAATTGCCTCAAGGGCTGGAGGGCGAGGTAACGTAAAACATAACGCTCAGCAGAACATCACTTGTGTTCGCTTACCTTTTCTCTATTTTCTGCCCGAAGGTAGTGCTGTCCTGACCGAGGTGGGATCTAAATAAGAAGATGGCAGATTTACAAATTTTCATGGAAAGCGTGGCACCCATTCAGGTAGGTTCTGAAGTGCAAGGTGCTGATTTTAATGTTTAACATTATGAATGGTTTCAGAAGCAGTGATATGGAGAAGAGTCCCCTTACTATACTATTGTGTTGACAACAACAACCAGTGCAAGTATCTAAATCCCTGTGGAAGAGAGGGAACTATCAGATTTTTTTCATCTTGCATCCAAGAGCTGCCAAACCTATTCTCTTTACTATAAGAATAAATAATTATTATAAGTTTTATTGAAGTCAGAATGCACCCATGATTTTCTAAGTGTTTATAAATCAAAAAATAACCATCATATCTGCCTTGGAAAGCTTACATTGTGTGGTGTGTGTGACAAGGAAAGGTTCATATTGACAAGGTAATAAAGTTTCTTTTGCCATGTTTTGAGGCAGACAAAATAAGTCTGCTAGCTTCTTTATGACCCTACAACAGGCGTTTACACGAAGAGAAAGACCTGGGAGCAGAGCTCAGGAAATGTTTTCCATGAAAAAAAAAAGATGGAAGAAGTAAAAATATGCATACACTAGAACAAAAAAAAGTCATCTGGTTTGATGTACAGAGGTTATGCACAGTAGAAACAAGCTAAGCAAGTTCCCCTTATTCATGTAGTCCACTTTGTCAACAAGTGCATCAGTAGGGAGGAAGCACTGGGAAAGCAGCATCATATCCCATCCCCTCCTGGTTCCTTTTAGGTACTAGGAACGTCACAGAAAACCTTCCAGACAGAGCATCTGCTGAGACTACTGTTTCTCTGGTCCTTGTATGGAGCTCGCATATGCGAATATTTGTACTCTTTTCCTCCCCCAAGTCCCTCTACTGCACAAATTCAATTGCCAGGGACAATCTGAACCTTAATTGTATGTCAACAGTTTGTCATTTTAAGTCTTATGTAACTTGGCAGTTTTCCCTGAATCTTGTCAGTTCTCTTTTTGAGTGTTTACATATGGGCATAATAAATGCTACAGATAGCTGTGACTGGATTTAAGACTACATGTCCTGTAGTTTGAAATCCACAGAATACCACAGAAAGTTGCATGCGATTCAAGAAAAAACCCATCTCATTTATATTCGTACATTTTCTTCTCCAAAATGTGATCTCCTTGGATGTAAAAAAAAAATAATAAAAATTTATTTTAATTCTACTGTCAGATGATACATAGAAAACGTCAAATTTCGTATCAACTTACTTAGTCAATACTTCCAACATATCAACAAATTTCATATCAGCTTATTGTCCCTAACTTACTTAGGGAGAAATAGCTCTTATACTAGAGGCGCAATTTCAGGCACAGCAGTACTCCACACAGATAAGGAATGACTTGCATATGTACAGTCAAGTATATCTTAAAAGGGTTTGGAGAGTATTTCTCTTGACTTTAGAAACTTTATCTGCTATCTTCGAGGTATCTAGAATGAGGACAAGTGAAATGATATTTAAAAAATATATATATCTTTAATTTACAAATACAGCATCAAGAATAAACTGTGTCGATTCTGTATCCTAAAGCACGGACTTCAGGGTTTCATTCCCTCTTTTTGCTTAACTGTAATCTAACAGGGAGCAAATTCTTTCTTTCTGCCATTACCCACATGATGATAGTCACTCTTTGGATCATGTATGAGCCATGAAGATTTGAATACCCATATTTCAGCATAAGTTTTTGCTTTCAAATGTCCTTTATGAACATCATGCATGTCCAGAACAATAATTCTAGACATACATGCATATGATGTGGAAATGTTTAAGGATAAGGAATGGAATTGAAAGTTCTTTATAGGAAAATGAAATACAGATTAATTCATGAAGAATGGAAGCCGGTCATGATGTGAATAATTCCATATAACTTCTATAACTGGAAGAGTTCCTACAGTAGCATTTTGCTCACAAGTACTTCATACTTTGGAGGTAAGGTAGCCTGGAGTGGAAAATCTTCACAGTTCCAGTACCAAACTAGAAGCTGTTGAGTGAATAGTTCATAGATGTGCTTTTTCACTGGCATCTTGCCGTGTACTTCTTAGGTTTTCCTTTTATTTTGGTTTTAAACAGCTTACCTCCTCCAGATTTTACTTGAAAAGTCATATTCCCAAATGTGCCTAATAAAAACTTTTTGGATCAACATAGATGAAGTGCTGCTGAGAGGTAAACAGAAATTTGGTGCTCACACACCAGGAAGGATATTTTTTTTTCTCTGTTTATAGCTGAATTACTTTTTAATATTAACTTTGATTCTAAGTTGCCCACTTAGAGTAGTCACAATATGAGGTCAAAAGGGAATTGGAGGCTTCTAAGTATATTAGTCATGAGTTATAAAATAAATTTATATTACTGGCCATGAAATGCCTGATTTTGAATCTTCATTATTACAATAGTAGGGGTTGGAAGGGACCTCTGGAGATCATCTAGCCCAGCCTCCCTACTAAAGCAGGTTCACCTAGAGAAGGTTGCACAGGAATATGTCCAGGCAGGTTTTGAAAGTCTCCAGAGAAGAAGACTCCACAACCTCTCTGGGTAGTCTGTCCCAGGGCTCGGTCATCCTCACAGTAAAGAATTTTTTCCTCATGTTGAGGTGGAACTTCCTGGGTTCCAGCTTGTGCCCATTGTCCTTTTTCCTATCACCGGGCACCACTGAAAAGAGACTGGCCCCATCCTCATGACATCTGGCCTTTAGATATTTATAAGCATTGATAATATCCCCTCTCAGTCTTCTCTTCTCCAGACTAAACAGACCCAGGTCTCTCAGTCTTTCCTCATAAGAGAGATGCTTCAGTCCCCTCATCATCTTTGTGGCCTCCATTGGACTCTCTTGAAGTGTGGAGATCAGAACTGGACACAGTACTTCAGAGGTGGCCTGTTAAAGGCCTTTCCGATCTCAAGTTAGGCAACCTATACTGCTCTCCCCCCATCTACTCGGCTAGTCACACCATTCTAGAAGGCTATCAGACTGGTTAAGAATGATTTCCCCTTGTTGAATCAATGCTGACTACTCCTGATAACCTTTGTTTCCTCCACATGCATAGAGATGAGTTCCAGAATGAGCTGTTCCATCACCTTCCCTTCGGAGGCCCTGTGATGGTCTGCACTGTGTGCAGATTTATGCTAAAATACTGATATTCATTCTTTGTTTCAGCTATTTCATTGCATGTCATTTGAAATTATGTTTTCTGCACGATCAAGGGAAATGCTTTGCCTATCTCAGCAATTTCAAAGACCTAAAGGTGAAAAAAAATATAAAAATTCCATCTTAGTAGGAATAAGCAGAGAAGTGGATTCCACAGAGGAAGATGTATTTAATTGCCATTCTCCAGCCTCTGGGATGGAGATATCTTACTCAAAATTATGTCGTTTATGATGTCGACAGTATACCCTTGTCAAAGATCCTGGTTGGCACAGAAAAGCAGGACTGCACATAAAATGATGCTCAAGCAAAGCCATGCTGGCAACAGGATTGCAAAAACTCTTAGCAGCTGTCAATACAGTAAGTAGGCTTCCCTCACATTCTAGTGATCTGTAATAATTACTTGAAGGAGAAAAAACAGATATCTTGCATTATTGAGCCTTCATCTACATCTATGCTAGAAAGTTAAACAGTGCCAGGAACTTGTTCCTGGGCACCATGGTTGTCTGTGTGCTTGGGACTGCGAGAACAGACTCCAGGACACTTTTGGGTCTAATACAAATGACAGTAACCCAAACAATCCCTGGACATGGTTAAGGAGCTAGCACAGACTAGATGCTATTCCCAGTAAGTAGTTCACATAAGACCATGTTGTTTTGGAAGTGGGGTTGATGTTGCAGACACAGTTCCATGCCAGCTGGTCTCAGTGCCAAAGACGACCCCATTTACTTTTCCAACACAGACATAGCCCTCACGTGCAGTAACTACACCCGCCAGCTATGGCCATAGCTGTACTGTGATGTCTCCTGGCCTGGAAATAGTAACAGCCCTAAATAAAAATGTAGAACGTGAAAGAGTTTTCACTATGAATTAACTAAAAAACATAATTTCTTTATTTATTTTTCATTCTCATTTTCAAGATGAAAGTGGCATGGTTTTATTTATTAAATTAGCTTCTTTAGGACAATTTTTCTGATGTCTATTCACTTCACTAACTGATTAGGAAAATTCGTAGTTTTCTCAAATAAAAAACCCCATACCTAGAAATACCAGACACTGTACAGGATTTTAAAACATAAGAAAGCAAAAGGGTACAGTTGCCATGATCTTAAGAAGTGACTCGCAATTTCTGTTAGTATTATTCGGAGCACTTACCCTAAATGCTAGAAAGATTTTAGTTTCTGAAATTCAGGTATATCAAGCAAGATTACAAAACAAACAAACAAACAAACAAAAAGTGAAGAAAAGTTCATGTACTCCAAGATCACCCCAAAATCAACCCAACACGGGAATTAGAAAATGCTGGTCAAAATCATACTTCTGGACTGAAGTTGTTCAAATTTAAACAGCAGGCAGCTTTTCTTCCCTAATATGAAACTATTATCGCAGAGCTGGAAGTATTTTCCACTTCTTCTTCTAGCACTGAGATAGCTTCATCTCATAGCAAAGAACTCCCTGTGCATCAGAATCAGACGTGACAAAGACAGGAAAAAAAAGTATTTCAAACTGTTCAATGTGAAAAGTCGCTCTTTCCGGCCATGATGAACTGCCAGCTGTTATACTGAACAGATAGATATTGTTTTCCCATGGAGGCTGATTTATAGAATAGGAATGAATGACTGTTCTTTTTGTTCTTTGAAGGGATATATTTGCCTGCAGTTATTCTTTTATATGGACATGTTGACTTCAGGAGGAAAGGGCAAAAGTACTAGTCTGAATCCTGCCATAAAGCCGTCACTGGAGGCAAAATTTAATGACATTCATCACACTAATTACAAATTTGGTATTTTTTCACTTGCATGGATAAAAAAATCCAAAGTAGAATTAATTTGCAAAATGCATACTTGCTACTTTAGAGTGAGCAAAATTATTTCAGTACATTAGGCAGATGTTTTAAACAAGTGGCAAACTTTGTGTTCCACTCTGAGAACTGGAATCTTCAATGCTATACAGGGGAGAAGAATCCCATACAAGGGGATCCTTTTATGTCTTCCTGCCACCTTCTGATGTCTCCAAATATGAAGCCCTGATGTAGAGGGACCTTCCCAGAGCTGAAGGTGGTAGACTGTGAGTCACACTTCTGTGATGATTCGGGTGATGCTGCCATGCATGGATGTTTTATATTATGCTGCCACAACTTAACTTTCACACTACTGACAAAGCCAACTTCATTCTGTTTGGGGCATGCAAGCATCTCCTCTTGGGTTGTCAGTTTTATCCTGCCACACATGTATTAAGAAGAAACGTAAACTAAATTATATTCAGAGACGTATAATGTCTCACATATTTCTATTGAAAGTATCTTTGAAAACAGAATGGGAAAAGCTAGCGGAACCCACAAGGAGCCCTTCTTTAAAGCAAAAAACCCGCAATTGTTACTGCTCTATCTGATGACTGAGGCTAGCAAAATGGGAATAAGAAAGTGGTTTTGAAGCTTTTCTTAATCATTCTAGTAATTTAAAAATACAACTAGGGGCATTATCTGCAATAGTTTTGTTAATAAAAAATCATTATTAGAAAAAAAAGAGAAAATCAAAAGATCTGAACCACCTCCTTTTCTTCCATACTGTTTCTCTGGATGAAGCACCTAGAAGGCAAGGTAAAAGACTGGCAGTTTGTTGAACCTCTTTGATGCATGGCTTCTGAAACGTACCTTTCTGTCAAATGCAACTAGGAGAGTCTTTGAATTTAATGCAACTCGTGAGTCTTATTTCTACCTAAAGATGGCATTGCATGGCATCTCTCTCCTTCCTTGCTCTCTGCATTTAGAATGTAATTTAATTTTGTAGTGTTAGAAAACTAAAAATTCCTCTCAAAGAAGCTGGTGACTACTCATTCCATTTCCACAAATTAAAAACACTTGTCTCATAGTAACCTTTTATCCTATGCAAATGGACACACTGAGACAACTTCTTGCCTTTGTGGAAGAGCACTCCTAAACTGATCAAACAAGTTTGCTTCGAACATGGACAATATTCCATGCCTCTCCTGTGATATTTTCCTTAGAAGAAATGGAAGGTACTGAAGGGTACAGTCATGCATTTGCCATAGATTTCATTTGCAGTGTGTGAAGAAAAGGTACTGTCCCTCATGGAGAAGCCAAAACAAGAGTATAGAGTAAGTGTAAAGCTGCAAAGGAGGGTGATGGAGGACACTTTTAAACTCTCTTATCCCCAAAGTATCCACCTTCATGCCAGCAGCCTTTCTGGCTGTGTCTGCGCTTCCCTTTGTAATCTTTCTTCCCTAACAGAATTCTTCTGTTCATGCAATTCAGGACTATTCTGTCTTCCATCAAGCACTGCTTTGCTCCACCCTTTCCCTAGTCTCCCAAACAATGATGCTGCTGCTGTCTGCAAATATGATTAGAAGAATTCTCAATGTCCTGCTTTCTTGAAACTTTATCCTTTGTTCTTTTTCTTTTGTTTGTTTGGAGGGGGTTGTGTTTTTTACTTCGAGCTGATTCTGTTCTTGGCCAAGGACACATCCTCACCTATGCCTCCAGTCTATTTTGGATCTTTATCATATTTGAATCACTGATGAAATGGTACATTTCCTTCTCTGTTCCTTCCTTTATTTTTATCCTACCAGGATTTGACAACATGTTACACAGTATTCTCTTTTGATAGCTCCCAGATTCTCTCAATGTCAACTGGGATAGCTAAAATCTGACTGGATGTGAGTGTTTGCAACACAGGTGTTTACATCCGAGCCGCTCACTCTCAGGCTTCACAGAATTTCCACCCAACGGGATGCAGTTTATCTCAGCCTAAAGTAGACACCTACGTTTTGTCACATGAATCATACCCTAAACTCCACTGACTATGCTAATAAAAATTCTGTTGACTGTGATGGAAGCCTACACACCAGCCTGAGATGGTGCTCAGATGCAGAAACCTGTGTTGTAGCCCTTAAAGTTAGCTAGAACAAATGCCACTCTCAGACTTACTCTTTTTTTCCCTTGATAACAAACAGCTTTTTAATCAAGGGAAAACTCATGGTAGGATTGATGCTGGACTTTCCCAGGCTGATGCCCTGGGCTGAAGGCAGTGTACTCTGAATGCAACCTTAATAAAGCTGTGATATTATCTGTCTGTCTGTCCTTGAAACAGCGTGAAATGTAGCTCTTTTATTTAGCATAAATAATTTTTCAAAAATAGTCTACGGGTCACGAACTCCGGTACCCAATTTGAACAGAGTCATTGTTCTTTCTCTTTTATACTCGATGCTTCCTCTGGCAGACAACTCATGTGTCATGTACCATAATGACCTACATACAGTAGGCACCAAGGCACCAAAGTGGTAACTTCATAATTTTCCACACTATACTGCCCCTGTCCTGCTTCATCACCTCAGTACTTTGTATTAACTTGACATGGTTTTCTCCCAAAGGCAGCTGTGGAAGCCTTTCTCCTGGGCTGGAGTCACTGGACATTTTTTTCATAAATACTGCAGAGGTCAGCTTTTCACCAGCAGGCTTAATGTGTCTTACTAAACTTAATCTTTTCTGGCTTCACGATGTAAATTTAATTTATTTACTAAGGTGGTTCAGTGGCTTAAAAAAAAATAAATTTTCAAGGCACACACTGCTACTATTTTTTCTATTTTTTTTCTAAGTACACACAGAAATAAATCTGAAGACCTCAAACAACATTTTCCAGGATTTCTAGAAGCTTCATTTCCATGCTTGCTCTTTTTCCTGATTTTGATACCTTGTAACACAAAGTCTGTGTGTCTGCGAGAAAATGGAAATGAGATGGAAATCTTCAAAAACATGATGAGCAAATGAACATATGAAGCAGTAGGGCACTTATAGAATGGCAGCAATCCAGAGATTCCTAGGGCAGTCATGTGAGTTTATAAAAACCTTCACACAGTTTGGTCATAAACTAAAATGCCTCGCCATGGCTGGTTAGCATGGAAGTAGCCCTCACACCTTACAGGAGGTCTGAATTTTAAATGCTTAAAATCTTTTCTTCTTCATTAAAAAAAGAGATGTAGCAGCAAGGAACAGAAAAGACAGCAGAACAACAGCTGACAACAGCAAGAGCAGTGCTGAAAGCCCTCAATAGCTACCCTCAAAAAGAGAGGGCAGTGGCCAGAGCAGTGTGGGGTCGAGCTGCTGCAGGAGCACTCAGCAGCGTGAGCACAGGCAGGGAAGGCACTTACAATAAAACTCAACCAGTATGAAGAGCCAGCTAACAACGCTGATCACTAGCTCAATGAATGCTGATGTCAGGCACGCAGCAGCAAGGCCAGCAGAGAAATGGGAGGGTTTGATATGATGAAATATGCCTACCCTAGAGAAAAATTCAGAGCGAGTTAATTGAAAGCGACTCATCTCCAGTGAGAGGAAATAGGAAGGGACTGGAAATGAAAGGTAGAGAGATAAAGGCAAAGTTTTGGCCAACGGAAGAGAAAACAGAATATAGGGTAATCAAGTGCTCCTGAGTATTTAAACATATGCTTAAATTTTAATGTATGAGTAATCCCATTGACTTCAACATATGCTGAAATGCTTTGCTGGAATAGGGCTTCAACGTACATTTGAATTAAGCTGTAACATGATGATTTAGATGTGAGCTCATTTCAGGTTTCACTGGCTAACCAGAGGTTTTCTTAACTGACATCTGGAGAGGGGATTTTAAATTAATGTTTAGGGGCTTCAGAAAACAATTAGGCTGCCATTCAGTAATGGCATTTTTCTCTCTGAAAAATAATTCCTCATTCCAGATTAGTATGTTCCAGATCCTTCAGGCTTACTTGGAGGACAACATGCTGCTGGCACATATATATAACACAACACATATATAATGTGTTTATACATATATATATATATATAATCTTATATAACGAGTTTATTTCCAGCCACTTCCTCAACCTTCTAGATGCTTATCAAGAAGGGTTGAAAGTTCATGTAACAGTGCACAGCTATGTAGTACTCCGTATTAGAATACATGCAACAGAGTTAAAGGAGACTAGAAAGGAAAGAATCGTCAAGAAAAAAAAACAGAACTAAAGTTAAGGCAACTGCAATAAACTCATCCCAAAGAGTTAAGATAGTGGCTGGCCCGTTGCTTAGGAAGTTCTGAATTTCAATATTCAGTTCACCAGCTGGCATTGGTGGCATCAGCTAGAGAGAACTTTGGCTCCAGTTTTTTTACTGATCTGTCTTCCCGCTCTCCTTTAGCAGCAATTTTTTGTCAACTGGCTGGTTTAGCTATATCTGGAAGCAAACTTAGACTTGATACTAAAACCACAAGGAAACTAATGAAAATAACTAGCTGGAATTCATCCATTGAAGGCTGGAATTATTGTATGTGTTTTTACATTGCACTGTTTAGTATTAAGCATATCCCCATATCTCGGGAAAGAGAAAAGGCATGTGCAAGTGTGCTGTCAGCAGAGTTTGATGCATAACCAGCACATGTACAGGCATAGAAGCAAGTAAGGCTAATTCTCCATCCTGAAGTGGAAATAAACAGAAGCAGATAAAATAAAAAGCTGAGCTAACGTAGGGAAACATCTGGCTAGATATATGGTTAGGAGTGCTTGTTGCATTAAACCATGTTTCCTCGAGGCAATCTTGCTAACGGCAATTAATGTGGCCAGTGTTTTGACAATGTTGTCCTTTCAGGTGAGTCCAACCAGGCGGGTACTCAGTTCCTAGATAAAATTGGGTAGCAGGTGCTAAGTCCATCTGGGTTGGTTGAATTTGACTGTCTACCAGAAGATGATTGTAGTCTAATGTTCACCACAAGAGCAGCTGGGCTATGTGGCTCAGCTCAGAACAGAGTGCTGGGAATCAAACCTGAGGCTGAAGGAAGTACATAGGAAAGACTGCACTGAAGTTCACTATGGATCTGCACCTATGAGATTCAATTAGAAGCCAGAAGAATGAAAATAACAACTAGCAAGAGAGTACAGTCATTTGTAAGATTGGTCATTTTGGACAAAAAGCCAATATAATTTGGGGAAATAAATGGGCATTATCAACACAGTAAAATATCTTCTTCAAAAGTTATAGCTGTTTAGAGCCTCCTCTCATTTTATTTATGCATCTGTAATTTATTTCTCTTCTTAACCCTTTCAGTAAAGAAGTAGCACATTGGTCTATCCACCTCATTTCAGAAAAAAACCCTTTAATCTTGTGCTTAAATCTCACTGGTTAGTGATGTAAGGGGAAATAAAGCTACATTCTCAGCCCAGCTTATTAGTAGTGGCTTGGAAGGTGTTACAGGCAGAACCGGTGAGTCACACCGTACTGTCTCAGGGAGCCCACAGTGCAGGAGTGAAGATAGCACAGAGCATTCCTGATGGCATCAAAGTGAGCTGAAGACAATGGACACCTCTCAGAAGATCTAGCTCATTGAAAAAACTATCCCCACCCTTTGACTACAAAGAGCATGGCACAGCTTAGCATTAAGGAAGTAAAAGTGGATGTTGATTTTTCCAGATCATAAAGAAGTTTTCAGGATGACATGTACATAAGAGCATCTCATCTAAGACTTCTTGGTTTATCCCTAATCCCTCAAAGTCTGGCCAAAGCTTTGATCGTCACCCTTTTATTTTCCAGAATTTGTGCTCTATTCATTCAGTGATGACACACTGCTTCTGCTGGTTTAGATGATTTGTTTCAGTTTGGGTATCTTGTGTTTAGGGCTAGTTCAGGTAGAAACAGGAAGAAAATAAAATATTTGTCTTTCAATAGCTGTCTATACCTACTAATAAGCTTTAAAAAAACCAAAAAGCTACAAATGCTTAAATCTTGAATCGATGAATAAAGTTTTTTGAAAGCAAGTATTTCTCATGACAAAATACCCAGAAAGACCGCATACAGGTAGGAACTTCCAAACCAGTTTTTTTTATGAAAGGTGTAAAAATGTTTCCTTCCCTGAACTGCTCACAAATATCACAGTAAAACAGGTTGACAAGTTGGATAAGGCAATATTTATACTGATGTGATAAAAATAAAGCTTATCAAGTGCTATAAAGCCAGGTGCACACTTCTTTGGGGAAGAGAATGTAAAGGAAGTGTGAGTGGAACCGATCAATGAGGGCTCCTGTTCAGAATCAGCTCAAAAGGAAGCGATACTGCAGTGGCTTTTATTCCTCAAGTTGGGGAACTGCCAAAATAGCTTTTTTTCTTTTTCCCCCCCCTAATGTTGTCAGCAACAACACAGCCATTCCAAATTACTTCAAATGATTGTAAAAGCTCTGTCAAGATGTCCAAAATAATTTTTGCCAAACAGCTTTCAGCTGCTCTTTTGGAGTCATAACACCACTATACAGGTGAAAAGTTCTAAATCCTGCTTGTGCTCCTGTGAGTCACACAATGCTTCAAGGTGTTTATTTTTCTGAGAAAGGATTCCAGTTTGCCACTTGCAGTTAAGACACATTTACCAACAAATTGTCGAAGCCAGAACTGAGTTCCTCCAGCAGCTAATGTTCCTAGCAATCTAATAATAAAATTAAAACTGTCACCAATACAATGTGGAATTTCATTGTGCTAAAGATTCCTCTAAAGTACTTGCTGTAAAAACATTGCAGAGTCACTAGATGTTTTACTGAATTTTTTGAAAATCCACACTAAGCAAAGACAAAGGCCCTAGTCTTAATCTTTAAAAGTAGCAATTTTAGCTCTTGAATTGAAAAAATATTTTGAGGAATGCCAGGCTTTTTTAATGACAAACCACAACATGCAGGTCAGAAACAGCTTTATATATTCATTAGAAAATGTCCACGCTGTCAAAAAGGAAAAATTTGTATTGAATGTTAATGGCCATGAAAGTTAACGGTGGGATTTCTTTAAATGCAGCTGTCAAAAATTCAGAGACTAGGCTAATGGACTCTTTTCTCTGTACTCCTGGGGAACAAGTCACTCCTTGTACTGCACAATGCAGTCACCTATAGGTCATGCCAAATTATTAACAGTGGTCCGCCCCTAGAACACTGATTTTAGGTGAGTGACTCACTTTGCCTGTGGAACACGCACGTGTCCATATTCTGAAGACACAAAATCGTACTGTTTTATCAGTAACACACAGAATGTAAATATTTGTCATAAGAGACCTAGCTGCTCCCACCTGGGTCAACGTGAAGTCTCCAGCGCACTGCTGAGCAAGGCAGAGGCTAAGCATCACAGAAAATTCAGAGTATGGAAATGAGTTTTATGCATCAGATGATGTGAAATGCCCATGGTAGCAAAGACATTCACATCGATCGTGAGACTGTCACTGCCTGCATTCCCCGAGGGTGCAGATACTCAGTCCCTGAGTAGCAAGGGGAAGATGCTGAAGGGCTCCAGATTCTATGTTCTTTCCTAACCAGCATTTTCCTGTTCCAGACAATCTTTTACCTGCTTCATTAGCCACAAAGCAGTCCTTGTAACTTTTGGTATTCTGTTTTGCCTTTCTAAGTCAACAGGAAGAGAAATACATAACACGAGCAAATATATTTCTCCACTTACTTGATTTGGAAGTTTTCTAGGTCACATCTGCTCCCATTGGCTTCTACTGTGTTCTGATACTAAACCATCTGGGAAGTATCGAAGAAGAATTCTTAAAGAAGGATATCACAAAGTGGGTCACTCATTAAACCTCTTTGGTTGAAAACTAAGCAGAAAATGGCCTACATGATAGGAGAAGCATGGAATATACTGGGATGAGTGACACTGCATCAGGCAGTGATCCTAAAGGTGGGAGCGTGCAGACACTGTAGCTTGGAGCCTCCTTACATCGACTCACTAGTGTGGGAGATACGGTTTCTAATTATTTCTTCTATCTCATGGGCTTTCAGTTCAAACCATTGACTCAGCCTCCACTTTCCCTCTTTTGTAAATACAATTTGAAAGGTTTTTTATCACTACATACAAGGTATTCTCACAGCAAACTAACTAATGTCTTCCTTCTCATAGTCAACACTGACGTTTACGCAACAGCAAATACGCTTTTTACATTCAGTGACAATGGTACTGTTTAACTCCCAGGACTTGCTCAGTATTTATAATACAAAACAACTGAGAGTATTGACAAATATGGCAAATACATATAAAAAGCCTGAAATTAAGGAAGAAAAGATTTCCTTGTCAACTTGTTCCACGTTTTCAACAGCCATCAATTTCCAACAGGGAATCAAGCAACAAAGCCAAGCCACATAAAATTTTGCATGTATTAGAACTTACACTAAACTGCTGTTTGCAGTTCAAATACTCCCATAGTGATCCTTATTTATCGTGCATATTCAAGAATAGAATGTGAAAGGAAAATGCCATTATATTAGGTATCAAATATCTCAAAAGATGGTATCGTATGGTGATTTCCATGACAATTTAGAAAAAGTGATGTCTGAAATCTTACTTTTTTAAAAGTCACTGTGATACAGGGCTAGAGAAGGAAGTAGAGGAAGGTGACTTTAACAGCGAAGGATAGCTATAGGTTGTAAGGTGAGAGCACTGCCACCAAGTGGAAGTAAGAGCTGTGTCAGTTCACATCAGAGGTCCAGCACATTCTCTAATGTTTCAGACTATGGCATCCTCTAGTCAGCACGTTTCAAAAGCCAGTCCAAGTTTCAGACAACTGCAAACAGACTGTCCCTTGGGGTACAGATACGGGATATGGGATTTCCCAGTGTCCTGTCAATGGGGAGTTTATTTGCCTGCGCACTACAGTGCACATCTATATTAAGTTGAACAAGCGTAACTTCATTATTCACATAATTAGTTTTAAAATCCTGATCATTTCTTGGTCTTTATTTCTCGCAGCAGTGAGTTGCTCTGATTAGATATTAAGCATATTAAATAATACTTTTGACCAATTTTAATCTCCTTCTCCTTTGAACTTCAGTGATGTTCCCTTCTCGCATTAGGGAAATGCTCACACCATATAATAAGATATTCATTCCAATTTGCCTTAATTGCTGCATAGGTCAGAATCTAATTGCATTTGTTAACATACTGTCTAGTCATAGTGCTAGAAATGTTTTCAGTCATGTTCATCTGTATACATTTTGGGTTCTAACTAAAATAATTTGGTATCACGTATACTACTGTACTGTGTCTGCTACAGACTCTTTTTCACCTTGAACTAATGACCTACTCTACTGAATGAATCACTTCTGTCAGTGTTAAACCTTCATAAATTGGGAATAAAATTTCTACATATCAGGATGGGTGATGCCAAGACAAAATTTCAATGCAGCAATGAAATGTCTTATCTTTTAGAAGGTAAGAATTTGGAAAATCACTTAAATAAAATGAGTCAACTAATTAAGACAGGTGTTCAGTAGATGGACAGACAGAGTACTCTTGGAGAGTTCAAAAATAATTTTCCTTATCACACTTGTTAAATTCTTTCTCCATGAAGTCATCACTTTAAAAATAGAGACTCTTATCCAAATTAGCTTTTAAAAAATCAGCAGAAAGCAACATTGATATGTTCAGAAGCGCAGTGATTTTCTTGCCTAACACCAAAACAATGCTGATTTTATTGGTACATACATCCTCACATCCCACTGGAATATTTTGTGTATGTCTAAACTGTGATGGTATGTTCAGAGTTAATCCACCCATGGGAATGGAGAGCTCATTCCCCGCAGGTTGATCTACTTATTTCATGCTAAAAAGAGGACTGTTCTACATATGAACTGCATTGATCTCATTATATGCAGGATCTGTTCATCTAGAGATCTGCATATACCAGGTCTGGAGTAGATCACTTCTTTTTTTTTTTTTTTTTCACTAACTCTCCCAAATCTTGTAAATTGTAGTTGCAAGGAAAGCATCTTTTTCTTTGTAGAGACTGCAGAGATTCTTCTGATGGGTAGAGTTGTTCTATGAGACTTGTTGTTCATTAACACTGCATATGGAAGGGAAATAACCCTCTCATCACCTTAACCATCTGCATTAGAGAAAATAAGGTGGTGGACATGTCTCCAGTATGGAACTAAAGGCATCAAGGTGGACCCATTCTCTTTGTATGCATAAAGAACATGGCCAAACAGTTCCTTTTGCATGTGTTTAGAAACTACTTTAAGAGATGGATTTAATTTTTCTCTTACTTTTTTTCAGACTTCTCTTCTAACTAGAGCTTTCTTTAGAAACTGAGTTTATTGCTTGAAGTGAATCAATTGGATGAATGTGAAAGGAATTCTGCTCCTAAAGCCACAGCGTGTGCATCACTTTTTCACTTACTGCAGGTTGAGCATTACTTTAGAATTTATCAGAAGTCATACGATATTTTTTCCTGATAACCCCCCATTTTCACAGGACCTGTAATCACTTGAGAATTTCAGACTCAACAGGGAAATACACAAATGCAAGTCTCAAACAATACAGTCTTCAAAGAACCAAGGATGGGTTATTTTTAGCTTGAGTTCTAAGCTAAGTCTGTGTGGGAGTCATTATTCCTAATAGTTTCAGCTACTGCAAAAATGGAACTGGAGGTTATCCCAAGAGATTCCATCCTTCTACTTCAGGACAGGACCAGCTATGCCTACCAGTTCTTAAAAATGGACGATGAGTGGTACTCCCCATATTCCCCTTCTCAGCCAGCCAGGTCTTCACTGATCTTGGCATCAGGAATTTTTTCATATTGCTTAAGCTAGATTAGTAGCCATTACATCTCGTCCTATTTGACACTGTGCCTTGTAAGCGAACTATATTTTTGCAGCTGACATTTTAAATACTTGCAAATAAGTATAATTTCTTTTTGCTTAATCTTACTTTGCCTAGACTAAACAGCCTCAGCTCCTTTAATCCTTCTCAAAGGTGGTGTTTTTGAGACTACAGCATATCACTGATGCTTTGTGTCGGACTCTTGATTGACAATCCTCTGGACACAGAGCTCTATCAGAGCTGGGCAGACTACGCTTACATTGTGTATTGAGTCTGTTTAATGTGCTTTGAGTCCTATCCCCCCATCTTTGCTGCCTTGATAGCAATATGGTTCTGTTAAACTGTGGTCAATCTGTTCTGGGAGAGACTAGATTTGCAACAATCCTTAGATCCTTTTCCTGAACATCATTTACTTGTTTTATCATTCTCATCCCTGATACTGTCATTGATTTTTCCTAAGCATAGAATTTGTACCTTGTTTTCTCTGAATTGAATTATGTTTCTTTTTGAGACAATCTATATCTCTATTACTATCTCACACTGCTGCCTATTTCCCCGAATTTTCCTGTCCTGATGCTGCTTTGGGAATTCTCCTTCGCTTTATGTTTGAACTGTGGCAAGTACTGAGACATGGTGCCCAAAAGTCGTGTCAGCTGAAGCAGAAATGATCTTGATGTGTGTCTATTAAGAGATATTTCAAGATTCATGGCTAGTGGACGTACATCAAAACACAAGTACTAATATTAGCTCCATCCAACAGACTCAATTACAAACAAATCAATCCCGTACTGTGAAGAGAGTTGTGCATAATAATGAACAGTTTCTTAGAAAAAGTGACAACATGAACAGATAAA
This sequence comes from Baryphthengus martii, assembly GCA_013396935.1. Lineage (NCBI taxonomy): Eukaryota > Metazoa > Chordata > Aves > Coraciiformes > Momotidae > Baryphthengus > Baryphthengus martii. Next base: position 19,035 of record VWZK01004561.1, read on the forward strand.
AAATGAGGAATCAGTATTTAGCCTAAACAGAAAAACAGTACCATGAAAGAGTAGGTACTAAACATCAAAGCAGTGGTCAGATGAAAAAAAGATGAAACACTTTTATGGAGAAAAATGTGGTTCAAGAAGAACTACACATGGCTGCCTAGGAGATACCTGGTAGCCAAAACTGAATTTCATGTATATTGTCAAACCATAATCACCTGCCAACATAAACTGGTCAGTCTCTGTCACTAGTTTTCAGTCTCTGTCACCTCTGATTTATGGCTCATTCCGAACAACAGTGTTTCAAGCAGTGTTGGCATTTGGAGAGTCAATGTTGGGGTCTGAAATGCAGCACAGGTACAATCCATGAAATGTCCTGCGGTCTTGAGACCCCAGTTGATTCTCTTCCTACCAATGCAACCAGGTTTTCTTTCAAGGGGAAACAGACTGTAGGAGAGAGACTCTGATATCTGGGTCTTGTCACAACATGCATTCAGGAAATGTCCTCAGCCCCACAGATTCAACACATCCAGCGGGTAGTGGAGAATGAACCCTACAAAGCTGGCCTGTATCATGGATACAGATCTTTACAATGGTGGGCACTGTAAGTGTGATACAGACTTCCTCAGACTTTTTTTTTCTTTCTGTCTTAATCAATGTAATGTTTGTTGTGTTTCAAGGCTCTCAAAGTTACATTATCCCAAGGCAGTTCACGGAAATGTAGCCATGTTATTTCAGGATCACTGTTCCTAGTCAAACAGCAGTATCTCTGTTAACTGTGATGAAACTCTGACCTTGTGCTGGAATGTCTTTGTTTTCCTCTACACCACGCTTCATCTCAGATCAGGGGCTGTAATAGCATTTCACCTTGTTAGTTTGTAGGGACAACAATAAAGGTACTACCACAGTAGTATCTATGCCTGCATAGCTAGGCAGCACAGCGAAAACAGTGCAGAGGCCCAGTTATGTGGTAGCAGCTCCAGTTTCTCTGTAACCATCCCAGAAAGGAGGTACTGAAGAAGTTTAGTCAGATGGGAGTGTGTATTCTCCTCTTTACCCACTTTTCTTGCAAGTGTGAAGGACCCAGACTCATTTCTGTCCACTGCCTGTGAGTCCATACAGGTGTGGTCTGTTGATCAGTCCATTAGACATGGTAAGCATAAATTACAAATGCTAAATACAAAGTATGGAACCACGCTGGGAATGCAAAACGAACAAATGTCCCTGATTTGAGCCAGAGACAGATGAGAAAGCTGCTTTCAGCAGGCCTTTTCTTGGGTATTCAGTGTACACTTCTTTCTTTAGACAGTTTAAAGCCAAAAGTAGCGTAACATAGATCTTTGGTAACAGAAGGGCTTTCTCCTACCAAATTGTGCTACGACACTGGAAATTCCAGACTCCATCTAAATTCCACTGAGCTGTCCCCAACAGGTTCTCTGGAGGAGGTGACCAGTCACTGCTGAAGCCCACAGCAGAATCGGTACCAGCTGACAGTAAAACAGCATCTGCACTCAGGAGTGTGAATTCCTTTTCCCCAAGACTTAAATTCTGGGACAAAGTAAAACCTACAGCTCCTAGATATGAAGGTGGAGAGACACGAAGGCAGAGAGCAGGTAGTCATGGGGCTAACACAGAACCTGACTACAGAGCCTTTCATTGTTCGCTTTTCTCCAGCAACTTTTAGTGCTTTGTTTCTTCATTTCTAGCCCAGAAAACTTGTCTAGTTAGGCACAAATGGCAATCTTATAAAAGCCGCATCCATGCCATGCAGTTTTATACAGATAGATTGCACTATATTTAATTCCAAAGCTTTTAAAACTGACTGCTATTCATTAGTGACTACACATTGGTACACGTCCCAGCTTGAACTGCTTCAAACCACCTGCTGGGTACTGGATTTTTTGCCGACCATCAGCATACAACCACCATTTGTCTTCTTATGCAGTGCATTCTCCTGTAATCAATTTATGGGTGAAATACTGTATATACATATCCAAATTAATTCTTCCTCAAGATCAGTTTTCAGATTCTACCATACGATTGCCAAAAGCTGTTCCGCTCGCTATCGTTTTCTACTTGCTAATTAATTAGAGAAAGTCACAAGAAATACTAGCTAAGTATTTTTGGGGGGCTTAATGAATGAGTCTATTAATTTAAGAAGATTTAGCAATTATGCATTCTCTAATATTGATTTCCACTAAATCCTATCTGGAAATTAAGGAGATTGATAATAAAACCTTTTATTCAGTTCCACTACAATAGATCTAATGAATAAATTGGCTGTATGCACATCCTTAGAACTAGATCCATTTAGCAATAAATGATGCAACACAAAGGAGCACATTATAATTGAAATTAAGGAGGGGGGGCAAAGCAGGTATAGGCTGAACTCGCTAATATGCTAATCAAGCGCAACACAGAAAGGAAGTTTTCTGTGGTGTAGATCTGTTCCTCTGGCATTCATAGAATTTCTTTTTCAAATTTCTTTTCTTACATTTGTGTGGCTAGCTCCTGATTGTTGGGTTCCTCGGCCTATTGTTTCAGAACGAAAGGAAGCTCATGTGCACAGCAGCACACTGTGAGCTGAATCCTGCTTGGTTAAAAAGATCATAGAATTTATTTTGAGAAAAGACTCTAGTTGCTGACAACACAATTTTCTACTCTAGACTGTTTATCCCTGTTCCAGAGCCCCGACAGAGGGGGGTGATTCCCAAATAATGTAGAGTATGCATCAGTCATGGTCCTAAGAGAAAGGAAGAAGTATATGATAAAAGACCTGAGAGCAGGAAAGCTCAAATGTTCACCTTTCTTCATCTTCCAGAATGTAAGCCATAATCGGTTCATGAAAGGCTCATACACTCACTCACTTCAAGTGTGGCAAACCAGCCCATTTGGGTTTTTGAGGAGTGGCTGGCACCAAGCAACTCTCATAGGTCAATCGTAAATCATTCTTTTAATTACTATGCAATCTGTATTTCATGTCACACATATGAGCAATCTTTGAGGACTGAGCTGAAATACTAAATCACCTTAGCATCTTCTCTCCTCAGGTGCAGAAAATAATTTATTTCATTCCTGAGTTGCTTCTCAGTCTTCAGTGAACAGGTATTTTTCCTTTGAATTTCTCCTTTTTGACTCACAGTTAAGTACCTGCTAACTCCTGAGTGCACACAGGAAGCATAGGTCAAATATCTAGTAGAAAATACACTAAGCACCTGATTTAAAAACTCATATAAGATAATCCATTTAAGACTCCCACCAATTTTAATAAACTTTAGATCAAGTGATGTGATTATTCAAATTACCTTCTTAAATGTACTGTATAATGCATACTAATTTGCTTTATTGTGTTACAATTCATCTCTTCTTGTCCAAGGGAAAAAAATACATGTAAGTGAGATTCTAGTCTTTTTAGACTTAAATCTGCAGAAACTATAATGTCAACATCAGACATCAAACACCAGAAGTGCAGAACAATGAAGTACTGATACCCAAATAATTCATTTTCATTACTGTTTTCACTTATTATTACATTATAATTAACAGAACGTGTCATAAGAAGCTCCCTCGACAGTAATACATTTAATGGTAACAATAAAGATTGCAGCAACACCAGATGTGTAGGGACTGTGTCACAAACAGCTCATTATGATTTGACAGTGTATATACGAGGGGCACTAAATGTTAAGGATTTGCTCCTCAACAGTTGCTTTGTAAAGTAAGGAAATATTAATATTACTGCCATTGTAAAGATAGCAGAGAGAGAGTCGATCATTTTCTGGAGCACAGAGAATGTCTGTGTTAAAGCCAAGATGAGAACTTGGAGAATTGTCTAGGGTATTTCTAGGCTTTCACTTTTCACCCCTGTATTGCAATCACACCTGCAGAGTTGCATCTCACGTAGCTTAACAAAAATATTGTCATCTACAAATAAGTAAACAGATAACCTGCGTCCTTACGTAACATCCGAATGACGTACATCAGCATGAGAGCTTAGAGCAGTGAATGATGGATGAGATGTGGAGACTACAAAGACAGGCTCTTCTCGAGAAGTCACTCTTCTTGCCCCTTTCTTTACAGCTTTGCTCCTTTCAGACCCGTTGCCATGGAAAGAGAAACATGGAGAGAGATCCGAGAACAAAAGGAGTGGAGAAAGAAGCAGCACAGAGGAAACGGAAACTGCTAAGCATGGCTGCTAAAAAAGCAACAGAGTGGTGAAAAGGAGGCTACAAAATATGAAGGGCCAGGGTCCCTGTCCCAGCACATGGAGAAAACAGAGAGTCTGTAAAGTCAAGCTTTGAACAAGAGAGTTACATTCACACACACACACGTTATCCTCTGTCTCCCCCTCCCACTACTGCAGCTCTCTCAGGGTGGGAGAAGGAGGGATAATTCTCTTTCTTCAGTGGTTGTAGTTATTTTTAAAGGCCTCTCCAGTACATTTACCCATGTATGCACATATACCATATACTGCTGCTCAGTCTTAGATTTTCTACAGCTAAAACATGAATATGCAGTAATTCTGGAGACAATTATCTCAGTGTGATGAAGTCAGCACAATGAAGCTGAAAGTGAGAGAAAACTGAGAAACTTGCATCCCTGATACACCTGAAAGCAGTAATTTCAGAACAGAAATTTTAGTGTTCTGCTAAGCAGCTCAACAGCTAATGGCTTGAGTAATTTCTGCTCCCTCTGCTCTTCATGTACCTGATCCAAGTCAAAATGCATATGCAGTTCTTGGAGCAGGGAATGAATCTGGCTTGCCTTCGGTGCCAGGGAATGGTCCATTAACAAGCTGCAGAATTAGGATCCCTTTTTCTATTTTTCAGGCTCCATAAATTCTGTGTCATTTTCTGTACAGAACTTGGCTTTAAGAGGCAGAAGAAAAGATGGAGGCTGGCTTCCCTACAGGCTACAGAATAACCTTGCAGCTAAGGTGCTCTGATTCTCAAGCTGAGAATACATATGCCCCAAAGTCTTGCTTAGAGTTTTGTTTATCAGGGCATGCATAATCCAATTCATGGTCCATTAGCTGGATCTGGCCCATGACACTCTTGTTCCCAACTTCTTCATGGATAGATACAAAGCACAGCTGCTCAGCTAGTGAATTCCTCCTCCACGGCTGGATAATGTCTCCCTTAGCGAAGCAGCTCTGTGCTCACTCGGAGACAGCCCTACAGCCCTGCCGTATCCAAGAAGAGGAAGCAGGCACCAGTAGATATACATGCTCTCATGAATACCCATGTAAAACCCTGGGCTGCTTCTCCCTCGGGCTGTCAAAGCTAACAGTGTAAAAAGCTACTCTTCCGCAGCCCCTCTTCAGGTCAGGGCTCTGTGCTGTGAATCCTGAGGAGGAGGAGGTGTTCAAGCCAGTTGCCTATGCAGAGTGGGAGACTGAGTCTCTGCTGAAGCACTTTGGCTCTGTGTGCAGCCAGCGGTGAGAGCTGGCACCTCTGAAACACATTTCCTGGGAAGATTCGATACATCACTTTGCTGCCAATGCAGCAGTGAGTCCTGCACCGGTATGTCACAGGTAACTAAAACAGATTGCAGCTGTGGAAAAGACAATCCATTTAGGAATTGAGGAACTCTGGTTTGCCATGAATAACTTAACAACTAATAAATAAGTAATCTTAAATAAGGCCTGATCAGAGGAAGGAATTTTAAACTTCATTTCATAGAAAGAACCTATCCAGAAGTCAGGCATTCTACACAGGCGAATGTCAACAGTTCAGTTACAAAGGTAGTATTGTAACGGGTTTAATAATGAACATTAATCATCTTACACGCAGACCCATTATTTTTATCTCTTCTCCCAGGATGTCTGCTCTCCAAAAGTACTTATTTAAAAATAGGTTAGCGGAATAAACTTCTCCAATCCTTAATGTCAATAGGATTTCAATATTCCATAGAAAACCATTACAAAAGCAATTAAAGTTAATCCCTTGACAACACTTTTGCAAACACTAAATTAGCAGCGATGAGGGTGTCTGGCTGATATTGTTCTGTTTCAGCAGCAACGCTGGACTGGAAGACAGCCCTAGGTGATGCTGTGCAGAAGGTCGCCTTTGTCTCCGAGCTGCGTGACTGCACAGAAATATTGCATCAGCAGATAAGGCAGCAGTGAGAACTAACATTCCATTTTAGAAAGATTTTCACCTTTTCTTTCCGCCATCAGCGTAGAGGAGAAATACGCCTTTTAGAAGCAGTGGCACTCATCTAAACATAACTGTCGCTACCTTTAGGTTATTTTTTCATAGGATCTTCTACTGTTAAAGAAAGACTGCTGTCTATTACTTGTTCATACATGAAGACTGCATTTCACCTTTAATTTTGCTAAAGATCCAGGGAGATAAGTGTAGTCCTTCCTCCCCCAGGACCGCCGGTCTCCTCTGACCAAGGCAGTCTCTCAGCAAACAAAGTTTTCCTTCATGCTGGGTGAAAGGAGGGCATTGTATCTGGGACTCTGACTTGATGCCCAGCTTTGAACAACCTCCCTGAGTATCTGACTCATCGGAGTGGTGCATAGAAAAGGAAGCAACAGCAGGAAAAAGCTACTGCCAACTCATTTTTTGTGAAGTCTACTGCAGTGGGTATATGATTAATATTTCAAAGTATGAAACTAAGATTGAATCCCTCTGGAGAATTCATCAGGTTTTTTAATCCTGAGTGGGCTTAGCTATGAACCAAGCTGTGTCAGAACTGTCTGCTCCTAACTGTGTTCTTTTTCAGTACGCTTTCCGTGCTTTCGGTGCTTCATCACATCTCTGGGAGCTGCATTCAGTATTTGAACATCCCAGCGAGTGTATTCCACCTACATGCAATTGATTGTCAGAATGTTTTCTAATACTGTTAAAACACAGTGTGGGGCAAGTTGCCTCAGCAGTTAGCCTTTGACTTAGATATCGGCAAAATAAGAAAATAATATGCAATTAACTACCCCACAAGCGTATTACATGGCTTACTTGGTTAATGTTTATAAGGCACACTTTGGGAACGAAAATGCTGCACGCACTAAGTATTGTGCAGGATGGAAAAATGTTTGACTATTTAATTCAGATGGAATGCGTGTAACACAATGAAACTAAGAGTCTTGGCCAGCAGGCAAGAGCCCCGTTGCCATCTTTCACTTGATATGCAAACACTGGATTAAGTTTCCTTCACTTTGGCCAAACCGTGTCTCTCCCACAGCTGTAAAATGTTCTTCTTCTCACAGAAGAGCATCAGGTACTTGAGTGTTGGCAGGAAGATGCCAATACCTGGAAATATTTTAGGTGTACTCTGGGAGCGTCTGTTCCGTTTGTTTAACTGCAGAAAACTGAGAAAGAAAAATGATGTATGGTACAGACTTACAGGTAAAACCCTTGAGATGGTCATGGAGATCTTTATTTTGCCATCCGTACTAACAAAAGAAACATAAACCATAAGGTTCTCCCCAGCAAAAGCAGCATGCTTATCCCAGCCAATAAGCAGAGTTGAACTCCTGATGCATGCCATTAATCATACAACACTATTGGTGACATAAATATAAAAATAGAGACAGAGGTTTCACAAGTGTGCCATGTACAGACTTAGCTTGCTTATATCCCTGGCTTGCTTTGGGTCTAGGGGGGGATTGTTTTCTTCTTTTTCTTGTCTCGTCTTTTTTTTTTTTTTTTTCCTCTGATTTATGCTCTGGTCTGACAATATCAAATTTTAGCTGTACACGAATCCTTAACACTGCCAAGCTTTGCAAATGTGCATTCCTTCGTGCTCATTGGCCCTTAAGCTCTATCCTGATAATGCAAGAAGCAGAGCAACATGGGACGAATGCAGATAGCAACCTGTCAGCAGCCCTCTATTGTGCGCTGACATAATCTATCAGAGTTTACATGGGGGTTAGAACATGGGATAGGATAAAAGGAAGAGAAAGAACAAAGAGAAACCTGAAGGTGATAATAAAAAATGAATGTATGACCCACTGCCTCTCCTGTTTTTTAGCCGGTAAAAACTACACATGGACTTAATTAAGATAAGATCTTATTCTTTAGCATTTGGAGTCTTAACTTGACATTGTTTTATTAAAATGCACCATGAATATTAAGCAGGAGATGACTTCACCTCCCTACAGTACGAGCAAAGCCGCTTGTCTTGAACTCTTGATCCTGCTTGTTTGCTTTTTATTTCATGTGCGTGTTTTCTCTGTTGACATTATTCGTGACACTGTGAGATCTAGCAGGGAGCTGGGATTCACCCTGACTGGTGGTGTCTGGTGTCCATTTGGAACAAATTCAAACAATACAAGCAGTCCAGGGAAAACTCCAGCTTTCTTTGTGATCACCACCTACCAGGAAGCCAAGGCCAGCTGTGACTGAGCATCACAGTCTGGGAGATCTCCATCACAGGAAAAGTATGATTTTTCTCAGATTTAGTTAACTCCTCAAAGATTTGGCAATGTAGGAACCTGATATGGCTGCTTGGAACAGAGAATAGCCAGTATGATCATTGTCTGAAACCAAAGACGTCGCCGACACTGTATTTCAAATTATCTTTTCAAAAATCAAGTTGTTCAGACTATTGAACAACATAATTTGATACGTAATACAGGGATGAAAAATTTGAATTTTCACTAGACTTTACAAAAGATAGGATTCAAGTATCATCATAGCACCACTTTCAGCCTTGATTCAGTAGACTTCTAGGTACTTATTTAATTTAATGCCTGTACTTCAGTGCAAGTGCTTTGCTGGAACAAAGCCCTGGTGGGCACACACAGACTCTTAGAAGGTACCTGAAGGAATCGATCTTTTCTGACACAGGCAGATTTTAAATCATGGTTTACTTTTTTTTTCTTTTTTTCCTCCCACGAGTTGTACATTTGCACAGTCATTCATTTCCTGGTGAGTAACTACAGATCAGAGGGTTAAAATGTTCAATGGTTTAATGTGTTAGCACCATTTCTATTGGCTTCTTGCACCAACAGTGAACAATGAAAGCGATGGGCTCGGGCTGATCTCTGATAAATGCTTGCCCACAAAATTCCGTTGACTGTGAGCTTGGGAGGAAAAAAAAAAGACAGTGAGAGTTGGAAAAGTGCAAGTACTGTAGGTCGGGGCTGATGTCTTCACCAGACAGTTGCTCACTTTCTTCCCCAGGACCACTAGAGATTTCTAATCTCCATAATCCATGTTTTCTCGCTTGCTCATGGGCATGCTCAGACACTAACAGGTAAAAACTTCCTTCAGCCATAGCTTTGGTATGCATGTGTAGATGCCAGCTATTGTAGCTGAGCTAAGCTTGTCAGCTACTGCAATTGTCTTTATATTGACATTCACTTTAACAGTTCCTTATGCTTTGAAGTCTGAAGATATTAAGCCAATTACCTCAGATATTTGGTCTTTGTCTGAAAGTACATTGTTTATACCTCCTGCACCTATCAACTCAGTTGGAAAAAGATAAGCATCCTGAATGGACTTGGAATCTTATCAAAGAAATCTTATTTTAAATGCAACGACCTCCTGTTTCAGTGCTACACGAGTGCGGTGGACTGCCAGCTATCTTCTAAGCTTCTGCAATTGGAAAAGCAGATGTTTAACTCCTATCTGTGTCATTGTTTCTTCCTATACACCTGTCACGCTGTGAAGTGGAAAGGGTTAGCCAGCCTTTTATCCAGATGTGACATCATCAGTGCCTTACAACGACAACCTTCCACACGGACATTACCACCTCTGGAGATGCAACTAATTAGCTTCTTGGAAGAAGCTATTATGGTCTACCGCGTATGTACAAAGCAGCTTCAGAAACTACATAATAAATCCCCAGCAGACTTCCATTTGGTGTAGCAAGTGATACATATTTCTTCTCTGCTTAAAACTGCGAGCAGTGTTTATACCAAAATCCTGAACATTTTATTTTCTCTTGCGATTATGCTAACTCTGTTGATGCTCTCAAATTAGAATAAACAAAAACGTTTTCTGGTTGGATATGGAAACGCAGATTTAGATCTCGGTAGCTGGAATTTCACACTTGTTTTACTCCAAGGTAAGTGAGCTGCCCCTGACATGGGTGAGCTCCCTCTTTCACCTAAGTGGAGCCACACATTCCTGCCACCACACTGCAAATTAGGTTGGACCAAGAAACTAATCAGGCTGAAAGGCAGCTTAGGGGATGGAGGGAGGCTGTGGGGCACAAACAGGGTATTTCTTTTCATATGGATTAGTTCCCTGAGGTGGGTCACTCACTTCTTAAATCCAACAGAAATGTATGGCTGGAGATGGGACTGAGGGTAGGATTGCTTGTCTCATTCCATTTAGGCTGACTTAAAGTGACTCTGAAACTCCTTTCTTAACTAAATATTAAAAAGGACCTTTTTCTGTAGCTTATTATTTTCTTAGATCCCAACTCAGCAAGCTATTTAAGTAAGCACCTAACTTTAAGTCTCATGCTGAAGTTCATCACTAAAGCAAGTTCCTAATATTTTTGTTTCTTGGCTGACTTTCTGAAGTGTTTGATCAGAGTCAGGGGAGCTGTTCTTCTTTGTAATAGTTTGAGGGAAAATTATTTAGCCATTTTAAAGAAAATACTCATTGTTGCTAGGAAATACTGTTTGTGACCTTTTTATTAAGCAGCTACAGCACCTCAGGGAAGAAAAGAGAAGCATAAGCTTGGCAAAGAGTAACACTCCAGGTCAGATTTGTGTTTTTATTAGCCCCAGAAGAATTGGATGTGATTTAACTGAGTTATACAATATATAAAGCATTTAGTACATAGGCCATGGAGTACATTAGACTATAAAACCGGCTTCCTCTGCTGTTCCATTAGTGATGGCACCAGTGGGTATACAAAGTGAGACTGATATGTCTTAATGCACAAGGCAGAAGAGGGCACATTAAGGAGGATGGAGACCTCAGAAGTGCTTTCCTAGCATAATATAAACTAGGATGAAGTTGTAATTTCCTTCTTCATCCTCAGTGAGGGTACATGTGAGACCTTAACATGTGAGACCTTAACATGTTGCTGTAAGGAAGACATGCGGCTTCCCAAAGGACACTTGAGAGCTCTCCAGAATCGGCATTGTGCCTTGCTTTCTATATGGAATAGGTGAAGATTGCAAAGACGAACACTGTGGGAGGTGGATAAATGAGACAGGGTCATATCTGATTGATTGCACTTACTGAATGATACGTAGCGCAGGGCTGCTACCCAACCAGTAGATGAAACAGGACACATCGCTTCATCCATTTTTGTTTCAGAAAGATTTTCTAAACCCTTAGAAACCAACAGGGCAAGCAACAGCACGGCAGAAATGGGAACACGCCATGTCGGGTATGGCACTACTCAGGTTGCCTGTCTAACCTTAACAGTAACCACTTGTATACATTTGCTTCAAGGAGTCCTTTCTTACATACAATCACACTGATTTTCTCTCAAAAGAAAGGCATGCTATGCATAAATCCCCAAAAGCTGTGCTCTCTATCTCCCTTCTCCTTCTCCAAATCTCCCAGATTTTATGCCATTGTTAGTGCTCTGCTTTCTTCTTAAATCCTCCGCTTCTATGTCTTGATTTTCACAAAGATATTTCCCTTTCTTTTTTTACTTTAAAAATTGTCTAAGTTTATATTTATTTCCTCTATTAACATATATTATCCTGGTTTTTTGCATAGGGACTACATTTTGCCCTATCTGTCTTTCACAAGCTAACTGTTCTTTCAGACCTACCAGCACAAGTGCTCCTTAACCTAGTTCTGTCAGAATGATTTGATTTGTGAAACCCTCGCAGAGAAGTATTTTAGTAGGTTTTAAAAACCAAATTCTTTTGACAGAATCAGGCTGGGGACAGCTACATCTGTAGTTATACCAGCAAATCTGAGGGGGGTGGTAACCTTCAGGGATTCAGCAGGGAGAAAAGAGTGGCTGGTGATAAGCCACCTTACATTATCTCCATGCTTACATTATCTGCATATCTATCCATAGCCCTATCAACATCTGGCTGCGCCCCGACTATTCTGATTTTCATACTTTTTGCTCATTTGTCCAAAATGCCCATCTTGCAACATACAATCGCAAAGCTCTCACACCAGTCCACTGTCTGTAACAGCATTCTCATTTCCTCAGTTGATTTTCCTTACTCCCTTCTTCTCCTCATTCCATTGCTGACTTAATTATTTTTTCATACTGCCTAGTTCTCTTCAAAATATCCTATCTTCATTTGCATCTCTTCTTTCTCAAAGGAGTTTCTCTTCAAGTCTTATTAAATGTCCTCCTCCTTCTGCCTTAATTAAACTCTTTAGGTCGATTAATGCCACCAAGGTGTGTAAAATGTTGTTTGCATGCTGGACTGCCAAATGATAATAACAGCAATAGTCAACGGAGTGCCGAAGTTCAAGCACAGGACAATATATAACGCTGCAGAAAGTAAGTCAAACCAAAAGAATAAAAAAAAAAAAATAACAGAAGAAAGCTTGCAGCACTGAGCAATTTAGCAACTGCAGAACAGCCAGCAGCCACTGACACTTGGAAAGGGCAAGGAGAAAAGACAGGTCAGTCTTGAGACTGAAGAGAAGCGTCACACCAGGAGTGCCTGATGATTCAGGCAGAAAATGTATCTGCAGTTCAGGAAACTCCTAAAATGTTATAATTGCCCTGGAGCATACACAGTCTTAATGACTGAGGACTGCTATATCTATGGAAATGAGTGAGCTCTGCGATGGAAAACTGATTTTAGGAAATGAATATATGCCTAGTCAGGAACTACTGAAGACTTTTTTGATAACTAAAAGGCCCAATCCCTCTCTGAGCAAAGTAATTTCTGGTGCTGTTTGAGTTGAGAGTAGGAGTAAAGTAATGCTAAATGTACTGCGGGATGTTTATCTCTATACGCAACCCATGACAGACCTAGCTACCAACCTAGAAAATGCCTTGAAGAAAAACACCAAGCTAGTAAAAAATGTAGATATGTGTGAGAGAGAGGAAAAGTGACAACACTGAAATATGGAAGGCGGTAAATGAAGCACATTTGAAGTACAACATCTGCACACAGGTTGTATAGGAAATAGCTAGAGCATTAAATATTTATTGAAATTATGCTTTAAAAGAAGAGGAAAAATCATGAGGAACATTACTGAAATAAAATAAGTACAATAATTAGTTTTCAAAGAAACTAATGTTGAGGGATGCTCTGAACTTGCACACACTGTCAATGATACTTAAATCTGTATCCAGTGTCAATCCGTCATTTCAGTTCCCTTTTAGATTCAAATCTAAAGCCTGTTTCTTCAGTCCTCTACCCTGCTCATGTACTGAGACACAGCCACATGCCAGATGGTTTCCTAGGTGAAGAACCTCAGGTTTGGAGGTGGTCCTGATTCAAGTTCCATCACTGCAGCACAGAACTATACTACTTCTCTTTCACAGGGCAGTGAGCAGCTGACTCTTTCAGGATTTTTCATCTCTCACTCCTTGCTCCTTTCCTTCACCCCATTGAGAAGCTCTTAGAAGTTAAACCTATAACAGCCCTGTCTTCTTTTTCTTTTTTTTTCTTTTTTTCCCCCCTTTTTTTAATTCTCAAGACAAGTGAAAGAAGAATAAAGTCAATGAATGTGATAGGTTTGGGAAAAAAACAAAACAGCAAAAGGTTTGGCAGTGAAGCTCACCAAATAGTCGAACAATTGGCTCATTAGTTGCTTAACTTAAAATATATCCGACCAAATCAGTTCTACTTTTTTCTAATTTTTTGTACTTTGTTCTGCTTTACGGATACCTTTGATAGAAATCATATCAAAGTCAATATATAGTCACATGTAACAGAAAAACATATGTGTTTCTATCTATCTGTCTATCTATCTATCAATCAATCATCCATCCATCTATCTATCAATCACACTATATTGAGAGTATGGAAGAGAGATGTAATGAGAGAGTTAAGTGGTTACTCTTATGGTAAAGAAAAAAAAAAAGTTGTGCAAGAATAAATTCACACTGGGAGTTTATCTCCTAGGGTATCTGTTTATAGCACTATAGAACAGAAGGATAAGTCACACAAATTTACTCCATCCTAGCTGCATGTACACCTACAGCTATGATAATTTCCTATTGTGCTTTTAAAAACCTACTAAACTTTTTTCTCCTTCACAAAGTTTAGAGGGAAAGATGTGAAGTCTGGCTGAAACGTAACAGATTAAAGTTCCAGATAGATCTGCATTACTCTAAGCGTGAAAGACATCTTTGATTAATGGTTTCCTGTATTTCAGCTAGCATTACAAATCTTGAGTAAATATACCACTAGGACATTAAGGCGTGGGATGAGCGTGTGTAGAATAGGCTGAATATTCAGGAAACACTGCAGAATTTCCACGGGCCATAGAGCAGAAATCTAATGATCTTCTTTCTTTCATCAGGCACACTTTGTAAATGAAGTTGGCACAGAAATATATGCAGTACTTCAAAATAATTTACCTCTACTGCAGGACCTTAATGCATTGATGGCACTGCTGTTCCTTGTAATGGCTCTAAAAGTACCCTTTTTCTTTTTGAAGCCTTCTTATGCCTTTTCTTTGGCATCCAGTATTGTAGTTATTGGGTAAATCTATTATGGTCTCACAGCACAGTCCTTAGAGTATCACAAAAGATACACACAGTGGCACAACTCAAGCAACAGCAAAGTGCTTATATAAATAATAAATATTGTTTAACCTGAATTACAACCGTGTTCATATTTCTTTATCTGGTTTACACTTGGAGTATTATAGCTTTCATTTTCAACTACATCTCGAATTAGAACTAAATTTGAGAATCAGAGGCAAAGATACTTCATATTTAAATTAAACTGTTGAACTGTAATTATTGAAACAATCAGCCACAAAAATTAAGTTGTAAAACAGAAACCAGAATTGACTGTGCAGGAATCAAAACGCAAGGCAAGAGATGATTGGAAGGGAGTTCAGAAAATGAAGTAACAGATGATATAGGCCTTAAAGAACATTCACAAGGAATTCAGCATCACATTGTGCATACGATGCAGGAATTGTCAATTGTAGGTGCCACTTCACACCGAGAGTGTCAAAATCCAGCTCTCAGATACACTGGGTACATAAACATTCAACTACAGAGTTTGGATGAAAGTCAGAAAACACCATGAAGCCTAGTCCAGAAGTTCAAAACAGGAGTCTCTGATCTGAGCTATTTCTGTTTATGAATATTCAACTCTAAACATACGTTAACTTCTTTTGAATATGCAGAATCAAAAATCAATTTTTGACTGACTGCTCCAAGTATACGTAATTTAACATATGCCCTACATCAGCATTTTCTTAGTACTTGATAATTTGGTATTCACATGGCATTATAAGATTTTATTCAAGAAAATAAAATCAAGCCTTTAGTGATACTTCCCATGTTACGTATTATCACTAGGGATTTTAGAGTGGGATGAATAATTCCAGCCTTAAACTTCTCCGAGCTTCAGGTTTCTGCAAGAATTCTTCAGATTCACTTCAGATGGTGATGAAGGCCATCTCTTAAGTTATTCAGTGTTGTTTCTCCTATCAGAAACATAGGTGTATCTGACCTATTAGAGCTTTACTCATGCTACCGTATGTATACATATTTTTCAGAGTCGGGATTATAAAATGCTTCTTGTAACAGTCCTTTCCTTAAAGCTTTCTGTATTGGGTGATCTCCTCTTGCAGAGGAAACCTGCAAGTCACATATACCTCAGAAAGTGCCTTGATCCGTTGAAGAGTGAGCCACCAGCTAGCATACATTCAAACCAAAAGTGTGGTTGGACACAGCTGGGTGACAAACTTTGCTAAAGACACAGAAAGGTCTTCAGCAATCTCTGGGTTTTTATTAACACAGCCCAGTTTGTTTTGCTACCTCATACATTTGCTACCTCTGGCTGTAATTACTCTGCCAGAACTCTCTTCCCGTCTGTCTCACAATCATACTGTACTAGCACGCTCTTTAGGCTTGCCACAAACTGAGTCCCCCTCTTAAAAAAATCCCAGAGGAAAGTGAGCATGGAAAGCTACGATTTTTTTCTCTGTCTCAGAAGTAATAGTGCTGGGTAGGACAGGTCTCTCCATTCTATGGGTCTCATACATCTCAGACAAGCCTCTGATAATATAGTACCTCAAAGTTTGCACATGCAGTCCAAGGTGCTGTACCTACGACTCACCAAAACTAGATTATACTTGAGAAAAGATGTTGTTTATTGACACTGGTAAAACATTCTGTTTGATATTGGACTAGATGATCTTGAAGCTCTCTTCCAACCAAAGACATTCTGTGATAGTCCACTTACGGAGGTATGTATCCTCTGCAATACTGACCATTTCCACTGAAAGCGTGATAGACCCATAGTCACAAATAGCTGACAGCAGATGTGTCTAACCTGAGCTCCAAGTGTTTTAAGAAAAGAAGCAACACCAGGCATCACATCTGGGGAAAAACGGAAACCAGAATTTTTCTGCAGTCCTACAGTCTAGACTTGATGAATATGAAATGATCCACAGAGGTACCAGTGACCCACTCCAGAACATCTAAAGCCATTCTGCTGGTCTAATATTTGATTCACCGGCACTTTTCCAAAGTCAAAATAAGGCAAAATAATTCCCCCACTTAAATTCAATAGACACTTCAAAATTAACGACCATAAAGTTCTGAAATAGAAATAATGCTATTGTGTCCTCAGCGATACACTTTGTTCTGAGAAACTGATTGGATCACTCACTGTGACAGATTTGCTTTCTCGCAGGACATAATTGAGCAAAAGCTTTAATTTCCTGGATCCCTAAACCAGATATTTTCCTGCACAGGCATTAGAAACAACGCAGCTTTTCAAAAAATAACCACGATCTCAATGAAGAAAATTTCACTGAGCTGATATTCTTACAAAAGCAACAGTCTAATTAGGAGTCTGATTCGTGTGTGTCTTCTATTACATGTCAGACTCTGTAAAGAAGACTCAATTTCTGACATATCAGGAACTAGAGATATAATTCATTACTTTAATATTCAGATAAGCATTATCAAGTGCTTATAGTTTTGATCACATTCAAGGTAGTTATTATTTGTGTAGGAAATTAATGGGCTATATTGTAAAGGCGGCTTCCTTTTTTTTTTTTTTTTTTGAATATTAAAGGTTAGCTCCAGAGTACATCTGTCATGCTCCCCTCCACTTACCACTGTACCAATCTGAGTTCTCTGTTTAGCATAAGAAAATAATCTAAGTCATTGAATCTCTCCTATGGGTATAAACCCAAAACGCTGTGATCTTTGAATTCCTATTGATTCAGGGCTGCATCCAAAAAAAATAATTATTTAAATAAATGAGAGTCTTTTAATTGCCTGCAATGGATTTAGGATTAGACCCTTCCATGAAAGCTGAGTGTACTCAGCACCTCACAGAGCTAAGGTTCGCAAAATAGAAAATTGTGCTTATCAATGGGAAACAAAAATGGTTTCATTCTGAATGCTTCATGTAATATCTTTGCCAGAACAAAATCACATTATACGTCTGCAATGATTACTTGCTGTTGGTCAAAAATGAGTGTGTATGCAAGAGGCATATAGCAACATACTCGACTCATTGAAATTAATAGTTTATATGACTGACTCTATTAAATGATATCTAAGGTACTTTTATCATAGAAATGTAGGAATTCTTGCAGGAGTAAGCTTTTTAGACTTTACTTATAGTTCGCCAGAGAAGAACTACATGAAAAGGGAATAAGGCTAGCAGACACATCCTTTAGACTACTCTGAATTGGTGCGTTTTCATTTCAATCTATTTTTGTACATACATTCACATTTAATCTATTTATTTATTTTTTTTTAGAAAAAATAATTTTACTTATTTGGGAATATATACCACATCCAGCTTTGAAACATATTTTCCATTATTTCTAGTTGTGAATTTTTATTATCTGTTCATATATTCATCGTGATGGTGGAACTAGAAAAAGTCCAACTTTTTTATGAAAACAATGTCAAATAATGATCAGAAAATAAAAAAGTTCTGTATTGAGTTATAGCTCTTCAAAACTGGTTAACACAGCAATGTTTTTATGCCCATTAATTCTAAAATATCGTACAACTTTTTCTTCTAACGTGTTATTCCAACACAATTCCTTTAAATTTTGTAGAGTTTCAACTCTAAAATATCTGTTTTGAAAGTGACTTTCTGTATCATTTATCCTTGTGGTTGGCAAGTATCCATTTTTTTTCCAGCTTCTCATGTTTTGGCAAAATAATTCATAGAATCATAGACTAGTTAGGGGTTGGAAAAGATCTTTAAGATCATTGAGTCCGACTGTCAACCTAACACTGCCAAGGCCACTGCTAAATCACGTCCCTAAGTAAGTGCTACATCGACACGCCTTTTAAATATATCCAGGGATGGTCAATGGTCACTGGACCACTTCCCTGGACAGCCTGTTCCATTCTTTTCAGTGAAGAAATTTTTCCCAATATCCGAATTAAACCTCCCCTAGTGCAACAAAGAGAAGGAAGAAAAGAAGGGAAGGAAGCAGGCAACCCATCGAAACTACCAAATGCCGAGGTCAGCTCAGAACAGTGAGGTCAACCTTCAGCTTTCCTAGCTCGTGTTATCAGATGGCTCCCATGGTCTCATATTATTTAGTCTAAAATAAACATTTTATAATGTAATCATCTTTTTTTTAATAACTCGTTATCCTTTTGCTGGGATCAAAACACTTGGTTCTTTTGACAATCTGGTCCCAGCTACAAACACAGAGCTTTGTAAAATTTTATCACGAAAGACTCTGAAGCCTTATCATAGGAAATTATGCTAATGCCAACATCTTAGGCATAGGAACAATCTTTGGATAAAAGATGAAGGGATTATTTTGAGATACTAACAACCAGGTTTATTTCTGATGTGGTAGAAAGAGCTTGGCTTGTTTTGCAAATGTGCTAAATATGCTGATACTTTGTGAATGTTTTGGGTTTGATTTGATTTGTACTTTACCAAGGCTGGTATGGTTTTAGAAATTCTGTCAAATTGCCGTCAACACCAAGCAATACCCAGACGATTTAGAGAAGCACAAACACGTGGCTGAAGGAATTCAAAGGGACCACGGACAGCCTCAGCTCTTATTTCCCCAGGAGGCAATCCTGCACAGGAACAATAATCCCTGTCTCCACTGTTGCACATTCTCACCAGCCTCTATACAGCCGCATTCATTTTGGAGTTTAAGAGCCCAAGTCCCATATTCCGCGGAGCACAGGGCAGAAAGCCTAAGCTAGCTGGTGTATTACCATAGACCAGTGAGTCCTTGTCCACAGGGAGGAATTCGTGGCTTCTGAGTGACATAGCCAGAACACTGTGCAGCCACACCTGTGGCATGGCTCCGTTGCTTTCAGTTCAGGAGCTCACACAACCAGTGCAGGCTTGATGTTCTCCATCCTGAATTCTAATATTAATGGTACATATCAGTTTGAACTGTTCTGGAGACGCTGTCTAAATTAGAAATTATTCTAAATTATTAATATATTTTTTAAAAATATTGAAAAATAGTTTGAAAAAGATATTGAACAATATTCAAAATAGCCTAACTCTGCTACCCATTTAAACACATATGAAGCATCTATAGTTTGCAGAGTAGCTATCAATCCATATTCAGTGTAAAGTCTAGTCATATCTAGTTGCTTTTATAAATGTGCGTGCCCATTAACGTTTCCATTTGAACTGCTAATGGCAAGATGACCTTGGTCTGTTCTACAACAGAGCAATGTGGCGCTGCATCAACTTACTGTAGTTAGCCCAGTCTGAAATACGGCAGCTCCTTTTCTTTATCCCAAGCCATTAAGCTTCTTTTTCTTTTTCTTTATTTCTATGACTCAACACAATAAATAGGGGGGGGAACGGAACGAATATGCAACTGCAGGTAATGAGCTGGGACTGTTTTTTCTTTAGTCCAGGCTTTGATGTTAAAAATCACCGTAGCAAATTCTATCAGTTGTCACAATTAACCTTCACAAACTATTGTGTCCCTTGGCCATTCAGAGACAATTTCACTTCTACATACGGGTGCAATAAACACTAAAGGAACTAAATGACCTTGCTGTGGTTCTAAACCAAAACATGCAGAGAGATAGATTCTGACTATTGCAGCTCTTTAAGAAAGAAAGAAACGTTGAAATGTATTGCCTCATGTACTTTTAAATAGTCTTGAACGTTTACAATGAATAGGTATTCATACACTTGTTGGAAATTAGTTGAAAAAGGAATTCAAAGTGAATGCAATACAGGAGTTTAGTGGAGGCCTTATCAAACACTCTCATCAGGAAAGGAAGCATCTCTTTGTCTTCCAAGCACAGAAGCATTTCCCTAATTATGTAAAGCCGATTCTCCTAAATGTGCTGATTCAGAGGACCTCCGCTGAGGCATTCAAACAATTCTAATACGAAACTTAATGCAGTTAATTAAATTTACCAACGCACAAGTATTTTTATAGAAGTAGGTAAGTTTACTTTAACATTGCTGGCAAAGAGTAAGACAGGGGTTTTTTTAATTATCCTTTTAAGGGGGAATACTCTGTTGATTGCTGTTTAATACAGCAGACAGCGACTTTACTGAAAAATTAAACATGGACTTTGGAGATGCATACCTTTAAGCAACCTGTAACAACAGAAAGCCATTAAAACTTCTAATAAATTGTTTCAATAAACACCTAATAAACTGAAAACAAAAGAATGAACTGTACCACTTTTTCTAGTGTATGTGGATATTTTTTTTCCATATATAATTTTAAAAATACAATATTGTTTATATAAACTCTTCTTGAATTAGCAAATAAAATACTAATTCCCTATCTATTTTCTAATATCCTATCCATATTTTAATATAGGACAGCTATTACTTTCATGGCCACGTATACTGTCGAAATTCCCCGAGTTAACATCTCTGCTCTAGAAACCAAGAATGCCAAATCCTTATTATATCTTTCAAAATGTGTGGCAACCCATCACTGCAGTAGGCAGCTTGCCATAAATATTAGCAAGAGTTAGAGTGAAATTCCAGTAAATGAAGATTAAAGGAAACCACTTTGAAATTGGCTGAGCTGAGCAAAGTAAGGAATTCATGTACCTCCTAATGCTGTAAATCAACTTACGCTGTACAGTCTCTGGCTATTTAATTAACAGCTTCATATTCTGCTAGCAAAAGAAGGGTCACAAGGACAAGATATAGGATGTGCAGTAATTTCACCAAGGTCTGAATTACCTCTAAGGCCAAAATACTGTGTTTTCAATGAATATAACTCCTGAGTTATAATCAGGCAGATTTTTTTAGCCTCTTCCTTCTTTACTACTTATTTCATTTCCTCTGCCTCTTTATCTGTCCATCCATGTCCCTTTCTCATATTCCTTCATAGTCTTAGTCCTGTGGCAGCTGATTATGTCAGCAGCTCTTCAGTTTGATGGACAAAGCTCAAATGAATACAAAGTGTAATGAGGCCCAGTGGCACTCAAAAGCACAGTTTTTAAGCTGTAAAGGCCACCAACTCTGTAGTTAAAGGACTATTTGTAAACGCAACGCATAAATGTAGATGCTTAGTCCTGAGAACCTTATGTTCAAACACAAGATATTTTTGCACAGTATCAAATATGCATCAAATCTGCGTGGAAATATCAAAGACTATTCTCAATTCCAGAAACAGGTTGTAGTTCTTCATTCTCTGTAGAAAACAGTATTTCTAATGAGAAGTTCAGGATGTTCAAAATTTCAGTGCCCTGTTGTTTCACTAAGTCTGGTACATAAAGCAAACTTTGTAGACATACGACTTGGGAGAGTTTGGAAGGTGACTGTTGAGCTTACCCAAAGAAAAAGGCACACAAGAAAGACAAAAATAGAGATTATCCATTGTACAGCATGATAACGCAGAGACGGCAGTTTGGGGAAGTAGGGATTTATGGATCTGATTCCTCCAACTATCTGAAAGAATTGACTCTGAACAAACCTTCTCATAATTAACATATAAAAGGAGTACATTTTCTTCCAGATATTTTCTTGGAAAAAGGCACAGAAAAAACCCCAACCAAAACAACAAAACAAACCTGTCCCCTACCTAGAAATGAAATGGATTTCTCTCTAAGTTTAACATGAAAGGCTACTCTATTGCTGTTACTTTTTCAGTGGAATCCTAATCTAAATGGGGAAACCAGATATTAATCTAAAACAAATAAATAGCACTGAAGACGGCTGCATACCTGATAGCAGTTGGGTTTCCACGAAACCCATTCTTGATATTACTTTAACGTGCTGTGATTGTTGACTGGCACATGCAGATGTACAGAATGATGTGGGGAAAACGAATTTTCTTTAAATCTTTGTCCTGCGTTTTTGTCTAAAATGAAAAGACTCTGGACTTCCTTAATGGTTTCATCATAGATTTTTTACATAGTTAAAATGGATGCAAAGCTTATGCAAATAGATATAAAAATATGGCTTGCTACCAATAAGCCATCAGAAGTGGACCATCAAGTATCCATAATTTAGAATACTGGCGAAATCAATGCATGCGCCTAAACCCGATGGAATTTATAATTTTTTCCTACAAAATAAGATTTCTGCTTCAGGCATATTCATGGGGGGCTTTAGTATTAATATTTACTTTCAACATTCTAGAAATAAGCTTCCTGGATTTGTTAATTTCAACTACATTTTAAGGAATATTCATAGAAACCTAACCTTATTTTGCAAGTGTGAACATTCCATTTACTGAGTTATATGGTCATCAAATTAGCTGACAGAAAGGAGAAACAAACGATCCATGTAGACCACTGTGCATAACCAAGATCACTTACTTTTAAATAGTTACCTATAGCAAAATTCTCTGGATTACTCTACAGTTTTAGAATTTTTTACAGAATCCTTTCCTTACCAATTTTTTTTTTCTTTCCCCCCACCCCAGTATTTCCAGAACATGTAAGTAAAATAACATATGGAAAATTCTGGCAACGAGAAAATTAATAAAAGCGTGGAAGAAATATTTTTCTGTGTTTCAAAAGAAATAATATCTAAATCAGTTTCTTAGACTTCAAATCAAGGCTAGAGATGAATTTGCTTTCTAATTTTTATTATACTATGATCAGCATTTAAGACAGCTTGCTTAAGAGTGAGTTGAACACTGATAAGGCATCAGTGAAGCAATCCAGGAATTCCTGAGTGCCCTCAAAAGCTTGTGGGAAATGAGATTCAAGTGTACCAAAGTCTTATTCATACTCTCTGCTCCTGGATTCAGTATCTATTCCCACTATGACCATCATAGTTAGGATCCACGAAATGGTCCAGTCTAGCTGGAAAGAAAGCCAGCACAGGAGGAATATCTAGATATTTGTCCGCTGACTCCCTCTCTAAATCAGTGTTGTTACCTATTAGAACTTGACTTCAGCACATAGTGAGACTAAGTCAATACTCCTTGACCATCCATGACAGATGTAAGAGGGAATATCATTTTCTCATTAGCTTTAGCTGTGTATTGGAAGAAATATCCATTCCAGTGGGGGAAAGAAATAGATCAAGGACAATCATTTTTCCATGTTCCGATTCATGGAACATGTTGAAGGATTATAGGCCCCTTCTTCCCTCTAGGACATGTATTTACAGTCGTCTTTTCCTACCCTTCAGAAAGTCATTCTCTCCAACGGTGTGTTAGTCTATTACCGATACTTAATAAAAACGGATATAATGCCAGAAAACTCAAAAGTCTTCAGTTCAAAGATTTTTTTCTTCTCTTTAAAGAAGCCCCCAACGCGGTGCACAAGATTTAGCAGTGACCTTGGTCTGCACAGGAACAAGTATAAGCAATAGCCCTTCTGCACACGAGTCCTGGGCACTAGCTGTAAACATCGAGCGCTGTCACTGCTGGAAGCAGAGACTGTCTGCAAAAATACCACATTAACGTCAGACTGAGCTGAAAAGTCAAGTCACTGAACAGATTCATTCTTTTCTAACTCAAACCAGGACATATGGTATCTGACATCATCATCATCAATATCACTTTCACAAAGCACTCTATTAAGCATGGAGATCAGTCATCTTCATTTTGTGAATATTTCTAATGTGATCGCTTCAAATAGACAACATTCCAGGTCCCTGCACAGCACACAACAAGTGAGGCTAGGAATTTACTGCAGGTCAGTTATTACACATTAAGCCCATCCAGCAGGTTGAATATGGCAGTGGGAGTGGTGCAGAGAAAGCCTCTCATTCAGGCCTGGTTGAGGAATTAATCTGTCACAGTCCTCATAACAAAGTTTCAATATGCAGCCACCTACGGGTAATGATGGTTTGTCAAAGGTTATATCACCTCTAAACTCTCCAGAAAAATCTGTGTGGTTGTACCTGTGCAGCCAACTACACCTCCCTGACCCTCGACTCCAGCGTCATGGTACTGCAGATGGCTAAATTCTCTTCTCCCTCAAAACTGGGTAGGTGCAACCAAACTACCGAGTGGTGAATTCACCCATGACGCGCTCTCCTCAAGTTGTGCCTTCTTGTGGTCTGACACAAACTGGCACAAGTAGAGATTGAAGTGTGAAAACAGTTTAGCGGCTCCCTCGTCCTTCTCTTTCTGACAGTATGGATTCAGCCCCACTGTCAGCTCCCTGAAAACACATTTCTCTTCTTTGTTCAGCATGCTCATGAGTGATCCTCCGATTCCCATTCCGGTCTAAGCAAGTCTTGTAATTTAGTCACTATTTGACAATGGCAGTCTCCCAGCTGGCAGGTCAGGCTATTATTACCTCTTAATGAATACTCACCTGTTTACTCTGAGGCACCACTGGGCTACCTTCCTTTCATTTCCTTAGCAGTTCTCTTTGGTTCAAGGAATTAAACTAATACACCAAGGACCCATCTCAGTGGTCCAACGTATTCTTGCCATACCTGTGGCCATAATTGGTAACTGAGTTGTCCATCCTTCATAACTCTTTTTAACATTGGAAGTAAGGCACTTCCATTAAAGTTAACACACTATTTACGTGAAACGTTCTCCCTTTGCAGTGCTTAAGATCACCCAAAGAATAACAACTGTTAATTATTTAGTATTTAAGTGACAGATGTGGAGTATTATTATTCCCATGAAATCTAGTCATAAAAAAGGCAGCCGTGACAGGGTTGATCAAACTGAAGCCAAAATCTCTGGTGCGATCTATCTTACAGAAGGAATGCATGCAGGACTGACCTGATTTTTCCCCTTGTCTTTCCTGGTTTTCCCTTTTTGAGGGGAGGAAGGGAAGATTTTGTTTAAGCATTCTCTATTTAATGAATTATATATTGTCAATAAAGACATTTATCAAAATAATTGCCTAAGCAAAAGATTCCAGATCATTAAGTATTTAGAAAAGCTAAGTTATGTCATAGTTGTGCACATGCTTCAAACTAAGACATGGTTCTCACCACCGTACATCTGTTACCAGATTAGTGTAGATCATTTTTTTCTCATTGGAAGGGATCTCAGAATAGCACTGATCAGGATACAAACATGTTCTGACATTGCTATTTATCTAGAAGCTCTTCATTTTGTGTGGAAAAAAAAAAAAGGATCAAAGTGAACTTCAAATCGGATGTTTGTACCGCCGCAGGAAAACTGGCCAAACAGCAGTAATAGTGACAGCTGTTCCTACATAACTTTTAGTCCCATAGAAAATGAGATGAAAGTTTGAAAGAGAATAGATCTGCTAGTCTTTAACAAGGCTCAAACATAAACATGTTCAAAACGCTGAACCTACAGCTTAGGCAAACAACATAATTTAATTTGACTACAAATTCCAAAGCTTACTGATTAAAAAAAAAAAGCCATGACTGGCATATATTTTGGGTATGGAATGACTTACAAAATGCTACAGCAGCAGCAATGCTGTTACATCTTAGAAAAAAAATCATGATGCTCAAATGTTAGTTCAGCAGCTACTATCTCTTTCATCTGATGCAATTTCATCTTTTACTGCAGGGTTTCAGAGAATGGAGCTAATCAATTCCAGAAGGCAGTGTAAGGTTGCATATAGTTCTCTAAATGAAAAACAAAACTGTGTCAAATTATTCCAAAGTCTAAGATGAATTTTAGAATTAGATGAATCTTAGAATCTTAGATGAATCTTAGATTCATTTTAGATTCCTAGTACCTCGTAACAACAAATTCACAGCCACTGTTGCTTTGCAAAAATGAGAGAGATTAACACTAGATTTGCACACAGATCTGGTGGCACAAACATTTTCAGAGAATCACAAGATGGCTGAGATTGGACAGGATCTCTGGAGGTCATCTGGTCCTCACGCTCAGTTAGGGCCACATATAGCTAGTTGCCCAACGTCTCCAAGGATGGAGACTATGCAAATTCTCTGGGCAACCTACCCTAGTGCTCAGTCATCCTCACAGTGAAAATATATTTCCTGAGGTTCAGAGGGAACCTCTCATGTTTCACTTTGTGCCCATTGCCTCTGATTGCCCATAAGAGAAATTACTTTTGAAGGCATATGATATATATCAAGCAGATCATGCCAAAAACACAGGACCTTCACTATACTAGATGATCTATGTTTTGCAAAAAGATTAACACAGGAATACACCAATGACCTCTACTATCAATGTGCTAACCTTTACCTTGTTTAAAATACTATTCCCTTTAGTCATAGTTGTTAATATTATTCTGTCTATGGGTTATTAAAAAAATTACTAATTTTGTGAAAATACGTGTTAAATAATCCGATAATAACCCTTCCTCTGACCCTTAAATATAATTATCAACAAGCACAGAAATCCTTTTTTGTGCAGACAGTCAAGAGGAGTATTTGCTTCAAAACATACATCACTATGATAGGCCTGCTGACAACCACCAAGCTTTGAAAACAATGGGCTTCAAGGTCCGTTGCACATCATATCTTCTAATCGCAGAACAGCTAACATTTCAGACCTTCATTTCCAAAAGAGGTCAGTATAGCCAACATTTCTGCTTTATGCTTCTTCCTCAGAGGTCTGTTTTCTACCAGAGGTCAGCTTCATTTAGAATGTAGGTAGAGAAATGGTTTTATTTCACAAATGTGCTCATCCACCTTTCCTATCCTGTTTTCCCTAATGGAAAGAGAAAGGAGGGGAAAGCACTAGCCTTTCTTTTTTTTTTTTTAAAAAAAAAAGTATTTCAACTTCTAAAAGATTTTACTCTAGTGAAAACATGTTAAATCTTGTACTGATAGGGACAAAAATGAGTACAGCAGTGGTGGTATAAACTGATGCAAACAGAAAGTCCTTTCTTCTGTATTCCCACCACTGATTATGGAAAATGTCAAAAACTTTCAAAAATATGATATCATAGCTGCAAACAAGTTGGCTAACATTACTGAAATTATTCATATAATTGCATTATCTTACTCTAAGGCTCGATCATAAGGTGAAATTGAATTCAAAGGACTGCTTATTCCTCAGGAATGTGCCTGAGGATCTGGAGTGGAAACTTGATTATTGTGCATGACTACAACGGAGCTGGACACTGGGCTTCTCCATTAGGAGGTTTGGTTTATCTTAGCCAAACTATCTTACAGCCTATTTCAGTCTGAGCACAGCAACTCCACTTGTGGAAAAGGGTATGACAGATTTTGGTCTGGATGACAGTTGTGATGCATATTCAGGGAGTCACCCCTGTGAATCTCTGTGAAATCTCTCAGGTCAGGGCATGGTCGGTAAAATGAGGCAGAGGCATTTAATCAGCTACCGTCACGCTGCTGTTTTATTAGTGTTGCCTCCCAGTATCGGTGGTTTGCACTCTGTGCAGAGTACCAAACAACTGCATAATAATGACAACATTTCAAAGGGTTGTCTGTCTGCCTGTCACAACAGAATTATCTTCACGGAATCACAGAATTGTCATGTTTGGAAAAGACCTCCAAGATCACCACATCCATCCATCAGCTCAGGCAAAAAAAACCAGAAGAAAACACCCCACAAAACACCAAACACCCCTCACCATCCCACTAGAGCATGCCTTGAAGTGCCTCAACTACATGCTTTTTGAACACCTCCAAGGACGGTGACTCCACTACCTCCCTGGGCAGCCCGTTCAAGCACCTGACCACTCTTTTAGTAAAGAAATTTTTCCCAATATTTAATCTAAACCTCCCCTGGTGCAACTTCAGGCCGTTCCCTCTAGTCCTCTTGTTATTTACTTGAGAGAAGAGGCCGCACCCACCTCACTGCAACCTCCTTGTCAGGCAGTTGTAGAGAGCAGTAAGGTCTCCCCTCAGCCTCCTCTTCTCCAAACTAAACAATCCCAATTGACTTCCGTGCATACTTAGAAAAATTAGCAATGACTTTCATTTATCAGTGCAACTTTAAGTGTTCAGAGAGTACCTAATTGTACTTTTAAAACGTGTATTATTTTTCCCTTGTAATGTGTTCCATGTTCAAGTTGTCAGAAATCGCGTATCTCTGGCAAATTAATTTTTAGTTGGACATATAGTCTATCTCATTTTTGCAAACTGTGTACAGCAGAGAATTCAATGACCTCCCAAAATCGCAAACCACTTCCTCAAGTCCAGTTATACATAAATCATCTTACAATGTTTGCTTCTCTCCTATATGAGGCTGTTTCTCATTTACTCCTTCACAGTGCCTTGGATCTTGCCTGGTATCACACATCTTAGTTGTAGAGGTGATATCTCCCTCCCCTGAGAACAGACACAATTGGAGTTGTTTATGGGACTGACCTGCTGCTTTTTACAGTCTGTATTTCTTAGCTTTAGGTTTTTTTATTGCCTAAGTATTCCATCTTTCTCTGCTAACATTATTTGACAGTATATCGCAGCTAGGGACTCTGCTAGTGTCAAAGTCATTGCCTATAATATGAAATGAGCAAAGCACACATTCTAATGCATATTCTATAGTCCCATGTACCTTGCAAAATAGTAACAAATACACTTTCATGTTGGGGATGTAGTTAATGCTAGCAAAACCAAAAGTTCTTTTAATTATATTTGAACCAGTTCTAATTAAAGAAAACAAAAAATATCCCTCTAAATCACTACATTTGAAAAACTGTATTGACTATTAGGAAAAATAAAATTAAAAGAATATCATTGAACAGAGGAATGCATATAACTTCAGAGTGAAAAAAATTCTTTAAATGCTTATTCTTAATTAAGTTTTAAAGAACCATGTAAAAATTGCTGGAGTATTACAAAGAGTTGTAAACCTGATAGCAAGTACAGAGCTCAGGGCTTGGTACAAACCTTAGCTTTCTCTCCGGCAGAACCTAAATAAAAGGCATAAGCTGCAATCATACTTCATACCATCTATCTTTTTACTTCCCAGAAAAAAAAACAGAGATAGGATTTATTGGTAGAGGTGTCGTCCAGCCCCATTCAGAAGATAGGCATTCACTTCAGAAATTCAGCATTTCTGAGTTCATAGTACTTTGTGAGCACATTCTGAGTCTTTCTGGATAAGTAACTGACTCCTTTAAGCAATGGTTGGCCATTAATATTTATCACTTCTCTGTTCAACAGTTTCCAAACTAAGTTCTGTCTTTTTTTCCAGTCTCATGTGAGAAAGCGTAGTGCTATTTGGAATGTGCTAATTAGCATAAGGCATGAAGCTCTTATAATACAAGACTAGTCAACATAAATATGTATAATGACTACATATCTATGTTTAGATGTGTTAAATATATCTGTGTGTAATTGTAAGAATGTAATATTTGGTATAGATATACAATATAAACATGTTATACGCATAAAAATATAAATTCTTATGAACATAATATATAGTATATCGCACATGAAATATATATCATACGTAAAATATAATAATATTAAATAACCTATAATATGTTGTTGTTCTAGAAATGATATATGATGTACAACGTATTATGCATTTTATGTTTTAGATTATGTATTATATATTTTACATTACTGATTCTATGCTATGAGTTATGTGTTATTATAGCATATACATTATTACATTGTGTATATATTTATATTTTAAAAATACCTTTGATAAGGCTAGAGGACAATATATAACGCTAGGAATTGCTGGCTAAGAATTCTGGAACTGCCTGAGAAATTTCAGCCAGCTCCACTGGCTACCTCAACTTAAAGCTCATGGAAGACATTGGAGGCATCTTAAAATGCTTCATGACTGAGGGCTGGCACCCCTTCTCCTGTCTACTTCTAACCTCAGGAAATCAGTTCCCTTGCGAACAATGAGTAGCCTGAAGACAACGAACACTGAAAGAGAGCAATGTCACTGCGATGAGAGATTTCATCTCTACATCTTCTCCTCTCAATTCTGCTTTTCAAAACAAAACAGTAAATTGCCATGGCACATGGGTAGAGCGGACACTAATGATCAGAATTAGGAATTAACATTAAGGAATAATGTATTTTCTAAATCATCAATAATCTCACTCACCCCTGACTGACAGTGAGAAAGCGGACCCCTGAAGCTACACTGTCTGAACCACTTTGCAACACGAAGTTTTAGTGTGGCTGGGCTGGAGTTGAGCACTGAGCATCAGAGAAGCAGAGGTTAAAGTCTATGACACTATAACCAGATAGACAAAAGGAGCTGCGGCGTTCCAGGCTCCTGGGGCAGCACAGTTTAGCCAATAAAATTGCCTTTCTTATATAAACAAGTATAATTATCTGTCAATGTTAATTATTGTGCTGGGGTCTGGATTAATGGAATCCTATCAATGTAGCTTTTGTCGCCTGTAACTCTGTCTTGTTCAAATTTTATGTAAATCCTCACCCTCGTGCACAGAGAGATGCTGTCAGGTTGTGGTTTTCATCCTGTTAGAAGACAAGCATTTATCAGGGGTAAGGTCACTAACAAGCGTTTCTAAAATGTTCAGGTTTACTTCCAATTAAAACACTTCTGGTCGAGGATTTAAATACATTCCTGTCATGTTTGGAGCCAAACTAATGCAGAGTTGTGCCCCTGTGCGTGGAAAGCCTTGTGCCACCTTCCTGCAGATAACCCAGGAGTGACACCGACCCATCTGTTTTGTTTGTCCTTGATGAGAAAAATAGAAGCTGAACAAAACACCATTAAAAGTGAAAGATAATTGGGCTTCAAAACCTCTTTGTTTATAACAATTGGAGCTGTTCCATCACAGGAGAAAAAAAAACAAACAAAAAAACCCCATACATATTCTAATAGAAGTTATTTTTACCTTGTCATTGTCCTTTTAAACAGTGTTATGGCAGTAACATAGCAATGCTCAAGCTCACTGCTTCTCTGTCACTAAGAAAATATAAAATCACTGCTTAAAGTACTGCATGTTCCATTTTGTTAACAAGAAATAGTCCTGCAAGTGATAGATACAGAGCCTGTGGGGCACTATGAGATTGGTGATTGTTAAACTGTGAACTCCTCCCGTTCATGTGAGGAGAGGTTGCAACATGGAAGAGGAGCTCATAAAAAATAAAAATACACTGTCACTTGGCAGACCAGAGGCAGAGTAGGACCAAAACCTCACTGTTCAGGCACACCATACTGAGTGTATCAGAGACACACATTGTTTGGACATCCATCCTTAGTTTGTTCAAAATGTTTAATCAGCCTTGCCATCAAAAGTTGTCTTAAAACCTTCACCAGAACAAGCCCTTAGGCATGTCCTGTTTCTCCCAGACAAGGACAAAACTTAAGAAGGTGAGACTTTCCATAGTCTTGTGTAGTTTGACAGCCTCCCCTGAAGTCTTCTATGTAGCGATTGCTACAAATGTGTAAATAATTTATTTCATTACATTTCAAACAGTTTAGGAAAAACAAAACAAAGGACACCCCAACAAACCAAAATCAAAACCAAGAATGTGTTCACTGGCTTAAAAGTTCTTTAAGATGTGTTTCTTCATGCAAGTGACTTGGTAACTAGCTCCTCAAAGGACTGACTAACTAAACTATTTGAAAATCAAACAATGAATGTTTGTTTTTTTTTTAATTCCAGTCATTCACTAAAGTGACATTCACGAATAAGAATATTTTGAATTCTATCTTCTTTGGTCATGACAAGAAAAGGGGTCATTATGACCTTTGTTCCTGTTAAACTACCCAATTAGGGACTTCTAGATATTGAAATATCATCTGAATTCAAAAAAAACCAAACATCATTGTTATTTACCTATCATTTAATTTTTCAAAATCAGAAAAAAGAATTTTTGCAGTATATCCAAAAAAAGACCACAGAATTTTTTCTTATGTCTGTCAAATCTGATGGGAATTGCCTACCAACCATATATTTCAGAAGAAAGCAATGTTTGAGGGATGAGGCAGTGCAGGTTAAATATGACATATGCAACAATGAGATTCTTTCTCATTTAAAAAAGCAGTTTCAATTCTATTTTCCTGTCGACATCTACTGAACTGAAGACAATTCCACAGTGTATGAGTGACAGTTTATCTGTACACAACACTACTCTCAACCCCTTTCCACCTTCTTTTTTTCCTAAAAGAAAAGCAAATCACTTCTTTTTTTTTATAGGTTTCTGACATTTATATGACCCTACATTTACTTGCCAAACACATGCTAAGGCAAAGTGAAATTGCTTTTATTTCTGCTATAGAACTACACGCTCCACGGCCAAGCACTTTTAAAATAATAATACCTGATCTATTTTTCATCTTTGTAAAAAGAACAAAGAATCTGTTCATTTTCCAGAAATGAAAAATGGACCAGGCATTATTTATAACATCTGCCGAAACTCTGGCCAGGTGAGCACCTCTAGCAGCTGTGGAGCAAGGATAGTGTCGGCTGTATTTTGCCAGCTCTCTGTGTACACATGTAGGGATTTCTAAATATGTTGATGGCCTTTTCCGTATCAGAAACAAAGGGCAGGAGAATAACAGAGCAATTAATAATGTTACCACAGTCACGCACTATTAGGCCACTGAAAGACTCGAGTGATTAATCAGTTGAATGGT
The DNA here is from genome assembly GCA_013396935.1 of Baryphthengus martii. Taxonomy (NCBI): domain Eukaryota; kingdom Metazoa; phylum Chordata; class Aves; order Coraciiformes; family Momotidae; genus Baryphthengus; species Baryphthengus martii. The sequence continues at coordinate 51,935 of VWZK01004561.1, forward strand.
TCATTTTTCCTTGGAGGACCAACGAACAATTAATAGCAATTAATGAACCAATATTTTTTTTTAATAAAAATATAAGTTTAAATGAACAAAGCTGTTGTCTGTCAACAGATTGTTCCTATGAAACTAATAGAAAATACAAGCTAAGAGTGGGGGAAAAAAAGAGATAAAGATCCCTGTAAGAGTCATCAGATCACAGAGGGAAACTTTAGCAGCTCTTTCAACCTAAATCTGACTATGAAAAAAAAAAAAAATTCTTTGTATTTCAGATTTCTAAGCAAAAGTCAGATACACAGGGCCTTACTGACAGCAGTGGGCCCACCACAGCCATTAAAAGACAAACTCACTCTCTTGCTCTAGGGTTTGAAGGGCTCCTGCTCTTATGCACACGTCCTAGAAAAGTGTGAGATGTCCTCAAAACTGAAAGATGGTCACAGAAACTGCTCTGAAATCTACAGAAGAGATAGACACTGAGAAACTTTCTGTTTGGCCACCTCAAGGCTTCCTGTAGGATGCTGGAACAATAATATTAAACTCAATACTCTGCTTCAAAACACTTGGCTTTCTTACAATCCTTTGTTTACAGAACCATGAGGCTTACACGGCCAAATCACTGATCTTTTATGGAGAGCAGGGGATAAATCCTGAAGACAGTTGTAATTTCTGTCAAATCCATTTAGGATTTAATTAAATCCTTTTTCAATTAATTCCCTCTCCCACAATAAGGGACTCAATTCCGGTGCCCGATGGTAAGTAACTTTCAGCCCAGAGGTAGCACTAAAAACCAGAGAATATCCTCAGGTAGACACCAAGTGTCTGACCTCTGGACTGTTAGAACATGATTGTTTCTTAGGGAACAGCAGAATCTGACCAGAACTCTTGGAGAAAAAAATAGACAGATCAAATCATTTTTCTACAGTCCTTTTCTACTGTATCACATGGATCGATGCAAATAATAAATATGCTATTCAGTTGGAGAATACATTTTCTGTTCTTCTAAGAGTTTACCATGTTCTTGTGGCATAACACAAATTCTAATCAGGGCAACTATTACTTAAGTTTTACAAAATACTTGCTATGATTATTGCAAAGTATCTTTCAGAACTACGTAAAGGTGGCAATTACACTAACAGTTCTTGCCCTCTGGACAAGAAAATAAGGCAAGAGGTTTTTTTAATCACAGATGTTTTACAAACACCTTACGGAATGGTAATTTTGTCCTGCTAGTATAAAGGCAAAATACAGTTTAAAAAGAAAAACTCGGTGACAGAAATAATTTAGGAAAAGCCTCTCACTGGCTGGTGAAGATCTTAGTGTTCTTCAAAGCCAGTGTTGCTGATTGTTACACATACGAGACACGGTCTCATCTATCCAAGGCTCAGTTCTGAACTTTGTAGTGAGCTTAACAAAACTCCTCTTGCTTTTAGCGGTGCTCGCCTTTAAAGACACTTGGGCTTGTGGAAGCACAATGACAGTAGCAGGGAAATAAAGACAACTGGGAAAGGTAAATAGGAAGAGAAAAGCTGAAAAGGTGCTTTACAGTGCTCTGTGCAATTCAAGTCGAGGTACAAGGGCTTCAGCAGCAGGAACAAAGCATAACAGATTAGGGGGTTCTCTTAACTTTAGTCTAGTCCTTTTCTTTGCCTTCCCCCAGTGCAACAGCAGCCTTCATCAGTGTTCAGAGAGAGATGTGCCTCTTTCAGCTTTCAAGTCATAAGAAAAGGTCAACAAGAGGCAGGAGAAAACACTAAACAACTCCTTATTTAGTTTATCTGATCAGATACATAGCCAAGAGTCTGCTGGTATCCACAAATTTCTGGAGATCACAAATGCTGAGCAGAGGAGCAGGAGGTCTTATGAACAGAGTCAGTCAGAGAGCTGATAAAGGGGAAAAAATAGCTACACCAAAGAGATCAAATTAATACATATTAAGTGTAAAGGTTTTATGATAAATACTGTTTTAAATTGACAGTTCAGTATATTTTTACTCTATTATATCTCTAGTATTTTTTCTACTCCATTTCCAAGAAAATAGTCCCAAAAATGAAGGTGAAAATAGCCCCAAAAATGAAGGTGTTAGCTTCAGACTCTCAGAGAGGGTCACAGGGATAACCTGTGTAGTTACCCCTTTTCAGCTGGAGCAGGGAGGCAGAAGCAGAGACCAGCATCTTCTCCTCCTGAGATCAGAGGACTGATGGATCTGCCTTCACATCTCTTCTCCAGGTAGATGAACAGGGAGATAAAATTGGAAAAATTATTAGAAATATTTTAAAGTGTGTTCAATTTCTTGAATATTGAGGTGCTTTGGGGGAAGGGTTTTGTTCATCGTTGAATAACTCTCTCTGTCCTCCCAAGTCTTGGCAAGGTATTTACACTTTCCTTACTACTTCTTTATCTGGGAGTTAATAATGACTTTTGGCATCTGTTCTTTTTTCCTCTTTGGAAACACTGAGGCAAATAATTACAAAATTAATATGCTTCCTTGGTAAGTAACTTATTTTTGTCGCTCTTCTAAGTCCCATAGTCCTCTTCAGGCTACTTCCTTCCTTTAATGTTTTTGAATCTATTCCCATTTTTACAGAAAGCACATGTACATCCTTCTTTTCATCTAGTTTGGGGGGTGGTGGGGGGGTGGTGGTTGTTTTACAGTCTCAGCTTTGCTGTGTAATTCTTTTGGCTTTCCTTCATACTTGAATAATTTCTTGCATTAATCATACAGATGATGAACTAGGGTGAATGTTACAAAATGTAGGAATGAAAGATTCCTCCAGTAGATAAGGTATGTGCCAGTGCTGTAGTTTCAAAATAGCATGTCTGAATTACAAAAATATTGGTTAATCAAGAGCCTGTATAAAATCCATGCTACAGGAAATTTGCACAGGCCTCTACAAATTTCAAGGAAAGTGCACAATACCTGAAAGACTCAGAACAAGTTTAGCCTCAGTTTTTCTGACTATTAAGGTCCGGGGATGCATATTCTGTGAATTCCTTTGTTAGCAGTATACTGATAAGACACCATTCTTCTTGCTGCAACTGCACTGCTCTTCAAGGAGATAAGCACTGATTTATGCTGCTGCATAAGGACAAGTAGCCATTCTTACGCTCACGTTTATTCCTTTCATTCTCAATACTTCCATCCCATCAGAACTGATGGGAAATGCATTTCCTTGTATTCAAAACACGAGAGGGAATATACAGCTCTAAACTTCTATTTTTTAAAAAAATGCATGTGAGAAAAAAAGCCGTCTTCTGTCACAAATTTATCATCTATTATCAAATCCAAATCAATAATGTAGGTACAAAACCACAACATAATTAAATAATTCTGAAAGATCATTCAGAGTATTTGTGGCCACCAACTTCTCTCTTCTTCCTTCTTACCAGTTCTCCATGATAGTTTCTCCCACGATTCCTACTCACGGCCTGAGCATATTTCATCCATGATAAAGAAAATCCACAGATTTTTTGGTAATTTGCTCCTGTTTTATTTGAATGAAAGTCCAACTTCCAGCTACTCCTCTACTTTCAGTTCATAATGTTTCTTTTTTTTTTTCCCATCTTAGCTAGGTACCATGATCTCATTTTCCAATATGCTCATCCTTTATCCTTACCAAATGTTTTCAGAATTTCTTTCATGCTTCATGACACCTGAAATTTGGTATCTGTCCTTAATAGGACTGGAAGCTTTACTACAGTAATTCCTGTCTTCAGACTTTGTCAGTCTGAAGCAGTCCTGACTAACCAGGGAGGTCCCAGCTGACTGGAGGTTAGCAAATGTGATGCCCGCCTACAAGATGGGCCAGAAGGAGGATCTGAGGAACTACAGGCCTGTCAGTCTGGCCTCGGTACCGAGGAAGGTCATGGAGCAGACCATCATCAGTGCCATCACAAGGCACATGCAGGACAACCAGGTGATCAAGGCAAGTCAGCCTTGGTTTATGAAAGGCAGGTCCTGGTTGGCTAACCTGATCTCCTTCTATGACAAAGCTGAGAGAAAGGCTGTAGATGTTGTTTATCTGGACTCCGGCAAAGCTTTCAACACTGTTTCCCACAGCAGTCTGCTGGAGAAACTGCCTGTTGATGGCTTGGATGGGTGTACTCTGTACTAGATAAAAAACTGGACCAAATAGAGAAAATAGTGTAGATACAAGCAAGCAGGTATTAGTGTTTTAAAGACAAAAATCTGCAAGACTGCATAAAGAGAAGCATCATCTACGGACATAAGGATCATCTGTAATATTGTGCCAGGAAATAAATCCACTTGAACAAGAACATCAGCAGCACAAAGTGAGGCAATGAATCTGACAAGCACCCAGTGTGGGTGCATATTTACTCCCATTTGAGGAGTTAGGAACACTTCAAGTTATGGTACACACAGATGGAGACCCTATGGATTAGAGAACTAAGCAGAGGAACATCTTTGCCTCACAGAATGATTCACTTGACTATTTTCTTTGGCAGTGGCAGAAAAGCCCAGGGATGGCACAGCTGGTTACTGCCCCTTCCTCCTCACAGAGCTTCCGTGCAGGGAGGAGAAAGGGTCTGAGGCACAGAGAATGCATGTCAAGAAGGGGCTGTAATTTGGATTTCCCTTTTCAAGAAAGAGGCCTAGAGAGCCGCAAAAATTGTGGGAAGATGGTGTGCCACTCTCAGCGTTGTCCCTTAGAGTCCCTTTATTTTGGAGTGTTTGCCCTGTGAAAGTCTGTCTTTCAGAGAATAGGTGCTCAGTGGTTTGAGAAAGTCGGGTCCTTTGATGTGCATTACAGAGAACACCAGAGAATAATTAGGCATTTAAAGCACCAGGTCACTTCTGAGAAAGGTTATTAAGCCTTGGTCTCCACATAATACACACTTAGCAGCTTTGAACATTGGCCACAAAAATGATTACAAAAGCCTTAAGCACTTTTAAAGCCCTGCAAAGTTTATAACCTCTCTTGAGCCTTGTTGGTGGAAACAATGAAATACTGCCCTGGTGCACAGCTGACATTTTCAGATGTGTGGATCTCAAGTTTCCCAACATCCTTGATTTCTACAAACAGGAAAACTTGCTGCAAATCCTTAGAAAATTTTCCTTTAACTCTCATAGTCTATAACATAAGTTACTGCTGTTGGATCTTCTTCACCTTCTGAGGTGCACTCTACGTCCCACCTCAGGTGGAGTTATCAGTTTAGACCTTTACCCTGGACTTGTTGCCTGCAATCTGACTTACCACAGAAAACTGCCCTTCCCGCTTTATGCCATGCAGCACTCAGTGTATTTGCTGAATTAAAATTACAGTACATAAGTGTAAAAAAAAAAAAAAGGAGGTGTAATAGTGATACTATGCTATTAACAAAGATGAAGAACTGGGCTCAGGCATATGGACATCTCCTGAAAAATTGGGAGTGAGGAGGGAAAAATATAGCAAAGGAATGTACTGAGCAGACTGAACAGATTGAACGATTCAATACTTTACAGCGATGTGGGTTGACTTAGTTCTTCTGCGTCACTAGAGAGTAAATAACAGCCATGCAGGTTCTGAGCAAAATACTCTGTTAAGTAATTACTATTTCCTAGAAATGGATTGAGCCCAGCACCCCTGAAGCAGTTGCATGAGCAATATCTAAAATAACAGTAACAGCAGGGCATAGTAAAATCCAATTGTTTACTCAATTCCATTCTATTTTGTTCTGCTGTGAGCCCTGTTGAAAGCTGCCTGTAAGGAAACACAAGAGACCTACATAAACTCGGATTTAACTCATGTGAAGGAGTTAAAGAGAAGGCTCACTTCAATTTAGCAAAGGAGAGACGTTCACCACACCCTCATCTCACTGGATTAACAGTTGTAGGATTCCCAAATAATAGACATGCAGCATGTTCAGGCAACTAAACCAATGTTCTAAAGATGGCTGGAGAGTTTAGTGAGTAAGCAGTGCTGTTTTAATTATGGATCTCATTACTGTCCTTTGTTAAACAGGAAGTCTCGTGCAATCATTGAACAGGAACAGAACATTTCAGGTGCGAGGCAATAACTTTTTACAAGTGATAGGACGGAGCTGCCAGGGCATATAAATACTGCCAATAGTTTCTCTGAGATAGCAACGTAATCAAGAGACTAATATGCCCTGAAATTATGTGAAATGCAGGCAGATACCTATGAAGTTGCAAAGAGAGGATGGTGTCACTTACAGATCTCAGATTTTGGAAAATGTGTGTTTAGGAAAGTCACTTTTCCAAGCCTAGAGGATGTGTAGGAAAAGAAGACGTAGATTAGAGATTGAAGAGGTGACCTAGAATTACACCTTGCTGGTGCTATACAGACCCTGGCTTAGGAACACCGCTTTCAGTAACAAACCTGTTTTTGACAAGTGGCTTGGCTTTCTCACTCAGTCATTACCATTCCCCTTCAAAGGATGGTAGAGGAGAGATTTGGGCAATGGTTCTACATCTTCCCTCCCTCTCTTTGCAACTAAACTATTTGAAGTCCTGGTGGGTGGCGTATTTGCGGCTTGGAATAGGTGATTTTAGTCACATTTTACTCAGTGGAGTTAGGAAATTCACAGAATGGCTTGAGTTGGAAGGGACCTTAAAGATCATCTTGTTCCAACTCCCTTGCCCTGGGCAGAGACACATCCCACTAGACCAGGTTGCTCATAGCCTCGTCCAGCCTGGTCTTAAACACTTCCAAGGACTGTCAGTTGTAGGTGCCGCTTCACGCAGAGTATGAAAATTCACTTCTCAGATATACTGGTAGAAATGGTATAGTTTTGAGATCTTTGTTTTCATAATTTTAGATAGATCTGCATGTGAGTCTTAAACATTGCTAAAAAGGCTATTGACTCTCAAAATGACTCAGACACTTCTGAAACCTGAAACTGTCTGAGCAAGCATGAGCAGCTGTTATTATCTTTCCAAAAGGAAAAAGTCTCTTAGATATTTCATGACAGATACTGTATGATGTTTAGTTATGCTGATGCCTCCTTATTTCAAGGAGGTTTGTTTGTTATTTTAAAAAAAAATGTTTAAATATTTCATTAGCTCTGTTTGAAAAATGAGCATCATGTCTGGCGGGTAACTCCCACACTAATAGCTACAATAGAACACGACATTTCTAAACCAAACACTTAAGGCTTTGGGCCTCAAAGATTAAAGTAAAGTAATCACTTTTGTTTATTTTTTTCCTGAAGTTTGAGATAACTTCAGTCTCTGACTGTAGTCAAGCAAAGCCATATAACTGTAAGGAATCAGTACTGCTAGCAAATTATATGCAATAAGAATTTCAACCTAAGTTTTAAAAAGTTTTCTTTCTTCTGTGTGTTGACTCCTTGTTGTACTCAGAAATTCTCCAGAGTTTATTGTGCAAAGCTGTCCATAACTATTCCCGTAGAAGTGACCACAGGCTTCAGGCCTACAGAACTCACAGGTTTTGGAGGAACTGGCAGATGTTCAGGCTTTTCTTAAGGGAACTCCTTGACTTCTTCCTGCCACAGACCCTTCCACTTTTCTGGCGTAAATGTGTGCTGGCAATGACTTCCTTCAATGGCAGGAGGAGACAAAATCCCATAGTGACTCCAGAGTTCCTCCTATGCAATGAAGATCCAAGGTGTATATAGTCTAGTCCTGGTCCCAGAGATCACCAGTAGAGATTCCCTGTCTATGCAAAATTACCCAGAAAGAGAAGGAAAACGTCAGACATAGTACTCTTTAATTACACAGCGTTGCTCTAAAGAAGTACACAGATAATAAGTATAAGCAAGCCCAAATCATCACAAAATAAACTAAAATCTTCCACGGCATCTGCGTAAAACTGGTACGAAAGCAAGATTTTTCTTCCATTTACAGTAAAACACCCGTAAGGTAAATCTAGGACTCAACAAGATATTTGGACCTCAAATGTATGCAAAGTTCCTGCCTGAATGGAATGTGCAAGATTCATTTAAATCCCTTTATAATAAAATGAGCTGGCAGGCTCTTAATTTTATGGTAGCATCACCAAGGAACAGTGCCAGCAGGTGGTTATGGACCTCAGGACAAGTGATAAAAAGCTCTTTTCAGCTCTTTCATTTCCGAAGCACATGACCTGCCACGATCAACATTCTGTTGCTTCAAGGAAGCCAGAGGCTCTTTTGAACGTCCAGTTTTCCTTTACTGAACTTCACACTTTCAGACGCATGCACACCTCAGATTCTGGGTGCATGACTGCTAAGACAGAGCCAAAAGTGCTGAGAACTTCCAGTCACAAGGGCAGTTCCTGAAATGTGCAGTCTGACCACGCAGTCAAACCCAAGGTTCTCCAAGCCAGCTGTTGTGGCACAATTTTGGCAAATGACCTCTTAACGTAAAGCAACAAGCCCATCGCTCCCTTCCCCACAGGGCTGATATGCTGTGAACCACATGTCTACGACGGGGTTATTGTGCTGCCTTATTAATCCTGCCACAGAGAAGTGTTTCATCCACCTGCATATTGTTTAGATTGCTGTTGACCAGCATCACTTGTAACAGCCACGTGCTTGGGCAGCTGAGATGGGCGTTACTGTTCCCAGAAAGGATACAAAGGATTGGATTAGTCACAACAGGCTTAGAAGATATAACATTAAACATAACTTCTTATATTTTTAATCAACAATCATTGTTTTTTCTCATTTACAATTTTTTGAAAGGAGTTGATGGCATAATTTCTGATTTTATATACTTCCCTGCACCTTAAATGCCAGTAGCTCTTTCCCTTTCCATAGAGTAACTCCAGATCATCATAAATATTAAAAAAAAAATTTAAAAATCTGATACACATCTTTCTTACATTTAATTTTTCTAGGGAATTTATCAAAGTTGTGGTCAGATGTTTGCTGTATGATATTGCTGCTAAGCACTAACATCGATAGAACGTGATGCTAATGAACAGACTGAAAATCTGAATTGCAACAAAGTGCACGCTCTTACTACAACAAATCAAACTGCCAGTCGAAAGCCCTGCTATCAGATCTCCCTTCTTGTAGTTGAACTTCACACGAATCCTGCAGTAGGTGTTACTGCTGCTAAGTCAGAAGCTTTGTTGTGCTTCTTCCTGTGTATTTCTACTCAGCTAAACAATTATCCTAGGGAAAAATATCTCTTGCTTATTCTAATAACATTGTGGGGAAAAAAAAAAAAAAAAAAAAAAAAAGGTGTTTGTGAAGTTCTTTTACCTGCCTGGAAACTGATATTGACACATTTTGGAGATCAGTGCAGTGAAACCTTACTTGACACTTTGGTTTACTAGTCTTCATTCAGATGAGTAAAAATTAGTACATGCCTTGCTTCAGTATGATGTTCTGCAAAAATACACTTTTCACATAAAAAAAACTTGAGGGTTTTTTCACACAAAAAAATAAAGCAATTTGACAAAAGAGGCAGAAAAAAAATAAATTTCAGGTAAGATTGAAACACAAGAAACATGGTCACAGCCATGCTGCTGTAAGAAGAGCAGAAGGAAAAGATAAAGGGGCTGAGCCATTGCCTTGGATTAGGAATGCCCAGAATATCCAGGTTCCAAAGACACAGATCAGTGGGCCTTCTCCCCTCTCAAGTTTAAGGAATCAAATCTTCCAGAGAATTTGCTGAAACCCTCTGAGCTGAGATAGAGTCCTCAGCAAGTGAAAAACTTCCCCTCCAAGTGACACTCTGCCCTTAGGACTGCAGGATGACGGACAGTGTTGACTTTTGTCTCATTTTGGCGGTAACTCAACATTAATCCCGGGATTTCAATTCTAAGTGACTTTTTACTCACGGTACTGAACCCACAAGAAGTCTTGACCGCGACACTGAAAGCATTGCTTACTCTGCATTTTTCCAGTTCTTTTTCTTCACTTCACTCATAAGGGATGACATGGAGAAAAAAAAAATGCAGGAAAAAACATTCCTGCTGCCCACCAGACAGCAGAAACGATTCCACGCGAGCAATGTACGCTTTGAGTGACTGGAGATGGGGATTTGCCAATGGAAGGGGAAGAGACCTGGGTGGCACTGACTTTGTGTAATAGATTCAGGTGGGGAAAGAACTGAGAGCTGAAAGAGTTTGACACTAGTAGATCAACCATTTAGCACAGAATTGTTGCTCCGTAGAGAACATGACAGTTTTGAAAGGATAACAAATATATCTGCTCAGTTACTAGAGAAGGTGGCAAGATCTATAACACAGAAAGATCAAAACTTTTGTGGTTTATAGTACCCCGAGTAGATTTTTATTTTTAAAGATTTGGAAAAAAATAGGCTACTTCCTCTTCTGACTTCACTGATTAGATTGAGGGAGAAATTATAGCACCACAATTACAATCTACAGCATCGGATTCTCTTTTCAAACAGAAAAGTAAAATTTTAATGTTGATATTTACAATACTGTAAATAACTATATAGCAGCATAAAGATTATTTGAACAAGCAAACAAAACAAAACAAAAAAGCCATAAATTAGGATGCCAAAGGGCCTGAACAGAGTAGATTCAGCTGAGTGTGCCAAGGAGACAATTTGTGTTCAACTTCCTGGACAGGCCTGACCAATCTGATACATTCCAAATTCATCAGGATTGATCCAAATATGCTGAGTAGTTGTGCAACGCCCATACAAACCTTTCTGCAACTCCCAGAGCTGGTGGGCTCACGACACACGTCCACTTGGCCATGTAGATTTTCCAGACAAAAATATGTGATCGTGTACATAAGTGAATTAGTTAATTAGTATCTCATGAGAAAGTAACTGTGCATTCACTAAAGATGTTATGGATCTACATATGCAAGTTGCAGTGGAAAATTGGGGGAATGGAGTTCCTGCCTCTCAAAGTCCTTAATTGCGTAAGATTGACAAGACAGATCCCACAAGACCTTTTTATTTCATTGTCTTTATCTTCTTAATAGGAGTGTGCTAAGAAGGAAAGGAAATTTGTATACTCCAAAATAAAGGAGATTTATTTCATTAACGATTCAGAGAATCACTAATGAGAGCAAATCTTTGATGCCAACAGCAAGTATCGCAGTACATACAAAAATACATACATTAAATACATGCATGTGGTGTTACAAAGACTCTTCTCTGATAAACTGGCTTTTTCCCAATTAAGAACAAAATTTAATTTCATGCGCAAAGTCTGCGTGTACTTCTTTTTCCTCTTCTGCCTTTGACATCATCCTCTAGCTCTAGTTATTACTGTGTAATTGTCTTGAAATGTAGTTATTGTTAGGAATCGTTGCAGATGTTCCCCATGTAATTCAAACTAAATGAATGTAAAATTAAATTACCAGTGCAAAGCTTTACCAGTGCAAGTCGCAGGGAAAATGGTAAATTATTCTCTCTCTTTAGAAGGAACTATCCAAAAAATGTAATAGGAAGTTAAGTAAGCAGTATTTCTTACTCGGAAATCTAGAAAGATTCCAACTGGGATGTCAGAGTTAGTGCTGAACAGCTAAATAGAATGTCCCCATTCAAGAGATGTAACAGTGAAATACTGTGACTCTGGGACTCTGATTAGGGAGAAGTCAATAATAACGCACCAGCAGCTGCCTTAAAATTTATAGGGATCTAACTCCCATGGACTGGAGGAGTTTGTGGGTGTTTTGTATTATGCTCCCTGGCTTCTAGGACTTTCAGTTCTTTTGGGAAAAGCTTAAAATGTGATAAAGACCCTGACGACTGTGAGTACTGTGATACTGAGTGCAAGCTTACCTCTGTCTCTGCCTTGATTACTTTAGCCTTCAAATATCTCTTCTCTGATTTTTTTATTCAAACGGCTGTCAAAGTGATCTTTCCTATGCATAAATCTCATACTATCTTTTAAACACACATCCTGAAGTTTCAAACATTTATCTCTTTCTAATCACTCTTCCCTGATCTATACCACTTTTCCTGATGGCACCAGCAATTGTAAACATTACTTTTAGGAAATCCTCTAGAAATGACTTGGAGTGAGGGAAACTAATGAGGAGAATGACTTCAGTTCAAGGGTATTAAACACATAACAATGTATAGAGCACTTCCAGTACCTAGTGTCGACATAAAGGCATGTAACTGTGTATCTACCTGAATCAGAGCCCAAATAAATGTAATTTTAACTTATCTTTGTCTAATACATCAGCTTAGCATTTCTAGACTACCAAGAGTATTGTTTGTGCTAAACAAATAACACTAAGCCAGACTGCAACAAATTTTTACTGTCACGTTTTGCACTTAGAATATCATCTGTCAAAAGATGCTCTCAAAGCACTTTACAGACATTAACTAATTAGGCTTAATGACACTTCTCTGGAAGCAGTGAAGTGTAATTAATTTCCCTTTTGTGAAAAACGGAATTTAAGGCACAGAGAGATCAAATGATTTTTCCAAGGTCACGAAGGATGTTACAGAAGATGTAGGAACAGAACCCAAATAGTCCAATTCTCCAAGACTGGTCTTTAGGCACAGGAACACAACTATCAGCTCTGGGAGGAGTACGGCTCTTCCTTTCCTTTCTTTGTTATTACAGAAGTACAGGAAATTAATTGCTGCACAGACAGGCTTTCATTAATTCCACACTAATGGCCTGCAAAGGGTGCCTGTAATAGTCCATTACGAAGACAGTTATCTGCCTCCGCCAAGCGCTGCGTGTAAACAGCAGCGAAGAAATTGTGTATTTCCAAGTTATCACTCTGCCAAGGACAAAGTACTGCTCATGTTATCCATTTTTATTGATAATGTCATTTACTATTTATTGTAGAGTTGTGTTTTTAATCCTAGGCATTTGTATTCCTCAGAGTTAAATCTTGCAGTGACAAGAAAAAGGCCACAGAATTTCAATTTATGTGCAAGAGGTTATCTCAATGACTTTTGCAGATATGTAAATTCATGTCTTAGCTTTTGCTATAAACTTTGAGGATTTCTTTTAACTTTTTTCTTTTTTCATCTTAAGCTTTAAAGCAAGAGTTTTCCTGCACTGAGCCAGCATTGGTTAACAGGAAGAAGAGACAGGTAGCTCCCATCTACAGGTAATGAATTATTGAAAAAAAACCCAACCAAACAAATAATAATAATAATAAAAATAATAAGGAAGAATATGAACCAGGATGGGACCAGNATCACTGGTGTTCACCTCTCAGCCAAGATGGGACCAGTTTCCACCGACTGGCAGAGCTCTCGGCGTCCTGCCCGCGGGGGCTACTTCACAAACCGCCCCGCCCTGGGTGACCCCTGGGGAACGGCCCCTCGCTGCTCGTTTGCTCGGGGCTCCCTCAGGGCTCCTTTTGTGCCGGGAGGGGCCGGTCCCGGCCGGTGCCCTTGGCGTGTTCCCGCCTCGTTCAGAGCGGCCGCCGCTGGGGCT
>VWZK01004565.1:2767-20864 GCA_013396935.1 Baryphthengus martii
AAAAAAAAAAAAAGTAAACTACTGCACTATTATTAAGCAAATGTAAGATAGTTTTCTAATGCTATTTAATCACTCCTTAATTGTCAAAGTCTATTTTAAAAGGTTAGCTATCTTTATTTTGACTGTACATTTTTATGACATTTGTTTCTAATTAGTGATTTTTCTTATTCTTTATGGTACTAATAGATGTTAAAAGTAGTCTTTCTGAATATTGTTTCCCTTCTCCTCTGCTTATTTTTTTCACTTTTTAGGCTGTATCTATCCCCAAAGCATGCTCTCTGTTGGGTTTTTTGGTTGTAACTAGCACTGCACTGTTTTCTTAAACTGACACGGAGCTGGGGAAAGGAGAGTTGAGTGCTCTATCAGAGCTATGTATTTTAAAAAAAAGAGAGTATCCTTTTTAAAAAAAAAAAGATAGAGGGTGAACATACATATTCAGTATTTACAGTGGGAGAATGACAGGCTTTGGGGATAAAACAGCTAAAGCACAATTCCATTTTGCCGGTATGACGTGGGATATAGTATTTTCACAGAGCTAAAATGTGTTTGGAGCCTGGACTTGGATGGGGCTCCGGAGAAGAAGGACAGAGCTCTCTAGCAAATTGTGTTAGCCTAGAACAGCTGTACCAGGGTAGCTGCAGTGGAAATCGTAGTAATAAATAGGATTTACATTTAGGGCCCAGATCCTGAACTTACCTAACTTGTTTGTCAGCTGAGGATCTTGCCCCTCTGCAGCTTTGTCTATGCTCTGCTCATAACGTAGTGGTTTTGCACAAACACTTTTCCCTCCCACCGCCTAATGTCACACAGTCTTTACAACTCGTGTTTCTGCTCTGAGTTGCTGCTTTCCTGCACTGCAGAAATAAGAGATTTTGAGCTGCTTTGTGACTGCCTTTGACATGCTTCTGACTGTTTGCTCTGCAATGTAGAGAGGAAGTTGACTGGAAAAAGAGTCTTAGGGCCTTTCAGCAGAAGGGGATGTGTTTGCAAAACTGAGGGCAGGATGTGGAAATACAGAAAGGGTTTCTGCCCCGTGATTGATTATTACCTTATTCCTTGGTTTGGAATCAGAGAAAGCCTTTAACGTGGGCTGACTACTGCAAATAAATATCTCCCTTCCTCAAAGAAAACCCCACCCAGAAACACTGAATACACCAGTAAGGTGACCATAGCAGAAACGGGAGAGTTTGACCATCTTGTGGTCACCTCTGCAAACAAGGATCTGCGTCGGTATCTTCTGAATTGCAAATCCTGCTGCAAACTTGATCCAGCGGAGTGTTTGCCTGAGTTGCGGCGGTGCAGTTGGCCTTAGTGCTGGTGGGGAGAGTGATTCTATCCCTTGGGCTGGTTAGCATGTGTCTACCTTGGCTGTGGAAGCTACACTGCGGTTTAAGTTGTGATTTAGAGAGGGTTTTAGCTTGCTCTCAGTGTTATTTGTCATGTATAGCTTCATCCAGCTGCTTCTGCTCAGAGAATTGACTCTGCTTTTTTCGCAGTAGTCTCCTTCCCGTACATATTTAGGCGCTATGTGCGCTACCATTGCAGATGTGACTGAGAACGTTCTTGAAACAACTGGTAGAGCTGAATGAGGTAGTGCACACTATAAGGTAGTTCAACTCTGGTCTGTTTTCACTTGTTTACTGGCAGCTTTTGGAAACTCCTGCTGGTGTGGCTTCATCAGTAGAAGCACAAATGTAGGCATATTGCTGACTTAACTTCTTTTCAACTGCCACTGGGAGTTGTGAGTTGCTCTGCATTCAGCTAGGAATAAGCATGGGAAGTGAGAAATCAAGCACAGAGAGAGTATCACAGATTATCTCCCACGGCTTACCTGAGAGGCCCTTGAAGCAGTTCAGTTAGACACGCTGCAGCAGGTGGGGGCATTCAGTGATATTTTACAGGCTCTCTTCCTCTCTTGACTTTTCAGGACAGGTGTAGCCATGATATAGCACAAGTTTCATTTTATGCCTTTACATTAAACCTGTTACATTAAACCTGTCTTACTCAGATTGAAGAGGTGACCAGGCAAAGAGGAAACACAGGGAACTAAAGGATTGCAAAGGGAGTGCTGGCAGAAGGAGATGCAAACCCCTGGAATTCAGAAAGGAAAGATTAAAAAAAACAAAACCAAACCCATTCCCTCATTTCTTGATTAGTCAGTTTTATTTATTTTGTCTATAGTATCGAGCTATTTTAACCTGTGTAAGAATGCATTATTTTTTAATACAGATTATTTAAATTAACTTAATAATATGATGTAGTGGAGGTAGTTCTATAAATGTAGTAGGACCCATCAGGGTGTGTCTTGTTGTATTAGGCTGGTTAAGTTTTTCTGCTGTGTGGTTGCAGTGCTCTGTATTGAGCTGTACGCCTGAATTGTTTTGAACTGCTTTTGCACAGCACATGCTGGGTGATTAGTACAAGCCAAGTACTTTTACAGGATTTTTTGGGTGGGGGGGGGGAACAAAAGCTTCCAAAAAAAACACATGAACATAGGCTAAAGAAAAAAAAACAAAAAAAAAAAAAACGAGGTATATGCTTCAATTCTAAAATATGTATCATCGTGCTTTGGCATCTGTTATTCAGGAACCTAAAATAAAAGTGATTGCTTACAGTGGTTATTCTCTTACTGTATGGAAAACCAGGAGCTAGTTCTCTAGACATTGTGTGGATTTCTCGTTTGAGTTAGAGAGTTTCCCCCAAATTTTGTTTTTATTTAGAAATGTTTCTATTTCCCCATTTTTCTTTTATTTGTCTTCTTCACCCTCTACACCCTAGTTCTAGCTTCAGTTTTACCCAAAGTTGATTTGAATTACACCAGATTGCAGCAAGCAGAGGAGGCTCAAATGGAAGCTGAGGCCGAGGATGAGAAACTTAAACAGGAGTATATGAATAAATCTGAAAGTCTGCAGAAGGAATTCTCCCAGAAGGAGAAACAGCTGTAAGTATCTTTCCTGTTTGGAAAAACATACAGCAGTAAATGTTTTACATTGCAGTATGTATTGTGTCTTTAATATACAGGCTGGTTGGTGATAAATGGTTTTGAACAGAATGTAAATATTCTGGATCTTCGCGTTAGGTACTGGCAAGGGGGAAGAAAAGATACCATTCCAGGGAAGTCAGGCTACCTTTAGGTGCCTCTAAAATGGTGCACGGCTTGAAAGGAGGGGGAATAATGGAATTCTGTTTGGTTTTGGTTTTTTTTTAGTGTAAAATTGCCAGCTTAATTCACGAGGAATTGTCTTAAATGGGGGAAAACACATAGTATAGTAGTAGTGCTAATACACACTTTTAACAAAACCTACAACTATGTAGTAGTACAGACTTAAACAGAAATAGCATAAGAAGAGTTTAATTGATCAGGCTTATGAATAGGTAGAAGTGACTTACCTTACCACTGCCTAGAAAAAAATATAACCCGCTGGAATCAAATATTAAAAAATAATATAAAAGCCAACCCTCTAGGCTTTCTCCTGTTGAATCCTTCAGTACTCGTTTAAATAACTACGTAATGTAAAAAGCTCCCTGTAAGGGCAGATGTTTTCCCTCTTTGGAAAGATAACTAGTAAATGAGTTAAGACTGTGCAAATCTGTGGCACAGCAAGGATTGGAGCTTAAAAAATAGTGATTTCCAATCCAGTTATCAGCCCACCCTGCCTCTCTTGCAACTCTGAGTGTTAACAGACTTGTTTAACTGTCATGACAAATGTTCACTTTACTACCGCAGTCATCTTTGCAGATTTTGGCCAAAGAACAGTTCAGACCCCAGCCCTAGAATTCTGCAATTCTGAAACCTCAAGGTCATGTTCACTTCTGATCTTTTCCAGCCAGATGCTGAGGTAGTGTCCCAAAATGTAAGTCTTTCCTTTAAAAATGGTTTTGGTTTTAAAGCAGGAAAATTAATTCAGATACAGCTTTTTCCATCAAAGACCCATGCATGATTACTCCTAGATTTTTTTTCCTCTTTTATTGTGTTGGCACAATTCCGATCTAGAAGGTTGAGCAGCGTGCTTCCGTCCTTGGGTTTCTCTGTAACATTCTAAACACCAACTCTCCCATGAGACTGAAGTTCCACCTAGAGTGGCCCTAATTTCTTTTACTGGACTCCAGTTAAACTAAGAGAATTTAGATCCCTTTTTATGTTGAACCTCAGCTGTGTAGAGAGCTCAATAAAAATAGTAATTTAAACCCCTTCCTCCTTTGTTTTCAATTGTGTTCAATACTACACAGGCCTTAGTCTGAGATAGAAGATTCACATCTAAGGGTCTAACATTAAATAACTTTTATGAGCACCAGACATATATAGAGTTGTCATCTGCATCACCAGGTGTTTTTTTTTGTTTGTTTTGTTTTTTAGAAACAAGCTATGTAAGGTAAAGGGGGCTTTGCCTTAATGCACCTTTTAAAAATACTTTCATATTTTGTGATTAATCTTCTCTTGCTCATTTATTACAAAGTTCAGCTCTACAAAATTATGCTGTGTTCTAGATCCTTTATAAACGCTTCTTTTTAAAAGCATTTTCTGAATGACAGTGTTTTGGTTTATTTATTTTAGACACTGATGTCTAAAATATTATAATACCGATGCATTATTTTTCTTTTAGAAAATGAGTAAGTTGATCGTTTGTTATATTGCACCCAGAAATAAACTCAGTTTTGTTGTTTAGAGGCGATACTCTTGTGCACAGTCATTTTGTTTGTTTGTTTGTTTTGCATATTCTAGGCTTCAGCTGGAAACAGATTTGAAGATAGAGAAAGAGTGGCGGCAGACCTTAGAGGATGATCTTCAAAAGGAAAAGGAAACTGTATCTCATCTAAGAATAGAGACCCAAGAAATAATTAATCTTAAAAAAGTAAATTCTGCCATAAAACGACTAGTAATTCAGAAATTGTCTGCAAAGTTAGTTATGGGCTTGGACATGGTATTTTTAAGAATTTCTGCAAGTAGATAGGAAAGATTAGATTGTGTCTTCTCACAAACACATTAAGAAAAAAAAAAATGGTGTTTTACTCCCCATTTAAGTCCTCCGATCCAGAGCTCTGTGTTTTGAGTAAGGAAAAAGCTCTGTTGAAGACTCTGTCTTCTCATCTTAGGCCAGAAGGTGCTTGAGCTTCCCCTTGCCATTGTGTGTACCTGGCTGTGTAGTGTCGTTGATCTCTACAATCAACTGGTTTTATTTTCTTCCTGAAGAAGGGTGCAGAAGCCAAAAGGCTTCATATCTTGGGGTCTGAGAGAGTTGAATCCTGAGCTGTTGCTGCTTGAATTGGATTTGGGAAACTTAGAAAGTGTGATGGATCATTCATTCACTTTGCTTTCTCAGTAAGATCAGCTTTGGGTAGTGGCAGTTTTCTAGGCAGTAGGCAAATACAATTTTGAGAATAATTGAAGTTCTTTGAGTTTTTTGTTTGTTTTGCTTTTTGTTTTGAGGAGTTCCTTAAACTTCAGGAAAAGAACAAGCAACTGAAAAGGATATGTCAAGACCAAGAAGCTGCACTAGAAGAACTGGCATCCAAGCTGAGCGAGTAATTTTGTTCTTCATGATAAATGTTTCAGTCGTATAAACTTGAATTAAGAAAAACCGTAGGATGGTGTTCATGTGAATGAGACTGTATATGACAATATTACCCAGGCACTTACCGCAAAAAAGTGTGTCAAGTTAGGTCAGGTCTGTTTATTTTTGTTTATGGCTGACAATAGTGAGCTTGGAGCACAGCTCTCCTTAAGTGTTACATGTTGTTAAAGTTTCACTCTGTCTTCTTAAATAGTTTTGCTCTGACTAGTGGGGTCTTTGGTGCCCTGTAGAATAACTTAGTGTGTGTACATATCCATAGATCTATGGATCTATATACTGTAGATATAGATCTATATACTGTAACTCAGTGCTGAGGGAGTTGGCACTGGATGGCTCTGGGGAGGCTCGTTTCTCCATAATGATATGATGGGATCTTGTACAAATCCAGCTGTTTAAATGCTGAGTGCTGACTTTGGGTATTTGCACAGATCTCAGCTGGTACAAATTTCTCTCATCCACAGAAGCCCAAGCAAATTTACAGCCACACAAAGGATTCTGAGATCTTCAGAGAGAGCTTTTCTCTGTGTAGTGCTTAGTAGAGCAGGACGTGAGATCTCCTGGATGCTGCTGTAATATAAAACACTAACTAAAAGTTCAGAGCGCTTTGATTTTAATTTTTTAAGTACCTGCGGCTTTTGAACTTGTTAAACCGTAGCTGACAATATAGAAGTTTGAAATAGTGTTATCTTATTCTTCAGGTCAAAGCTGAAAATAGAAGATATAAAAGAAGCAAACAAAGCATTGCAGGTTAGTAGAATGTGGAGGAAAGAGAAAACTTTTCTTTTATGGTGACTGCTCTTTTGAATTATTTTGTAAGCACGAGAAGACTTCTCTCCAATAGCAACTGTTGTATGGCTCCTTTCAGTGGGAGAGAACCAGGGACTCCCTGTAACCTCACAGGAAAAAGATAGTCGGTAGCTTTTGATTTTTCTTCTTTGATGTACAGCTCTGCACTTCGACGCTTCTCTTGCAGTGGTTTGCCCTTCTGCATCTTACAGAGTGTATCTGGCACAGAATGTGTAGCCAACGGAGCTTCAAGTATGGGCTGTTTCTCAGTGAGCCGTACATTTTTGGTCATCCTGGGAATTAAGTAAATTTGTAGCGACACCGCTGATAAAATACCATCTGTTTGGAGCTTCTGTAAAGAAATGCAGGGAGCACTTGAGAGCAGAAATTTTGGCTGCACGTGTTCGGTCACGTGGTATGTCACCTTGGGTATTATTTCAGTCCAAGTAAAGGTGTCTGGAATGGTCTTGTCGAGCAGATTCCTGTTCTTACTAATTCGTTTAGACAGAATTAACAGTTCTTGACACTGTCCTGGTTTTTTTGCTTCCCTGAATCTTGGAGCTTGTTCTTACGAGATGGGCAGAGAAATAGGCTTCGGCTCTGAGACTTGGATACTTTTCTGCTTTTCCCAGCTCAACCGTTGACCACCTTTACTACCTTGAGCATGTCCTCTTTGCACCTTTTCCTGATCTGTCTTGTCTTGTGAGGTTTTGGAGCAGTCTCGCGCTGCTTTAGAGTGTCTTTGTGACATTGTACTGCTCTCAGGGCATTAAGCAATTCAGGCAGTGAATGTCCTGCTATTGACTTGTCTTGTCCCCTGGAACCCAAAGTTTAGTTTCATCAGATACATACGCTTATGTTTTTTTCCCTCCAGGGTCAAGTTTGGTTGAAGGACAAAGAGGCTACACATTGCAAGTTATGTGAAAAGGAATTTTCTCTTTCCAAAAGGAAGGTAAAACTTTGATAAAATTTCTTCCAACTTGTTAAATGTATTGTGAGGAAATAATTATCTTGCAAGTGTGGCGTGCGATGTCAGCGCTCAAATAAATGCACAGTTATTTTTGAGATGTCTTTCAAGTTCTTTGTTATGTACAATGCAGCTGGTTCCTAATTTCAGAAGAAACTGCCTTTTGGTGAAGTGCCACATAGAAAAATTATTCAATCTACTTTGTGGAGTCATCACCTCAAGTGCTGTCAGCTCTGGCACTGTTACAGTGTGACATGTATGGAATTCTTCATTGCATTTTTTGTACAATAGGCTAAGGATTTATGAGTTTATTGTCATTTTGAAGTAAATGTGATGTTAATTTTCATGCTTTAGTAATGTGTGCAAGAATTTTTATTGTACCATTTTATTTCAAATCTCCATTAGCTACCTGACAGAATCATCCACTGTCTTGAACATCATTGCTCATATTAATCTCCTTCTCTGGAGACTTTCCAAACCCGCCTGGAGACGATCCTGTGCGGTCTGCCCTGGGTGACCCTGCTCTGGCAGGGGGCTTGGACTCGATGATCTCCAGAGGTCCCTTCCAAGCCCTACCATTCTGTGATCCTGTGATAATTTTTGTGTAGCAGAGTGTGTTCTTAATCCAGAGATAAAGTGAAATCTGCAAAGCATATATGTGTATTTAAAAAAATACACAGTCCTGGACAGACCATCTCCTGTCTAAACAGGATTGCATCACAGCTTGGGATTTAGATGAATTCTCTTTTGAAAACTGATGCTATGCTCAGACCAAAGTAGCAGAAGGAATTCCATTTTGGATTGCTCTGTGTGTATCGTTTATTGGTGTCCAATTACCAAGTATATTTCCATTGTAAAATCTAAGCTTTTAAATATTTTTCCTCATTTTTAGCATCATTGTAGGAACTGCGGTGAGATCTTCTGTAATGCCTGTTCAGACAATGAACTGCCTCTGCCTTCTTCACCAAAGCCTGTTCGGGTCTGTGATTCCTGCCATGCAATACTTATACAGAGGTGCTCTTCCAATGTGCCATAAGATTATTTCACAAGATGTTTGTTACCTTTTGGTATTTAGCTCATCCTGTAAAAAAAAACAAACAAAACAACCAAACAAAAACCCAAACCAACTAAAGAATGTACAGCAGGATTTCTGGGATTTCATGTAAGCAGTTCAGAGTTCCATTTTCAAGGTACCGTGGAGGAGTTACTTGTCTTCTTCCTGTTGAAACAAAGAGAGAAAATGAAACCCAAATGTAGAAAATGCCCCTGTTCAAAATACAGATGACAATGTCAGTCTCACACTTGGCTCAGAAGCTCTTCTGAAGGAAGCTGGGCAGTTTATAGAGGAGACTCAGTGCTAACATGTATTTGATGAATGTCTTTAGTTATTACGATGATCTTGAAAAGGGTGATACACGCTTACCTGCTTTTACAGGCGCATCTGCAACAAGTGCAGCCTAATTCTGCTGCAGGGTAGGCCTGCGATAGGCTGTTGCAAAGCAAAACTCTGTGGTAGCTAGTTAAAAATTTAATTTAAAGCGGGTAATGCTATTCATGCAGTGCTCCAGGAAGGTACTGCCAAAACACCGTATTTGTTTGCTTCCTCTCAGTTACCGAGATCTGATACGCCTGAGAACGTTTGCACTGATAGTTCTAGTCTAGTTCTTTGTAGTTCCAGGTGTTAGGGGAGGTCTTGTCACACAGGAACAAAGTGTTGCCTCTAGGTGCTGGGTTTTGCTGAATAACTTTTTTTAAAATTAACTTCTGACATCTCTGTATTTCCATTAAGAGAGAGAGATCCATCACTAAATTTTTGTCTGGTATTGTCTGTGATCTTAAGCAAGTATCCTGGCATTGTGTTGATGTAAGTCATGCTTTCAGGCTGTACATATAGTCACTGTGTAGCTCTAGAATCAGAGTGATACTGGGGACCATGTCCTTTCTGTGTTGGACAGGGAAGTTCTTCCTTATTTTGTAATCATCTTTCTCAAACTTTCAGAGTTTGTTCCTAAACTTCCCCCCCCCACCCCCACCCCGAGCACTTTAGGACATGTTTAGGTCTGACCTCTCTTTGCATTGATGGTAACTTCTACTGGGGTGTGTGTAAATCCTTATTCTACCCGTAGGCAAATACGAAGACAGCCTTTGATCGATTGTCCTCACTCACTTCCAATCCACCCAGTAGAACCCATCTGCCCTCCTCCCTTTTGCTCCTTGAACATCCACCAAGTCCTCAGCAGAATTATCAGCCTGGTGGTTCCTTCAGTTGGAATATTCTTGCCAACAGGAAAAGGGAGGATTTGAAACATGTGTTTTAATTGTCCTTGCAGTTTGTTTAGCTTAGCTTTTGTCTTTTGAGGATAGGTATTTAGGTATTTAGACAGCTAATACAGCTGTCCTTTTTAACACCTCCATGTAGTTGCTTATATAGCTTTTGTAAAGAAAAAAATTTTTTTTTTTAAATTACCTGATGTAACTTTTTGTAAAATACAAAACAAATACTTGTAAATCTGTAAATAACTTTGAGGGGGGAAAAAAAATAAATTTAATTGATCTGCAACTTAACTATGGGAAGAATGTCGCTTTATTGAAACTAGTAATTTGGAGTGTTGTATTTTATTGTGTCTTATACAAGTTGCTTAGAAAGCGTTTGCATGCTCGGGGAGCAGACAGCTACCCTGCTAGTGTTGTGATGAACCAAGTGCTGCTGGTGTGCCTTCTGAAAATATCCCAAGTGTTTGCCGGTGGGCTTTATGTGGGCCAAGTGTGGAGGCAGCAGGGTTTGAGCTAGGATATCGATGCTGCTAATCTCTACCCCTTTCCTAAGTAACTTTCCAAAAAGTACACAGCTAAACAAAATTAACATATAAATAAGCAACCTTTTAAAATAAGGATATAGTGCATTTCTGTAATGTGCAATAAGTTTCTGTGATTTAACTGCAGTCTTTTCCTCTCCTCTGTGCTGCCCTGTTTGTGTGGGCAGACATCACTGAAGTAGTGTCATTACTTAGATGGCTTTTACTCGAGGACAAGTGTAGCTTTTGCCTGGAACAAACCCCTGAATACTGTACGTTTCGTGTTGTTATTTTTCTTGGCATCAATCTACCTACCTGGCGTGCTTTAGCAGTTTAGGGGTTTTTTGACCACGCTTATTAATCTTATGTCTTTGTCTTTCTATAAAACCCTGTTTTCTGGCAGATGGTGATTCCCACCGAGCATAGGAATGTCTGTGGGGTTACCTACTCCACTTGTCAAAAGCAACCGTGCAGCAGAGCAGCCTTGTTTGTATTTTCCTTGGGAAAGGATTTCCAAGGTAACGAACTGCGGGCACTGGCAGGTACATGGACAAAAGCTGCTCCTCCTCCTACCCACGTGGAGACCCCCAGAGCTGTGCCCACCTTCTTGCAGGGTGCTTCACTTACCATGCGTTAAGGGGAAAGCCCAGCAGTTCTCAGCTGGCCAATAAGCGCCTCGGCTCTTCACGGCAATGGCTCGGATGTAGTTTTGTCTCTGTGCCACGATTAAAACTTCCTCACCGACGGAGCCATCTTTTTCCACAGGTTTTTCTTCTCAAAACCAATTCCTTTGCGATTTAAATGCTGGTTAGGCACCTTACACTAGTTCAGTGCTGAACGCACCTCTTCTTACTGGGGAATGTGTTGCCATTAAAGGGCCAGGACAAGCTGAAGGGATTCACTGCCCAGTATGGCAGAACTTCCATTGTCACCATTTGAGGTCCATGTGTTTTAGAGCTTGCTTGGTTCTAGCAGCTCAAAGCCTGCTGCTCTCCAAAGGTACGTATTGCAGAGGGGTTACATGTTCCTACAGAGCTGACAGCATTTCAGGCAGCTGCTGTGCTGACAGGAAACCTGCTTCCCTCACGTGTCCTTTACCTTCCCTGCAAGGCTGGATTCACAGTTGGCCTGACCTTGATGACACACCTAAGCTTTTTCAGCAACAGGCCAAGAACCTGCTAGTTTAAGAGCACCAACTTAAAAGAAAGCCCTGCAAGATCGCTGCTGTTAAGATCTGGTCTTCCCTCCCCTTCCTAGCTGAAAATATTCCAGTACTGGGAAAGCTTCCTGTGCCAGTTGCCTTCCAGCCATCCTTTCCAGGTGCTGTGACACAAGAACATGCTCTCTACTGAAATAAATTCCATTCTCCTCTCTCCCACAAGAAGACATTTATTACATATATAACACAGTACTAGCAAAACAGGTGACAGACTTTGAATACCCAAGATCACATTTGACATTTGAAGGGAGGCATTGAGGACAAAGCAGTTAATTTGGGGAGATCACACCGGCTCAGAATAAATACCTTTTTTCATTACACAGCAGGTATGTTAAGTGTCTTCAAACAATAGTTTCTTACATATCTTACATGTCACAAATGCACAAAAAGTTTTACCCGTGTGTTGGGGTTGGGTGTAATTTAACAATTACTGGGCTTATAGTTTAAAATATTTTAGCGATAGTTTGCTGCTAATGAGCTCATCCACAGAAGGGCTTGTCAGGTTCTGAACAAATACAGACAGATCAGGTCTGTGCAGCAGAGAAAAAAGAAAAAAAGCTGAACCATGTTTAAATACAGTCCTTTCATGGAAAAAAAACCAACAAAGCAATGACTTGCTCCTAAACCCCACCTCTTCCCAAAAGCAGCCTTTATGAAAAAAAAATAAAGCAGCAAGCACAACCAAACAACACCCAAGCAATAACTAGCTTCAAATGAACTTGTCTTTGACCTATTTCATGTCAGCTAAAAGCTGCACTGGTGCTTCGGTTTGATATGCGAGTTCCACCTGTGAAAAATGCAGCACCTCCAGCACTACAGCAAAGCATGGCAAGAAACACGGGTACGTGCTTTGGTGGAGGCAGAAGCCTTGGGCATGACTCCTCTGGGCCAGTGCATGTGAAGATGATGGTGATGAGGAAGACAGAACAATGACTTTCAGCCTCCACGGCAACCTTGAAATATTATTACATACAACTTATCAAAAGAGTTTAGGAAAGATTGTTACCAAATAAACTCATCTACTCAACTACCTTTTTCCCCCTTGAACAAAAGTGAATTTTTCCAACTCGTTCACTACACCAAGATTACACAGAACTGGATCAGTGTTCATAGGAGCTACAGTACAACCACCTTTATTGAGTACATCATCTTAAACCGAATGTAGTCTTGAATATGTAATACATCCTTAGGAGTAACTAGTATAAAAAGTATCAACATCAGTGGTTTGAATATAAAAATTTATTTAAAGTCAGAGTATGCAACAAATAAAACCTACAGAAAACAGATTTTCCCATCACAATCTGTTGCTTACCAAATAATATTGTGAAAACACATTCCTTCAGTCATTATAAAGTTCTTAAAATACAAAAGAAATTAAATTTTGTAAGAAAGTCTAGTAGACCAGAGACTGTTTCTTCCAGGATGTTTTGCAGAAGCAAGGCTCTATCCTTCAATACATTCCACGCCATCCTCCTCCACCCATACTGCCTTGCCCATAGTAGCCTCCACTATTTCCACTGCCACGACCTGCAAACAATTGACACAAGGTCACGCATACATACCTTAAAAAAAGAAAAAATGTGATGGGTAATACAGAACAGTTGGTTCAAGATGACTTAACTTACTCTAAAACAACAATACTTTGAACACAGTAAAATCCCAAGTGCTGCTCAGTTTAAAGCGCTCCCCTTCCTCCCCTCTCTCCCAGCACAAAGAGCAGCAGAGCCCACCACCCTTCCCACCCGGCCAAAGATGGACCTCAGGTAAAAGAGAACTTGTACTTACTATATCCGCCCAAGCCATCAGGAGTTCCGTAGCCACCGCTGTAGTTGCTACCCATTCCCATTCTACCCACTGAGCCGTAACCTTGATCTGAAAGGCAGAAAACGCATCGTTACGAGCGTGGAACTCGTTAGCCTTGGCAGAGCGTCAGGTAAGTCCGGAAGCGATGCGTACCCATTCCATCTCTGCCGTAGCCTCCCATTCCAGAGCCACCTCCAGCAGTTGAATTCAGGAATAATTCAATATATCGATGCTCTGTAGGAAACCAAAAAGCCATCATCTGTATTTTGTCTCAAGACACCAGCACAGATACAAAGCCAAAAACCCCCACCCCCACTAACAAGTGACAGGAGCCCCCAAAAATTGAGTCTGAAATGCGACAGGTGGCAAAAAGCCTCAGGATCTGTGCACGTGCTGCACAGCAACTGAAGCCAAATGCGGCTTAAACCCCTTGTATTCAGTTTACCCTCATCCACCCTGCTAAAGCTGCAGGTGAACGCGACACTCACGCATGTGATTTTTGTCCTTCGACATGGCAGCTACTGCATCCTCGTGTGTTACGAATTCCACATCAGCCTCTCCTGTGGCTCTTCCATCTGCCCCAATATCAATGTGAACTCTTATAGGATTCAGTGGTGAGAAGAACTAAGAATAAAACAAGCCCCAAAAATCACATTAATGCAGAGTTCAATCCAGGTACTCTTTTTCCCATCCTGGTGCTTAGTGGAGCACGATATTAATTTCATCTCATCCTGCCATGGAAATTTAATTACTAATTTTCAAAGTATTACTTCGTGGACTTTCAACATTAGGCCTCTCTACAGCTACAATCCATTATCATTACACAATTTCAAGACCTCCAGGTAGAGCCTGAGGAGCTTTCTTTAAAAGCAAAGATACAAACAAAAATTCCTGCAAGAACACGTTGCTTTAAGCAACACGTTCTAATATGACGGCAACCTGGAAAACAATCACTTTGTTTTTGAAGAAGCACAGCCAAACAGATGTTCTCAAAGCGAGGGCAGATGTGTTTCTGGAATTCAAAAAAAGTTGAGCGTCCCTCAGACTGCTCTCCCTTGCTCTAGAACTCTAAAGACATGGTGGTGTTTCTGACCAACAGCCCTTTCACCAAACGCTGCGTGCACATCAACCTTTGGTAGCTACTCAAGTGTTGCTTATCAACTGCAAGAACATGCTCTGAATCAAAGTCTGAAGTGTCACCCTTGTTCTCAGAGTCTTTAGAGACAGAAAAAAAGATAGCTCTATTTAAAAAAAAAAAAAAAATCCATCAAAAAATAAAAGCAACATGATCTTAAGAGAACACAGTTCTGCATATTATCATATATAGGTGCAACTCAAAGATGGAGCCCCTGCCCTGTAGAGAGGCTGTGTTTAAACCAGGCCTTAAAGCCCAAGAAAATTCTTTCCCCTACAAGCATCACATCTGTACTGACACAAGGATGTGTTCCCAAAGTCCTGCAGGTGTGCTTGGATCTGCCACCCTGCTCTCACAAGTAATGGGATACTGTCCCCTCCAACCCAACCCAGCTCCCCACAGCTCTTCTGTGAAATTATAAATCTTCAGTTAAGCTTTAATAAACTTCTGAGAGCCTTCAAATGAGGCTACTGGTTGCAACAACTGTTCTTGCACCAATACACCTTTCACGGAAACGGAAGAGCAAAGAGCAGAGAGATTAACGTTAAATATAGTCTGACTGACACCTTACCTCAGCCATCACCTTTATAAAAGCTCATTTACTGCTAAGCTTTGTAAAACTTACAGCCAAGGCCGTGACTTCAGTCAGCAGCTGTATCAGAGCTACTCCTTCGAGAACTTGAGCCACGTTTGGAATGGGAAAGACAAGACCGCGCAAAGTCTTGGCATCAGAAAGCTTCTTTCCCCGCGGTACTCACATTAGCAATGTCATTTTCTGTCGCTCGGAAAGGCAGTCCTCTCATGTGAACAAAATGACCGCCGCCGTGGAAACCCGAGCCCGCATCGCCAGCTCCATAGCCATGTCCTCCCATGCCTGTTAAAAAACCCACAACAAAAAAAACACATACAACTGTAAAATCATCATGAAAAGCCAGAAAAATCACCACTACTGTTCTTCTGAAAGCACTGACTTTATGCCACTGAAATGCAAGGTGTTTACAATTCCCACGTATCAAGTCAAACACCCAGAAGACATCCTACGCAATGGTGTTTTAACTCGTTCCTAAGAGTTTCCTTTTTCAAATCACCTTCTTTCTTTACAAAATAATCTAAAGAAGAAAGAAATTATTTCTGCCTTGGAAATACTATGTCTTACAATTGATACAAAAATATTTTTGAACAAGCTAGCGAAAACAAAAAAACTGTTATTTTTTTACCTCTCCCATCCCTCATTCTGTCATCATAGCCATCGTTCCCGTAGCCATAGTTATTATAGCCACCGTAATCATCGAATCCGCCGTATCCTGTGCAACGAAGAGAAAGAAAGGAACGCTTACCTTATGACTCAAAATTCACACAGAAACGCACAAGAGTCAACTTTTCAGTCTTTGGGCACCCGGTTGTTTGCAAACAGCCTCTATAGACTGTAAAACTTGCATTTCTGAACAGAGCGCAAAGGCAAATTTCCTTTTATATAGTAAAAGACTGAAACATGCGAGATCAAATTCTGCTGAAAAGAGTTTGCTCGTTACTTCCACTAAGATTAACTACTAAGTCACATTTTTTTGATACAATACAAGTAAAAAACTTTTTTGAGAGGAGTGTGTCAAACCTAAGGGGTACTGCAGCTACTGCCATTTCTTTATTTCTTGACCAAGATGTCAGAAACACGAAAGTGACCACAGAACCTCCGTTCATTAGATAAACATACCACCGTCATATCCACCACCTCCTCGACGCATTCTGTCATACATACTTCCACGCCCAGCTCCATAATAACCCCCTCTTCCTCCTAATGGTCTATCATATGGTCCAGGTCGTTGTTGTCCCATCATTCTTCTTGGCATGTCACAGAATCCTCTGATTTCGCTCTTACTACTTTTGAAGATTTCAATATATCTAATAAAAGAGGATTTTCAAGGTACCAATGAGAATACAGGCATAAGCTATCTGAACAGTATCAAAGGCCACACTATGTTTTCTCTAACTAAATGTACAATCCAAAAGAAGTGACTTAGAGATACCATACAACTTAAGCTTCTCCTCAAAACTGTAAGAATCTTAAGTGTATAGAGGAAAAAAAAAAAACAAGAAAATGCTTTACAGTGGCAAAAATCGCTATGCGAAAATTCTAGCCGTACAAATTAAGCATAAAACATGTCTTTCCAGTATGAGAAACATACTGTTGCAAAACAACATCTAGCTGTAGTAGCATTTATCACAAATTACCCTACACAAGAACGATTGAAACAATTTTCTCAGTTTAGCAAACTACCCAGAGCAATACTGTCTCCCCCACCCCCCAAATCTACCGTATTTCCCAAGTTAACTTGGAATCGGTTACAAAAATTCTTAAAAACAGCCCAGTTCCATATAATGGTCCCCAGCCCCCCCAAAAGCATTACTGACCCGCAACCCCCAAAAATAAAAGAGTTAACACCATCCCAAACTCTCCATCCCCACCTGTGCCCTATTCTTTCCTTGTGTTTCCCCAGAGCATTTTCTGCTATCTCCTTTGAAGCAAACTGCACGAAGGCCTCCCCTGTGCTTCTCCCCTGGTAGTCCAGCGTCAATGTTATCCCATTTGGCACGATTTCCAACCCTTTAACCCAAGGACAAATAACCCCATCAAGGGGAACAGTGTTAAAGGCTGAAACATTCCCATCTGTAGCAAATACTTAAAGCACATCTAAACAACAACAACGAAAAAGAAAACCGCCTTCTTTTCCCCCATCACCCAACAATACAAGCCAATGATCTTTCATTAAACATTTACGGATTTAGCCTTACTTTTCTGTTTAAACTATGCAAAAAATACAACCGCCTAAGTTATACGAAGAAAATGTAACTACCAATCAAGTAATTTAACTGATCCAAATGCTAACATTCAGGTTACTCCAATATGCACAGTACTTTTACCACCTCCACAAAAAGAGATATACACTGCATTTTACTACATCTACGGTTGCTTGTACTTCATTTACAGGGCACGATTCTTACTTAACAGAAACTAACGCAACCCCTCCCCATCCACCCCCTTAACAGTCACGACAAATTAACATGTGCAAAAACCGTGTAAACAATACAAGAAAATGGAAGTCGCTATACTTCAACTATACTAGAGGTACCTTGGAAAAACTGAACAATTTCTTCTTTGCTGCACCCAAACGGCAGGCCTCGGAGTCGTACCACCGTTCCATCATTAGTTGTATCATTTGGGCCGTTATGTTTTCCAGTCCAATCCATCTTTTATTTAAATCAAACTCTGGGGGAAAAAAAAAAGAAGTCATTTTTAATTACATATATGAGAAAGAAATACAGCAGTTTTTCTTTGGGTAACTGGTATTTATGGACAAGGAGCTTTATTTCTGTTACGTATTTAACGCTGTGCTTTATCCCATCGACAGAGCACACACATTTCAATCCACCCCAAACTCTGACAGCGAAACACAACGTCATGTAGGGACGGCAGCACTAGATTAAGCACAGCACATAAACCTCACTATTTATTTGAAGTACATTGATCGTCCGAACTATGAGGCTTTAACGTCTTGTTCTGCGGGTTTTTTTTTCCCGCTATTTGGAGGCAGGTTACACATGACAGTCGAGGAAGGGGTAGGAATCACGCAGCAGTTCGCACGTGGAAATCCGAGGCCTTCCCTTTGTCTGCAAACAAAGCGCCACGGGCCGCGCTCCCCGCCGCTTTCTGTTCGGTGGGTTTCTCTCCCCTTTCGGGAAGCACCGGCGAGACGGTACCTGGGACGCCAAGGGCCGGGGACCGGAGCACAGCGCGGGGAGGGAACCTCGGGGGGCGGGGAA
>VWZK01004565.1:21484-127200 GCA_013396935.1 Baryphthengus martii
CCCTCGGCTCCTCCGTCGGCAGGATGGAGAAGCGTGTCCGGTCACGGCTGCCCTCGTACCCTAGGTTTTTGCGGCCGTGGGAAATCCGCGGCAGGCGGGAGCGAACCACCCGCAGCTCCTGCCTTCGTAAAGGGCTCAGCGCGGGCCGGGCGCTGTAGGGGGAAGGCCCGTGAGGGTCTTCTCAAGGTGGCAGCGAGCGATGCAAGGTTTGGCAACAATCGGTGCCGAGCGCTGGCGGGAGGAGAGTGCCTTGAGCCCATCTGTGTGCTCGGAAGTGACGGGATGGGGGCCGCTGGCTCCTCCTGCCGCTAGCGAAACATTAACTTCAGAGTCCTGCTACCCTTGAGAGAGAAAACAGGTTAGGAACTGCCTTGCTTCGGACTAAGTAAGCGCAAACGACAATGCAGCTCCCGGTTTTTACCGTTGATGCATTTACAAACCGGCCGTTTTCTGGAAATCCCGCGGCAGTTTGCCTTCTTGAAAGTGTAAGTTAAAAAAAAGGAAAAGGGCAACCGGTTTATGAGGGACTGCAATGGCATTTAACGTTCTGTACTTGACCAGTGCACTCAGCGTTCCATTAGACTTTGCTTCCTCCACTCAGGAGTTCTTGCAAGCGTTGTTTGCTGTTCGAGAATACAGAGTAATTGGCACAGGGGGCCTGTTTTACATCAGAACGGTTTCATACAAGACACACTTTGTACTTGTGGTTTTTTTTTTTTTTTTTAAAGGAGTATGCTGGTTTTATTCTAACAGAGCTAAGTCAAAAAGAAATGGCTTAATTTCTTAAGCCAATGGATTCAGAATGGGATCTCTGAAATTAAATGAAATAACATAGAATCAGTACTCCATCGTTTCTGTCTGAGTTTTGGCGTTTTTTTTTTTTCCTTTTTTTTTTTTTTATTTCTGTAGAAGGAAAGAAGAGGCAGTAGAGTCCTGAATCTGAGTCTTTTGCTGTTCGTTTGTCATGTTCAGCTTTAGCAAAGTTGAACCAGCCAGTTTTTATTGCTTCAGAGTTCCGTGGTAGTTTTAGTGCAATTGGTAGTAGTCATCCTCCTCATAAAGGTGTTCTGAAGACTTGATGCTAATTGGTACACCGTTGACAATTTCTATCAAAACCGAATTGTTAAACTGGATTATAAATTTGTAGGCCTTATTTGTGTAGTAACACTTGGTGAAAATTCTAAGTCTGATAATAGATGTAGAGCATTGAATGGCAATAGCAGTATGAAACCTTTCTAGATATTCCTAAGCCTCTCAGATCTTATAAATCAGCTAAAGTTATTACTGAGGACATCTCACTTCAGAGATGGTTTTGGCCTCCTAAGATCTAAATGTTCCCCCTCAGAATGAATTTGCTGTAAAACTATGAGCTTCTCATTGCATTTTTATATTAATTTTACTTTATTATGTCCGAATATTTTGAGAGCAACTTATTTGCCCATTGCCTTTGGAGCGTTGAGGTTTTAAAGTTTCTTTTCTACACTACCGGGGGATAGATGCTTTAGTGTCAAAGTTGAGATTCTAGTTCATAATGGTATTCCAAGCTCCAAGGAAATATGCTTGAGGTGACAACGGTATTTCTGCTGTTTCCTTCAGAGTCTCAGCAGATTTTTTCCAAACTAATTTTGAAGTTATGCAGTAATGGCAAAAAAAGCCTCTTCTGTGTTGCAGAAGTGCCACAGGATGGCAGTATTTCAATAAAGTTCTATTCTTTTTAATAGTATTTTGGTTAGTCTTTGTTCTCATTTAGAATCTTTAGAGTGATTGATAATCAGAGCTATTTTCCTGGCATAGGAGAGGGGTGCTTGTTGCTGTAAAAAGTTAGAACGTTGTTTCACTGTATAAAATTCACTCTGCAAATACAAGTCCATGATGCACGTCAGTAATTGTTCATATCTGAGTATGAAAAGGATTAAAGTTATTAAGGGAAATAAAGTTACCAGGGCACATTTTTCGCTCGCAGGGGTTGAACTTCACTGAGTCCACTTAGTACTTTGTTTCTTTTGTGTTTCAATATCTTAAAAGATCAAATTTTCAAACCTGTCAACATAATGGTAGGGAAAGAGCAATGGCACGAGGGTACGATCGCTACAGCTCATGTATCCTGGGATCAATGTTCACTGGAGCAGAATGCAGCGAGCTCCAGTATTTTTGTTTTTCAGTTTATCTCCTCTCAGCTTCTGCTGACTTAGCATATTGTTCCCGCTGTTCAAAGAGTAATATCGCGGGTGCAGCTGTAAGCGCTGATTAGTGGTGTCGGCCGAGGCATGAGCCATTGCTGGCCTGGCTTTTTCTGAGCTCTAAAAGGAGAGTTGTAGTTAACATAATCTCCAAGTAATAATGACTTCTCCTTGTGACTTAAATCATAACCTCAAAAAAAAAAAAATTGGGTTCATGGAAAGACTGAGTTTAGTAGTTTTGGTGATTTTTATTTTCCGTGTGTTCCAAGAACTGGTAAACTAATGGGACTGGTGTTAGAAATGCCCATATATCACAGTGATTGAAGCAGTTATCCCTAAAATTTTATACTCAAAGTTGTTTGGGTTTTTTTTTTTGTTTTCAGAAAGTGTTTTGAACCAAAAATTAATCTGTGTTTTATTATACTGGAAAACAAAGTAACTATTTATTTGACAGAAAGTTTGATTCTGCATTTTTTGGCCTGCTTTTTTAAATTGGATTTGTTGTTTCATCATTAGGACTTGGATGAAGATTTGCACCAAAAAATTGCAACAGAGATGAATCTTTCTGAAACTGCTTTCATCAGAAAACTGCATCCTGGAGATGACTTTACTAAAAGTGAGTGATTCTGTTTACCCATCAAAATCTCTTAGGAGGGAATTGGAAGATGCTGTGGGTGCATTTATAAGGAATGGTGCAAATTTCTAAGACAGCCAAAGCAAAATCTTGGAGTTGTGATGTATCTTACTTAAGGTAGTAATAATAGAGTTATTCTATAGTAATAAATAGTTTAAAGAATCCACGTGCAACGCTTTTTGCACGTGGATTCTTTAAGCTATTTGTGCTGCATATCAAATTCATTTTACAATACAGAAATATTTACTATTCATAAATTAGACTATTTTTTTAGTGCCTCTTACTAAATAAACAAGCTTTGTATAAAAAAATCTTCCAAAAATGCGTGCAAAGATCCTTCAAATACTACTTCTGTTGCTACTAATTATCTCCTGAGATAATTTCTTATACAAGCATAAGAATAGAGATGGAACGTACTTATTCCATATGCATGAGACTGCACAGTTAGTGGAATCTGTCTTGGCTGCTGAGGAAATCATCACTGGAGTAACTGGAAGTTATTAGTTGAGTTTGTCACAAAATCGCATGTGGAGCAAATACCGGAAAACAGATTTCCAGCAAAACTGGGAAATCTGAAATTGCCCCAGATAAACACCTTAGGTTGCTCATTTGTTTAGTTTGAGTGGAGGGACTTCAGTGGTCTTCTTTGGTAGGGGATGTTTATATGATGGGAGAGGAAAGGCAGAGACACTGGAAAAGACACAAAATATCAGGCAGAATCCATTCAGAATTGCTTTGTGGGTTATTTTTCAGCTGAATCAGTTTGCTGAATCTGCTCGTTTCGCAGTTGTGTGGTGGCATGAGCCAAGGGTCTGGAACCCCGTGAGCCTGGAGTTGGATTCCAGGTTAAGGGATTACGTTGGCGTGCCCTCGCTTGGATTCCACAGAGTGGAACAGAGATAAACAGCTTGGGGGTTATTGGCTGTTTGAAAGAAGCCCTAGAATAGGATGCAAAGAAACTGTACTTTATCACTGGATTGTTCAGGGAGTGGGATTTTGTACGGTATCTGTAATTAAAGAGGGTTTTCTTAAAGTAGTAACGGCCGTCACTTGCTTTTATTGTTAATAAACTGGAATTTGTTTTAGGGGTGGACTAATTGCTTGACTCAAGGAGAGGTAATAGCTTTCATTTTTTCATGGTTTTCATTGGCACACTTTGCCAGCATGTTTAATACATTTATTTGTTTTCAAAGTCATCCATATCAAACACCATCTGAAATGCCAGCTTCTCTCTCATTAAAGCGCTTTAGATATCAATGGGATTAGAGTTTGTGACTTCAGACCCATGCAGCTGACATGCATTTTGATTAATTGAAAAGTCATCACTCTGTCTAAAGTTTGGAAATAAATTGAAGAAATAGGCTTCTTCCACTTAATAATGCTAAATAAACTTTATTTTCAAGGTTCCTGCTTTGGACTCAGGTGGTTCACCCCTGCCAATGAAGTTCCTCTCTGCGGTCACGCTACACTTGCATCAGCTGCTGTGTTGTTCCACATACAAAGTATGTTTCCAAGTATTTATTACTATAACGTTTTAGGAAACGTACTCTAAGATCATCTCTGTTTTCTACAACAAATGCAATTAAATACTCAGAACATTTAGAGAACGCATCGTGATGATACCTTAGGTATTGTCTTTTACAACTGCTCTTAGATTATAAAGTTGTAGTCTGATTCCCAGACTCGGATGCCGATGATCTATTACTCGTGTTTAAGAAAAGTGCTCGATATGCAAATGGCATCTGGGAGGGGAACAGTGGAATTTGATGAATAGGGAATATTGCTCTTTCTATTCAAAGGAATTTCCCGTTCATTTCAGGAATGTGCAGGAAAGATTCTCTGGCGATTGCCATGTTTATTAGCCTCAGCAGTTTATTTATTGAGTTAGTTGGCAATTTTATCTGAGAACAGTGGTTTACCATAGCTGTTATACTTTAGCTGCACAACTAACTTTTTCTGAATATACTGAGCTACTGTAAGAGCTGTAAGAATTTAGATTCAAATTCCTACATTTGATAATGTTGCAACGTCCCCTCTCTAGAAAACACAAATTCAGTTCTCACGTTTATGACGCTGAGTGGGGAATTAAAAGCCAGACAAGTGGAAGATCGGATTGTCCTGGACTTACCCCTTTACTTAACCTACCCACAGGTCAGTCAAAATTTTATTTGTTAAAGACTTTCAAGGGAAGTGAGTGTTTCTAGTTGTATGTGTATGTTAGTGTATCTGTAGTTGAATTGTGTACTGGATTTTACAATGTAGGTTGTTTTGTTGTTTGTGTTTTTTTCTTCAGGCACTTCAGGAAGTAGAAGAGTTAATAAAGGTAAAAAAAACCAATATGTGATCTTAGAAGCACATTTATAATAGCTGTACTTAATTTATATATTAAAATGACTAAAAAGTGACACCATGGCATTGCTTGATGTACTCCTGTACTCGAAACACTAAACTTTAAAGGTCTGACTCAGGAAATGGAGGTCTCCAAAATGCTACAGTTGAACTTTTGTCTGCCACTCCCATTGACTGGAGTGTCAGAATTTATTTCAGTGGCATTCTCAGTGTGTTGTATAGACGAGGGCAATCAAATATCTTTGGCCCTTTCTAGGTCCCTGAATTTCTCGCCACGTTGACATTTACAGAGCTCTTAGTACCTACCCAGATCCATTCACGTGCTCGGTGCATTTACTTTTCTTGCTTGCATGTGCTTGAAGGCTGCCTGAAAGGCCTTGCAGAAGTCCTGTTCGGGTGGGGAATTTGTTCTACAGAAAAGTTAGGGAAATACTTCAAATTGAAATGATTATGTTTTTCTTTGTCTCCTTTAACTTTTCCACCAGGCAGCCATTGGTGACATGATTGTTCAAGATCTCCGTTATTCTCCTGATACAAAGAAACTCTTAGTCCGCCTCAGTGATGATTATGAAAGGTGTCTTAGATTGTTGGTTTTTTTTTAAATCAAGTGTGCAGAAATTGAATTTGCTTGTTTAACCTCTATTCC
This sequence comes from Baryphthengus martii, assembly GCA_013396935.1. Classification (NCBI taxonomy): domain Eukaryota; kingdom Metazoa; phylum Chordata; class Aves; order Coraciiformes; family Momotidae; genus Baryphthengus; species Baryphthengus martii. Next base: position 27,294 of record VWZK01004565.1, read on the forward strand.
TCACATATTAGACTCTTTTATCTAGTTTTTAAATAGATGGAGATAAAAAAACCTATTTAAATACTTTTATCTCCTGATGTCAGCTTATTGAACCTGCAAAGCTGAGTAAGATCACTCTGAAATCTATTTCCAAGAAAAACAGATGTAGGAAACCATTTTAATGATGATGTATTTTCCTCATATGAGTAAAAATATGTCCAGTAACCTAAACAGGAAATTAGGAGTCTTGCTTCTCAAATGAAGTAGTAAGAGTTGCATAGCTATAGAGGTCTGCTTAGTGAGACAGAACACAAGAGCAGAATGCTGTGGATTCTTCCTCTCATTTGACTGTAATCTGCTTACACGTACTTAACAGCATTGTAAGGAGCTTTATTGAGGAAATACCAATGCAAATTATTCCAACGCATTTGTTAATTTCTGAGAGCTGAACTTCATTGTTAAATCAAGTATGATTTGAATACATATTACCAAAACACAACTTCTTTGATCAGGCCAAGTTACTGTTCTTTTCAGTCGAAGTTTGACCTAACTAATGCTTAAACATTGAGTGAATAAGGAGATAGAGATAGCCTCAGCAGAGCCCTTATTATTTTTACTCTTTCAGACTTCATTTTATAGGGAGGTATCTGCAACTTCACAGACTTCAGACTGTTGTAGGCTGCTGTAGAATCCCATGAAGACCTGAATGGTATTAGTTATTTGATTGCTCTGAAAGGAGGTGGAGTGCTTGCTCTTGGCATTCTGTAGTGATGAAATATCTCTTTCAATGATTAAAATGTTGAAACAGAAGCGTGCTCTTTTGTAGCTAATATTCCAGGATGCTCTATTTTCAGAAATCAATAGGAAATGCATGGCTTGAATTTTTTTTTTTTGGTCTCTGCTCACTCAGAGTGTATTTTATTCAGGGTAGTCTTCTGTCAAATGACATTGGCTAGGAATCTTGTCTCCTCTAATATTTTAGCAGGGCTGTTTTGGGATTGTAGAGATGATTTTGTAGTTGTATGTTTCTTTTCAATACTTAAGTGAAATGAAGAATATGAATTAATCAAATTCTATAATTATATTCAAGGTCTGTATTGGAAGAACTGCAAGTGAGTGCGCAACACTTTTTATCAGCTGAAAAGACGGGAAAGGTGAAAGGGCTCATACTCACTCTTAAGGGAAAATCCAGTGGAAAACATAAAGACCACGATTTTTACTCCAGATATTTTGCACCTTGGTATGGAGTTCTGGAAGACCCTGTTACAGGTATGTGATTGTGTGATAAGCAGCTCTTACTTTTGTTTCAGTTCAGTTAAAAGGTTCTTGCTGAACTTCATGGAATTTGGTTTTGTGCTTTGGAGTCTTTCTTATAGATTACTGTTTTATATGGACAGCAGGAGTGGGCTCATTAAACTGAAAACTTTCATGACTGATGCCAACTCATTCAGAAAAAATCAGCTTCTTCCTGTCACCAGGCCAGATGCTCCTGTGTCCTTTTCAGATTTTTTTTTTTGCCTGAAGAATTCCAATTAGAGGAAAACGAGAGACTAGTTTAGTATGGAACGAGCATTGCAGTAGAAATTAATATCCACTTCTGTTGGCGTTCTCTATTTTATTTTATTTATTTGAGTTTAGACTGAGATCTCCACTAGTTTCATGACTTATTGTGGATATTCAATAATATGAACTCAGCTAGTTGTGTAGTTAGGGGCAGGAAGGCTGATTCTCTGCCTGTTCCTTTGGTGTTCCACTTGGAAGGCGTGATGATGATTGCTGCAGAATGATCTTGTTTGCTTAGGTACCAGTTAATCACAGAGTAATTATTAGTCATCTGAGAACTTGATCAAAAATGCTCATTAAATGTTTTGCTAAATAAAGAGAAAACTTCCTTTGTTGGAATAATGCTAATTACTCAGCACTCCTAGCAGAGAAAGAAAGCTTTACAAAGAATTACAAGCCATATATTTCATTATTTCTTAAGCTTTTGGTCCTGCTTTCCTGATAAAGCCAGGGACAAAGTCTGGTAGATATATCTAATCATTCCTTGGGATTTCTGGGAAGACTAGTATTAATATGTAGGAAAACCTAGAAGTTTCCTGATTCTCTGAGATTTTCTGGGCTTATTATCACTCACTGTTGCTTATCTTCCATCTTTAGGTGTCCTTTCTTTTACTGTGTAGCTGGAGTATAGTTTTAACTATGTTATAGCTTTGTGTTATGTTATAGTAATTTTTTAATAATGCTGCATATCTTGATGTCCTTGAGCTTTGATAATTACAATCACTTCACTGTAGAGTTTCCAGCAGAGAGTTTTTGCCCCTAGCTGCTAATGTAGACCAAAGCAGCACATCTAGCTATGAATCTGAGAAGTGTTTAAGCCGTCTGCCACTCAGGAAACAAGAAATTGGTCTTCTAGTTTTCAGAAGCTGTGGTGAGATCTTAAAAATATTCTTGAGTTACATCCTGAATGCTTAACAGCATTCAAGACTGAAAAAACCCTGAGCTTTTGTTGTAAAAACTGTTAGGAGAGGAAGTACTTCTGTTTTGCACAGTGACTTATACACACATGTTCCTGTTCTGAATAGGCTTTTGAATATTTCTTAAGATTTTTGATGGTAGTTGGTTGTTTCATTGAATAATGTGTTTAGATGAATAATATTTTGTATTTAATATTTTGAGATTCTGTTATTAGGAGACTTCACTTTTCATAAACAAATTAGTATTTTGGCTCAAGTGTTGTAATCGATACTACTTGTTATTCCTACCAGTCGTTGCTAATCATGAAGCTCTTGACTAGGGAAAGTTTCCATTGAAGCCAGAGGATGAGGAAGTAATACTGCTTTATCATAAATAAATGAAATAATAAAGCCTTAAGTTCAGTCTGCTGTGAAAATGTAGATGTTTTTGCCATAGACACACGTGTGGCACTGGGTTGATTTATGGCATTTACATTTTGAATGTGCTAGATCTATAAAGTAGAAATTCTAACTCAAATGCGTGCTTTGTTTTCTAATTTCTTTTAAGGATCTGCGCATGCTGTTTTAAGCAGCTACTGGTCAGAGCAGCTGGGGAAGAAAGAAATGCTTGGTAAGAGAAACTATTTTCTTGCAAAGCTGCCTATTTATGTAGAAGCTACTCAATAGCAAAGGAAAAGTTATATTTTTTTTGCAACACAAATTGTAGCAGTAACTGCCTACCCATGATATGAAGAGAATATTATGTAATATTTTGTGTGAGAGGTAATCTTTAAGAAATTGCTTTCCTTCCTACCCAACCAATGTGACACATCTGCCTGCAGGGAGTCTGAAGTGCCGGTTTCTGCATTGAAGCTCTTGGCAGTTTTTGATCTCAGCTTTTGGATTTTACTTCTCATCACTTTTCATCATAACTGAAGCTTGGTGAACTTCAGATGATGATTTTGTGTTTTGATTGAATTTTACTTTACTACTTGATTTTTGTGGCTTGCATTTTTGCGTAGTGGGAAAAGGTATCAGTATTTTCGTGATGTGTATTTACAATTTGGACAACGTTATCCTTTCCTCTTAGGTATGTTAAGATGGGACTGAAAAAGAGCCATATAGCTTCTGCCTATTGTGGAATTTCCTTGATAACCACTCCAGATGAATCCCTTCAGTGACTTCCTTATTGAAGTTAGTGTTTAGAATAGCTAGTGTTGTTATAGCTAGATAAGAAAAGGTGATTTATTTTTAACATCCAGATTCTATGTACAGAGTGTGCTTTATGGTATAGGTTTTTCTGGTTTCTAGTACATCTATGCATTTAGGTACGAAGATCAGTTTTCCTCAGGAGGATGATCTCTTACATAGTCACAAGGAAGGATATAAGAAAGAACAGTCATGTTACAAGAACAAAGATTTGACTGACCTTAAATATATAAGAATGGGAATAAGGTACATGGGCTTTGGCAAATTTTGTTTGCTTGTGATTTTATTTGCAGTTTTACTTTTAAATAATTAAGCCTTAAAAGAATCTGAGATGATCTGACCTCTGAAGTCAAAGAAAAGATACCTTTGTATTCCTCCAATCAATGAGATACATTTATTAGATCACATATTTGTTGTTAAGCAAGAAATTGGAGAACTTAATGGAAAAAAATTAATACGTGACAACCCTAGATAAAGAGGCATTGGGTGTCTGTTTGCTTCTCATGTTTCTAGTGCTTTGCCAGAGAATTGAACAGAAGAACAGCAAAATACCTGGTTCCCTAAGTGGGGGGCAAGGGATTACAATTCCTTTGTACACCCACCAGCAAAGTCTTTGGTAATATTTTTTTTAGAGCAGAGATTGGACCCTTGATCTAGTAAGGTTCCTTGTCCATAAAAGTCAGCACTTTTCCAAACAAACAGCTACTTTGAATATAAGCCTTCCTATATTTGGTCAAATGAATCTCAAAATGGATTTTCTTGAGAATACTAAGCTTTAAAGGATCTGTTTGCACTCCATAGCTCAGTATGGTAATGCACAATGACTGAGACCTTCTCCATTGTCGACAGAGGGGAAGATTTAGCATTCTGTTCTGAAGATCTCTTCTTTGTGTTAACATCACAGAAATCTGTGATAGTTTCTATAAATGTTGGGGAGAAGAAGAGAAACTCTGTGTGGTAATGCCCTCCTTATGGGCTGGCTGTTTCTCGAAAGACTTTGGCATTTTATGATGTTAATGTGGAATTTGAAACTTGTCCATGCTGTTACAGACATTGCTTTTTTAAGTAATCAAACAGACAGAAATTCTGTCTGTATTTTTAGATCATGCTTTCTACCTGTTTTGCATTTTCATGTTATTTTGTATTTTTCCGTTTAGAAAAACTGTCTCAGGCAGCAAAGGCAACCAATATTGCAATGAGCTTCTCTAATGTGTTTAACACACACAAAAAAAAAAAAAGTCCTACCTTCCCAGAAAATAGATTTTTTTTTTTTTTAAAAATTATTTTTTATGTTCCTATTTCGTGTGTATATATGTGTTTATGAGAAGCAGCTTTTCCTTACATGCATGTGACTGTGGTGTATCAAGTAGTACTGGGTGAGTTCTATTACTAATGAGATTATTTGGAAGAGGTAGCTGACAATCAAGACGATTCCATATTACCAAAGATTAATAAATAAGAACATCTTTTGGCTTTTTAGAAATCTTTGCAGTAGCTTCTGTAATATCCAATACCTTACATTGTAAGGATAAAGGAGTATTTTTCTTCCATAAAATGAAAGATCTGTTAGTTCCAAAATAGATCAGGTATGAAATGGTATAAAAATGAGGACCATTCAATGAATTGTCAGATCTCTCTGGGCATTGCGATCTCTAGCAGGTCAGCTGCATCTCTGCTGAAGTATCAGACATAATTTCGTGCGTTTGGGTTCCCTTCCTACTTTTGTTAAACCACGTTGTCAAACAATGACCGCCTGCATCAAGTACAAAGAGAATTTTCCGGTCTGTTTTGCAAGGTGAAATACTTGATGTGTTTTCTTGAAACTATGTATGTATCCTTGAATTTAAGCTGAGTGTTAAATCAGTATTTGTCCATGACTTTTTTTTTTCATTTCAGGAGTCTCTGCAATATGAAAAAAAAAAAAAAAAAAAAATCTCTCCTATCAGATGTACAGACTTTCGTAATTACTACTGAATGCAATATTTAGCAATTGTCTCTATATCAAGCCCTTCCCATAGTTTTTACATTTCTAAGATAACATTTATAAACATGTTTAAGGAATTTGATATATTCAAACAGATTATAGAGGACTTTGCAACTTATTGTGAGGAAAAGCAGCTTTATCCAGGACAACTTTTAATTTCAGGTAAAACTAGAGGAATCTTTCCATACCTGTTTTACTTCAGGCAACTGTAGCAGTTTGTGGGGAAACTTTGGGTTTTGTTACTGCCTTTAATTTCTCTGATTCCTTCTCAGTACATAACAAGTTTATAACATTTGAGGATTGTTCTGAAAGAAAAAAACACCCCCCCCAAAACAACCAATTGAAAACCAAACCTTATTTTGATAAGGTTCTTTCAGACTTTCACAATTTTTTTCAGTATTTCCTTCAGTACAAAGTCTATTCCATCTTCTAACTTTTCAGTCTCCTCACTGTTTTGTTTGGTTTTGTGTTTGGTTTGGGTTTTTTGGTGAAGAAATTACTTTATTCAAGTAGAATAAATCTACCTTTATATTTTTGCTAATTTAAATTCTCATGAAGTGAAGAGTTTTGCGTATTTGTAATTGCATATTTGTATTTGCATACTTGTAATTCATCTTTCCAAGGTAAATCCCAACGTATAGATTTGATTGATCACATCGGATTTGTATACATTTATAACATTTCTGCCAAAGGAGAGGTGTTTCCCTCCATCAATCACCACATTTATCCACCTTCTTTCTTAGAATAAAGAAAGTCTTGGAAATTTTAACTTCACTTAAGGAGCAAATGCTTCCATCAGGCCTTTTATAGGGTTTAGAAGTTTGACTGAACTAATAGTGATTTCTAAATATAGATATTTTTACGAGCTTGTTCCTGGCTTTTGTATTTTTTTTTTTCCTACTCTGGAGTTTTCTTTGAAAATAAAAGAAAATGGCCCCGTATTAAAACAGTCTCAGTAATCCTGACATGATGCAGACAGCACTGGTTCCACACTTAAAGAAAGAAAAAACTACCCCAGCAACCTCTGAAGATTTGAAATAATTCATCTTTTATTTACATCTGCTGTCACGAGGGAGTAGGAGAGTTTAACTGTGTACCCACACTTGGCAATAATACTTGATCGAGTTAAGAATGACCTGGATCTTTACGAGTCCAGAATAGTCAATTGAAGGCATCACTCCATACACAGATGTTGCTCTGACAAGTTAAAAACAATAACCAATGGGTTCTATAAATGAAAAAGAACTGAAAGTGTCAATATCAATTTTTATGTAGCTCCTGTTTCCACTGGTTTGGAAGGTTTGCTTTGTCTGGGAATCTAATATCCTGTTATAAGGAAGAGCTTTCTTGTCACCTGTGACTGAGAAATTGTTTTAAAGCATACAGTATATATGCCATCTGTTAGGGAGCCTCTGCTCTGTCAGCATCTGAATACAATCTCTTCCCAGTTTACAAATTGTGGGTTTGTGAGGAAAAATAAGCCAAGCCGTTCAGCTTTGAACAACGTTTAGTTGGAAGTTCATTGGAGACCGAACATTAATGCCTCTCCGTCCATTTACAGCCTTTTACTAAAATAACACTATATGAAACTTAGACCTTTTCTAAATGCCATCTGAACCAGACTCTTTTCTGATCAAGTTGTTGTGCGGCTCAAATTGGACTGATGAAACAAATCTACAGGCTCGACATGCTAAGGGAGAAATTATCATCCCACCTGTACTAAAAAGTTTAGGAAGAAGATTAGTTCTGTAATTATTTACAAGTGGAAGGCTATTTCTACCTACACGTCATCCAGCTGTATTAAATTATATATTCAGAACTATATAAATCAATATCTTTGTGTATTAACTTAGTCTCAATCTGTGACAGCTGAGGCAGCATCTGTGTTTCTTTGTAGACTTTTCCCACTGCCTACTTGAGCTTTATCAACCCATTAGCCAAACACATTCTTTGAACCAGTATCTACTTCAGATCTTCGATACTGGTAAAGTTCTTCATTCTTAAGCAGATAATACTCAATGTTCTTCCTTCTTGCCTACAGAAACTGTCTATCCCTTGAATGGGAGAATTCCAGATTTCTTTAGATATACAAAGGAAACTCAGTTGGCTACATCACAGCAAACTACCCTTCACTTTGTAATGGATACTGTTTCTTCTTTTTTTTTTTTATTATTTTTAACTATGAATTCTTCTTTCCATTTAGCTTTTCAATGTTCCCGCCGTGGAGGAGAGCTGAAGATTTCACTGCGTAAGGATGGAAGAGTTGACATTGCAGGGCAAATTGCTATTGTCTTAAAAGGGAACCTGACTTTCTGAAGACATTGGCACTTACCTCCCACACCTTCAAATGGTTATATCTTAGGCCTAGGCAGTGAATAACCACGTTCCTCAAAAGTCTTTGTTTGCTAACTGTCCGTTTAAAAAAACTTCTTGAAAAATGATCCCTTCCAGTCTTCAAGGTCTATGATACTGTTTTCTTCACTTTTATCTTGCCATTTCATATATACACCGACCTCAGAAAACGTCCGAGGTGGACTGTCTTGGTTTTCTGCTGTGAAATGATTCTTTTCTTTACTTCCAAATTCCATATTAAAAGCCAATTATCTGATTGATAAATAACCAAACTTTTCCCACATTCATTGATTTTCTACGAAATCTTGACTACAGTCCTTTTTTTAAAAAAAGAAAAAAAATTCTCTCTGCCATATATTGAAATGCTCATATGTTCATTAATTTACTTGATTTAAAATATGAAAAAATACACATGGTTTAGAGATGTGCTTTACGATTCTCTTATGAACAGTATTTTTCAAAGATGAATGGTATTGCAGTGGGTGATAGTACTGCTCTTAGTCAATATTTTTAATTAAAGTTGTAGCAGAAAGATTTAAGAAATTGACGTGGTAGTGCACATCAAACTGGTTCAAATCTGAAAAAAACCCTATTGTTTACAGCAATGTCATTTACTTTTTTCAAAGACTGAATATTTGCTTCTAAATTAAAAGTTTCTTCTGTAATTTTCTTCATGAATCTTCAGATTTTGGTACTTTTTCCTTTACTGTTCTCTGGATTTATTAGGAATATTGAACTGTTTCATTTACTCAAGCTAAAACTGGTTTCTCTTTCACATCTCTTTTGTTGTAAGTGTTGCTTTAGTTGTTTTTCTTTGCAGTATTTCAGGATGAAGTATTTTGAACTCAAAGGCATTTTCATACTGTGGGAACAGCTGGGTGTTAGCCCTTTATAAATGCTGAGGAACTTAATTGTGCCAAGTTCCCCTATTTCAGCGTATTTTGAATTTTATCATAACTTGTAACTTAGATCTGGCTTAAGTCTGAGTAGCTGGAGGTAATGAACAGCATAAGAATCCTGGGATTCATTTCAAATAAATATTTCCAGCTCCTGCTGCTACACAAAACATATTGAAAATATGATCTGAACACACTACAAAGCTCAAAGGCTAGGTGGCAAGCAAAGGCGTCTCCAAAGGGAGATGCATGATGTTCTTCTGTATTCAGTCTTGAGGTTCATGGACCTGAAATGTGATTTATAAACGCGGGCTTGTCGCGAGATGCAAGACACGGCTGCGGAGGTGGCTCGATAGCCAAATTGCCATGGTGGATTTAGCAGCCACCTTGACCTTGCCTTCTCACAAAGCACGTTGGGCTTGAAGGTGACCTGGATCTTCTTGAGGAGCAATACTGCAACTTGCTTTGCTGTATTTGCTACTTCTTACTGGCTTATGCAAAGAGTGGATCTGGCCCTGAATTTGCGATGCTTCGGGGAAAAAAAAAAAAAAGAATCACCTTCCTTAAGAGTATAAATGAACTAAAGAAACAATTATTGTTCATCCATCCACATTTAACAAATAGAGAGTACAATTATTTTTTTTTACCCAAGAGGACTAATAATGAACAAAGCCCTGTAAATTTTAAATATACTTGCTATTTAAATTTCCTGACTAAACCAATCTCTTTGCTGCTCAGTGCTTTTTTTTATAGTTTACTACTACTTTGTCTCTATTTCTGTTCAGGATAGAAAAATCACCAGAGCTCAGGTGGGAGACTATGCAGTAATGTGTTTGTAATCAACAGATTAGTTAATCAGCCATGATTTATTAATGGTGAATTAATTATACCTGATTGTGCAGTTCTGCTGCCTAAATGGAGCTTTAAAGGAGTTATTTTATTAATCATCATTGTGCTAATTGCAGACACTTACAGAAGGATTGCTAATTAAACATGCAACCATATGCAAAACAAGCAAGGCTGCTGAGAGTGGCAAGAAAAAGAGCACTAATTTTCTGAGTAGCAACTTTATTCTCATGAAATATTGTGTAGTTGACCTGGCGATCCTAATTACTCACTAAGTATTTTAATACATTGCACATTTTTAGTCAAGAGTAAAGGAAATTAACCATTGGGACAAATTCTATTTATCTTTCCTAGTGTAGAAAAGAGGTTGTACGAACTTCAAATAAAACTATTTAGAATTTGCATCGCTTTGTTTCACATTTTTATGCAAAGGATTTTCTTGTTGGTTTTATTGGCTGAATACAGTTAATCTAACTCAACTGCCCTAACTTTGAGCGTGATGCTGAATGCTGAGTTGCCTTAGCACCAAATGAAATGTCTGATTACACTTGAAATGAGAATTCCGACTCAAAATAGCATTTCACATCAAGCAAAAGAAGAACATGGTGATGTTGAAGTAAGTTGCTTTCCAAAAGCCAAAGTCAGCACAGAAAATGCAGAAAGGAAACAGTACTTAGATTTCTGTGAAGAGAAATACTTTCATTGAAATAAATATTACTGCCATCTTTAACCTGTGCAGGCAAATTTTAGGTCCTTATGCTGAGTACAATCTTTTGAGTGTTACAGAATTTCATGCAGACTTCACCACCATGGACTTTTTCAGTGCAGGTTGCTAGGCCTTTCTCATTAATGAAACAAAACTTGATTGAAGAGAGAATTTTCTGGAGCTGCCTGTACACTACTACAATTATTAACATAGAAGTTTGGAGTTTAATCTTCCTCTAAGAAAATAGTGAACTTGTATTGTTTTGATTAAGTTACTGAAGTGAAGACACCAAGTGGAAGATTGAAAAAACGTGATGTGCCTTTGTTTAGTGTTCCTGGTGGAGAGGATTTGCAGAACTGTTTTGTGCTGCTCTCTTAATTACGGCTACAGCATAGGGATGTGTTGAGCCAAGGAAGGAAGCAAAATAAGAGACTGCTATTGAGCAACAGAGACAATGTGAGTTTGTTGCTATGGAAATAAAGGTACAGCTAAAAGAAATGAAAGAAAATTGAGAAGCCATTTTTTTTATTCAATAAGCTATTTAACAGATTTGCTTAAAAGATTCGTGAAAATACTTTGCATTTCTTTCATGTTATCTAAATGAGAATAGAGAAGAAAACATAGATTGAAAAGTTAACAACATTGGAAAATCTTGCAGAAGGTGGAAATAAAAGATTTCGTGAGTGTGTACACAGCAAGGGGGCGTAGAAAGAAGCCATGTGTTCCATAAGGGAGAGGGAGGGAAATGAACAACAGATGAGGCAGTTCTTTCTGGGAGAGGAAACATTTCTTTGTCTCAGTAGTTGTCAAAGTGACAGGGAATCGTGCCAGGAACAGGGGAAACCCGTTCAATTAAGCAGTTTGATTCTGACTTCTAAATTTATTTTTTTTTCCATGGAGGAGTAGATCTGTCTTTAAAGTAATTACCAGACTTAAGCAGTAAGACAGAACAAGGTTTTTTTTCTCAGTTGTTAAGTCACTGTCTTTCTTTTATTTCCTAAAATTTACTATAAACCATAATTAAAATTTTTTTAAAAAAGGGAAAGTGGAATAACAAACCCCAGGATATTACCAGTCAAAAAATATGAACTTTTTTTCACTAGAGATCAGTTTTATACTAAGACTTTTAGTTTAGACTTAATGACTAAAGCAGAGTATGAAAAAAGAAACATTTCTAACTCTGTTGGTTTTTTCAGTGAGAAGTTCCCTTTGACTGGTGCTGTTGCCTCACTGATTGACCAAGGAGGACATTCTCTGGGTTTTAATGTCATGAATCATATAAGCTGAAGTTTTATTCACTGTCCTGTGTTCTGGGACTTTTTTTTTCAGTGATAGACCCAAACCTGTTTCCCATATGTAATTATTGGGTTTTGGATTCCAGCTGAAATTTTTGAATTTTTGTTTTATTTCAGAAAGTCTCCTTTCTGCATCAATATTTATGACTGTAAAAAGAATTACATTATAATCTTCACACCTATGATAATTTCGGCTGCCCGTATTCAGAAAGAACTGGCTGCATTCTGAGCAAAGTAATTCTCTTTTAAGAACAGCCTTTTGAACTTCAGTAGGTGAATGTGTAGCAGCTTTCTGAAGAGATGTCTGGTTGACTTAACGTGTTTAAGATCACTGCCTCTGTTCTTACCTGTGCTTTTAAGGAGTACGACAACCACAACTTTCAGAAACCTTTCAGCAGTTAGTAGTTAATAGCAACAATAAACAAAGTACACTCTTAATAACAAACTGCAGGCACTTTCTCGATAAAGTTACCATTTCAGCAGAAAAAAAATGTAGATTAAAAGGAAACACCTGCTCCTGTAAATTACTCTGCTGCAGGTACCAACCCAGGAGACTCTGCAGATGGTTCTGTATTTGCAAAGCTGACCTCCACACCCCATCATCAATCTCTTACTGATTGATTCTCTCCAAAGTAGAACACACCATATCCCAAGGTACTAGAAGACGCTTTTGAATTAGTCCCAGTCAGAGTAGCAATTAATTGGTCCTTCTCTTTCATTTTGGAAGTTCTTAACAAAGGATTCAATTGTCTTGCTGAGCGCCAGCACTGACTAAAAGGTGGCAGGCAGACAGATCTGGGAAGAGCTCCAAAGGGAATTGTTCTTCAGGAGGTGTAAACTTTGCTAGATTTCCTTGCTGACTGGGAGTTGTGCTGACTGGATTAAGACGTGCTATGCCCTTGAATGTTGAGGTGGACAAAAAGAAAGTGGAATCTTGATCCTAAAAATAATATGATTTTATCTCTTCGGTTAGCCTTCCCTGCCAGCCAAGAGAAAGTAGGACAGAGATTGTAAGTTCTCTATGCCCATTTTCGCTCCTCACCTGTTTTCAGGTCTCCTACTTCTTTTATTGAGACCTGAGGCTGATTATGCTGGTCTTTTTCTTAACTAGGACAAATTTGCTTCTTCCGGTACGTACCTATGCAAAAAGGCCTTGTACGATGTATTGAGACCAGTCTAATCAATGGATTCTTTTGCTTTGTGGAAGAAAACAGCCCTTCTGAAAAAATACATACAAGCTTTTCATCCCTGTCCAGTCATACAGGTTCCTGTTTTGTCATGAAGATAGGGTTGTTATGGTCAGACACTTTTTTTTGAACTGTTAAGGAAAAACAAAAGTAATACACACGTTTTTGCTTCTCAACTGCTTATGAAGAAGACCATCTGCAACAGAAGTACAGCCGCCTTACTGCGTTGTTTAGCATTAGGAATTAAGATCTGCGAGTAGTTGATGAGATAAACTACAAAATATGCAATTAACTAGGCAAGATTGCATCATTTATTTTGTATATCTAAAAAGAAACCCGTTTAGAAGAAGAAGCTGAATATATCGCTGTAAATAGCTTTTCATTTGAAATTTCCACTGTGATACTAAGTCTGAGAAAACTTCCCCATCCTCGAGTTTGGGTAATTCAAGAGAAAGCTTCACTAAAATCTGATAGAATGCTGTCATTTGAAATTCTTCAAGTCTCTGAAGTAATAAGGAATTGAAAGGAACAACTAGCTTCATGGGAGAGAAAAAAAACAGCAATCTTTTCGATACCAAATATTCAGTCCTTTTTCTACATGCATTGGATGAAGGGATTTTTTTGCTCTTCAAGTCATGATTTCTCAGTTTTTATTCTCATGTACCTAATGGGAATCATTGTCCTCTGTCCATTCTAAATCCAGCGTTGTATATTAGCAATCACTACATTAAGTGCTTCTTTATTCACAACCAGCTTTACTAGTAGCTTTTAGAATATACCTGTCACATCTAATTCATTATCCTTTGGAAACAGGACAATTGGGAGACTGGAAAATCTGAAACATCAAATGTTACCATGTGCCTAACTAGAACATCTTAATCTTTTAGAATTGCCTTTCTTTTGAGGGAGCAACCTCTGTGGCGTCCTGCTGTCCGTGTGGACAAAAGAGCAGATGTGTTATTGCATGCGTGCGTGTGCGCTCATCTGTCTCGGGCGGGATGCAAACCAAGATAGCTCCAAAAGTTCCTAGTTGATTTGGAAAGCATTAATTACATCAGCCCTTACAGTTAATAGTGTAAGCTTTTGCTTCAGCTGAGTGTGGGTTACTTAATTTGCATAACAGTTTAATTATAAAGGGAAAAATCTAGTGGTAAAGTGCTATAAAAGATGATGTGGGATGTATGAGCATTTATTTGGTGTATGGATATATATATCTGTTTTAAAATTTTTTTTTAGGGTTTCCTTTTCTTTTGCTCATATATTTGATCCTTGCCGTTTTTTCAGTACGTTTCAAATTTCAGCAAGTAAAGATAACCTTCTTGTAAAGGGTTTTTTAAAAAGGAAAAAATGTGCTTATGGGAAGCGTAAAGATTTAATATGTGCCCTCCCAGACAAGCTTTCATTAAACGGGTGACTTTGTAGTTCACACCACCAGCATTATGACCTTAGAGGCTGGATTTAGTCCCGTGAACTGCAGCAGGGTTACGTAAACCTGGGAAGTTCAGCATGTGTGTGAAATTGGTCTATAGAACATCTAATTAGAAAGCTCATTCTCTTTATTAATGAGATTTTTGTAGGACTTTGCTTAGCGCTCTACAATACATTTGTGGAATAGGTACATGATAACTATTATACACGACTAAAAGAAATGAAGTCTGCAGTAGTGTATTTTAAATACATAGCATACCCTGATGGACATACAATATTTAAAATGCCACAAAAGAGGGTTTTTAATTTACCAAGCTGAATACATTAAATCTGAATGATATATATTAAAAGCACTTGATCCATTATTTAAATAATTTAGCTATTTCTTTAAATATATATTATTTGGTATTTAAATAATTTATCTGTTTTCTTTATATATATATTCCTCTATATGTAGTCTATATACATTTCTTTGAATAGAATTGCCTTGAAAAAGGCACTTAGCTAGCCATTTTTTTAAAAAGTTGCTAAACATATTATTAAATAAGAGAATAATTCGATCTCATTCTATCTAACATTTTTACAAAATGTTGCTAAACCTGTTATTAAATAAGAGAATTATTCAATCTAATTTTTAGCAAGGACCATTTGAGAGTTCAGATCCTTTTGCAAATGTTACTGAAAATACTGTCGCTTCTTATTTGTGCATATTTCTTTAGGTAGTCATATTTATTTTCTGTATTTTTTCAGTGCAAAAGCAAACTTTAAGAGTGCTTCCAAATAAATAACAGGACTACCTGGCTCTTGCCCCAGAAATGCTGTTGTGACATACTCTGAAAACCGATAGTAGGTGCATTTATTTAACAGTTTTGCAAGTATATAAAGTGAAGGATAATCAACAAAAGTCTCATTTGTGTCGCAGCTTTGACCCATTAGGGGCTTTTAAATCATGCATCACTGGCTTCAGAGATGCCGTTGTCAAGCTACTTACAGATCCCAGTTAAATCAGGCATTTCATATTTTTGCCTTTATTCGCTTTTGTTTACCAGCAGGAGACAAAATATTTAATTAGTTTTGGGGCATTTATAATCTCCTCTGGGCCAGCTCCAGCCACAATGCTGGACGCCACTTCTGAGTTAATTCCAGTCAGGCTGGCCCCTCCAGTACAACATATGGGCAACCTATAAGCCTTTAGCAAAAGTTGCAACTGAACTATTAGAGGGGTGGGACCTCCCTGCTGGGAAAATACTGTGCAACAAAGCAGAAAGGGGCCAGCGTCACCAGTGGAGGTCAAGGCAACACTTAGACCAAACAGCATCTGGCAAACTGTGCCAAGTAGAAATCGATGAGAAGCAGGGCAGCGGGCAGTAATTTTATGCCTGTTTGCACGAGAAAATAACCCCTTCTGAACCGAAGAATTATTTTGTAAAAAGCTTCCAGCATCCTTTGGCATCGCTCTCTCTATTGTTGCTTCATATATTTTTATTTCAGTCGGTAAACTGAATGACACCATCCATACACGGTTTTGTTTTGTGCAAGCAACATCAATTGTAGCATTAATTATGTTTTGGGAGATGAGGAGTTTTGAGACTCTTCTTCCTAATTGGCGATGAACCAGATGTATGACTGTAATTTATTTCCAAAGTGCGTGACATTCTCTTCTTCATGTTACAACGAGTCAAAGTATTTGAGAAGAGGAAGAAAAAAGACAGTTCCTAATACTGTAGGTTGTAGATTTCCAGCCACCGTAGACTATTGCATCTCAGCTCACTTGAAACTTTCCTTTGTTCTTCATCTTCCTTTTACCCTCACTTTCTTTTCCTTCCTGTGTTTCTGCATGTATCTCACCCCATGGCCTTTGTTTTTCCCCATTGTCTTTCTTTGCTTTTTCTCTGTTTCCTGAAATTGTAAGTGCTGATGATTATCTTCAATATTGTAAGCAGGCTCCCGTTGAATTCACTGAGATTACTCAGGGCTTAATATTAAACATACTGAAGTCTTCACAGGTTTATGGCATTAGACGCCATATTTTATTCCTTACAGAGCTGCTTTCATGTGCAGTTTTCTACTTGTCAAAATGGGGACCATACTCCATGTCTACTTGTCAAAAAGTATTTCTATTTTCAACAATTTCAATACTCATTTTTATACTTAAACTACCTTCTATTTTCCTGCACATTAATTCTGTTTGTACTTTGAGTGAAGCCGGTTGCAGGTTGCAGATTGCAAAGTCTTTATGATATAGAAATTATACGCAAGTAATCGTGTTTCATAAATAGATCGATTGCCTTGCAGCACTCCCATGTCTCCTTAGTTTTCTGTGGTTGTAGGTGCTGGGAAGATGTCAGCTTCAGTCTGAGGGTCTTCAGGCCTCTTGATAAAGAATAGGTTGTAGACAGTGACTTTTCACTGTAGGAAAAAATGGAGAAAATGAATGTTCCAGCACTTTGGTGGAAGGAATAGAAACCTGAATGTTTGGAGAATCCATTCTTGGTCCTGTCCCATAGAAGGTTGCCATGTGAGGAAAAAGAACGTACTAGAATTGAAGTGAGATAACTGTTGGTGTCTGAGGAGAGAAACGGTCCTTTTCCTTAGGGAGTGGAATTTTGTGACAGTTATAAATTACGGAGGAAAGTTTTAATACAACAGGTAAAATGCTGCAATTTTTATTTTTGGTTTTTTTTGATTCTGCTTTTGAAGTATGTCAAGCTGCTTGCTTAGCCAAAATCTGCATGTGCAAGCAGTTTGTTTGTTTGTTTGTTTGTCTGTCTGTCCGTTCGATTTTAAATAAGATGATTTGTGATGATGTATCTGGGAAACTCAGTGGGAGCACATTCTTACATTCCTCTTTGACACCAGGTAGCACTTTTTATATCTCCCTTTCTGTACTCCTCTTTCTGCCCTCAGCAGAAAAAAAAGAAAGCTCCAGTACTGTACCGGCTGTGATAACTTCATTGCCAATACAAAGAGTCTGTTCTACTCTATGAAAAATTTTAGTTTTCTCTTGTGTGTGAGGAAGACAATCCCACATATTAAGAGAAAAAGGCATGTGAGAAAATAAGAAGGAGTTGTCATTCCAGACATTGATAATTAATGATCTTCAACAGGTCGTTGGGGAGAGCCCCAACACCCCAAGAAGTGTAAGAACTTGCTACGACATATACAGCAGATAGTTCTTCTTGCCGTTGTGAAACCACTGCTCTCAACAAAGCCCAGGTGAAATACATAGTCGTTGAGTAGCAAGGAGGTTGGATGCAGGCAGAGCCGAAGTGGAAATCATAGTGTTTGCCATTTTAGATATAGGGTTAGACGTAGGAGGAATTTTGGTGAATGTAATACTTGCACTGGGAAAAAAAGGTGTAGGTACTTCTAGGGAAGTAATTTCATTCCAGCATGAAATTCCAGACTGACTCTCTCATAGTTACCTGTTCAGTTTCTATGTTTAGGAATGTTTGTGGAATTTGTTCTGAACTGCAAAGAAAAAAGATCTATTTAAAAGGCTAACTTTAATGATCTTGATATTTTTTGTCTAATTAAAAAAAAAAAGGGTTTTTTTGCGTGTTTGCATTTAGAATGGCTGAAATTATGAGGGTTTTTTTTAACAGTGATTCTTTGCAATAACTTCAGCGTGTTTCTTATGCTTCAGATGGCGTAGCAAGTAGGTAATTTAAGAGTTACTTCAGTGTGAGAAAGAATATGCTTTCACAAAGGCAGCTCGGGGAACTGCCTCACCCTCTGGCTGCGTTATTGCCAGCCTTGCCAGTGTTTGGGAGCAAGCAAGCACCTCGTTGTGGGAAGGAGTAAAACCACCTCTTTCATCAAAAGTCTGAAGTTTAAGCAGATAAGATGCAGTAACAGATCACACCCTCTGCTAAGATGAGATGACATCCTAAACTGTGTTGCCTTTGTTGCCTGAGATTGTCTGACGGTATCTTTTGATTAAGGAAGAGCGCTGAGCTGATTTACCTATGAAGTTTTAGCTTGTCTATTCTTTCTAACAAGCTTGGTTGGGAATTTTTGAGTTTGTTTTGTTTGTAGCGCAGTGTCAGCGATCTCATTAAGTGCAGCTACATTTAGAAACTTCTAATAATAAGTGCATGAATCCTAGTTCACATCTGCTAGTTCGTAAATTGTTGAGCTTTGACTGTTGCCATCTCTGCAGGATCCATTTGGAACAAACCTTTCTGATTTGAGATGAAATGGACCGTCTGGTTGTATCTGGAGGACAGTGGGCACAGGCGGTGAGACACGGGAGTTTATTTCCCTGTAATCTCCAAGATCCCCTTATATTTAAAGATGGGATTGTGATGCACAGGAATGGGCAGGATGGCAGCTGGGGGAGAGACATTTGAAAAAGGGAGAATGTAGAGGCCACAACCGAGGGAAGTCAGAATAAAGGCATAAATAACACCTGGAGTACTGCTCCCTCCAGAATCTGGAGTTGGACCCAGGAGTCCTGAGTTTATACTTCCTTTTGCTGTGAGGATATACGATCAAATCAGCTGATGAAATATGTCCCGACCGCCTACTTCATCTTTCTAACCCTGAGGTGCCTGGTATATGAAAAGAAAATGATTTGTCAGTTGTGCTGCTAGTTCTGAGTGGAAACTTCTTTCTTTTGATAAGCTGTCTTGTGTATATGTATGTGTGTGTATATATATGTATGTAATAATAATTATATTCAATATAAAATATAGGTGAGAAACATTTTAGACAGTTAAAGATTCAAAATGTGTTCCATGATAAAAGGAACCCTTTCTCTGTCTTTTTCTTTTTTTTTTTTTTTTAAAAAAAGGAGGTTTTAGATCTCCTTACATTGAAAGAGTGTTCTGCACCGGGTCACTGGGGAGAGCGATGCTTTTTGAGCCTCATTTGAGGGAAAGCTACTGAAGATAGATATTGTGGAACAGAAAAGGATGACTGGCAAGGAAAAAGAGGAAAAAATTCAGAAGAAATCATAGGAAATAGAGCTTTAAGTGTGATTCGGAGACTTCCTTATTGCAGCATCAGAAAGAAAAGCTTATCCCAGAGAATCTTAAGGGGAAAATGAAATGTTCTAAGCACTCTGTAGGAAAGGCTGTCAGGTATGAGGGTGGGAAGCCCCGGATGAAATGATTGCCAACTCATCTTATTGCTGTAGATTGCTGTTCAGCTTCCTAGTAGGAGTTAGTGTCTGAATTTCCTTTCAGGATACAACATTCCCTTGCAAATTCCTCTGTGTTCTGGTGTCCGATAGCCGTGATAGGGAAAACAACGTAAATAACCAAGGAAGGAACTTCCTTTATTCTCCACACTATGGATTTCTATCCTGTCGTGTGAGCTGAGTCAAATATTACTAGAAATTAGGCCCTTAAGGATGGTCTTATTTTGGTAGTTATCCACCTGCTCTTAATTAAGCAGCATACGGCATGGCAGTTCAGCAGCTCTGCTCACTCCAGACTACCCTGCTAAGAAGTCTTGGAGAGCCTTTTAGAAAGGATCTACCTGAGATGAAATAGCGAGTTCTGGCTAGAAGGAAGAGGTAAGATTCTTGCTTTGATATATTGCTTGTACAGGTGATTTTTAGTATAACTAGAGAAGAGAAGATATCGAGGAATTAGACTTTAAGCAGAAATGTTGCTTTCACTTCCTTGTAGAATTAGTGTTTGGTCACAGGCATTCCACAACAAAGATAATTAGATTGTATTTTCCGTAGCAGTACGGGTGGAAGATATCCAGCTCTTCTTAGTGGGTGCTGTGATAATTGCATCTGAGTTGCGAAGTAAGTGAATTTTTCTAATGGACTGAAACTATCTCTTACTTTCCCAATATCAGTGATGACTTAAAAGATGCTAAAATAATTTGGTTTAGGACTGAAACAGCATTCTTACCTGTCTCTCTTGTTTTTCTCTGAGAAAAGCATAGTATTTTGATGAAAGATACAGTTTTGGAATTAAAATGGAAATCAAGAATAATACTGCTAGGGTCATGAGTAGCACTGAGTTTGCACCTGCGTAGTTAGAGATTCGAAGAGTGAAATCTGAGTAACTGAGTAGACACAGAACTCCTTTCTGGTGAATGTTCTTCCCTCTTGAGATTATGTTACGACAATAAAGTAGGAGGAAAAGAGAAGTTCTTGAGGAATGACTCATGTACGGTAAAGATGAGACTAATATAAGCTGGGATCTAGAAAAGTTAATACCACCACAGCAGTATATCACATCAGAATATACTAATAGCTTTCTTTGATAAGTTGTATCATAAAAAAATCTTAAGAATCAGTTGAAAAATTATTTCAAATAACAAGATCTCTGAGAAATGATTAAAAATAAATGGAGGAGGGAAAAGAATTGCATAAGCAATAACTGAGACAAGCTGAAATAGAGAGGTAATCAAGCCAGGTGGAGGAAAGCTGGGAAAATGTCACTGATACTCCTGTTATTGACTGAGTGATAAAGCAGTTTATTTTCTAGCTTGAGATAACGTATTTTCATGTGGCTGGTGGGCTCTGCAAGTGAACTAAATGAATTGGTGTGGATAAGACCTTAAGACTTCTTATTTTGCTTTCATACAGCAGAAACTGAAAAAAATTGTAAGTGATGAAAAGCAGGCATATTTTGATCTGCAAAAGGACAATTTTTAACCTCATATAATCTATAAAATCCTGTTAGGAATTCATTATTAATCCAGATAGATTTGAGCTCTTGTCCTGTGATTGGATAGTAAATCATTTGAGGTGAAGTTACAGTTTGTTCAGTAAGAGAGATAAATCACAGCTTCTCTCTTGAGATTCTATCAGTGTGTTAGTCAAAGCATGGTAATCGTGGTGAATCAATTAGGAAGGGGAAAATTAACAGCACCATTGTGTACTATGTTACTATGCATTCGTGGAGTAAAACGAAAGTTTTCAAGAACTGTGATTTTCAATGTGTTTGAAGTCTTCATTTAATTCATACTGGCAGGACATATCAAGTTAAAAGCAGGAAAACTGCTGACAGATGAAAAAATGCAGTATCATACCATATGATATTTTAAAGGGGTGCTTTTCACATTTCTGGTATGAAGTTAAGAGCACTCTTAAAACTGAGTGATTAATTATCTGAATTGAGTAATAGCTACATCCCGAGAATGCATGATATTTATTAATTTACCACCTTAATTTTATTGGGTTCCTTTACATTCAGCATTCCTCGAGACTCCTTTTAAGAGACAAAGGATTTAACTAACAAACCTATTTGGACATGGAAGGCTGTAGCACTAAAATGTGCTCTAGCAATAGCCTGCAGGTCAGAGATGTATTTTTTTTTTCCTACTGCGCTCGCAATACTTCCTATCAAGCATCTTCCGAAAAAGAAATCTCTCACCAGTTCTAATTACTGATCCTTCTGTGAAAGACATATAGCTCTGTGGTTTTTCTGAGAGGTGCTGCTCTCAACTCTCTCGCACACACACAAATAACCCAAAATTGTCGTTCAGAAAGTAGCATTTTCATGTGTGGTGGTCATTCTTTACATTTGGGAGACTAGGTCAGTGCACACAGATAGGAACGTTGCGCCTTTATAATGAAACCGTGATGCAGTTTTACTTCTTTAAAAATTGAAGATGTGGCATACATGCATTTTGATAATGGAATAATGGAGACTCCCTACCCCAACTATCGTCTCTGTTCAAGACCATTAGGATTCAGAATATTAAGAGCAGAGCAACTGGGCGGAACAGCCTACATTCAACATCTGTCGTGCTGGAGTCCATTAGTGTTCAATTGCATCCTATTGTTTCTGGATTATTCAACCTCATTTCATTATCATTGCTTCTGCTAGAGATTAATCAGCTGTTTACAACTACACCAAGTTTTGGAGTCGTAATGAAAACAATTGAGCTGTAGTTCTAAGTAAATATACAGTATTCAGCCTCTAATGAAAAAAGTTACTAATTTATGAATGCTGGTAACAGTTTAATTAAGTTTGAAAGCAATACAGATAATAAATCATTGTGTGGCAGGCTTTTTTTTTTTTTTTTTTACCTTTTATGTATATCATTAAATACTATTTCCTTGTAAGTTTATTTAGGGAATGATTTTAATAATACAAGTACAGTAAAAGAAAGATGTTTTGATTATGGAGTGTAGGTGTATGTGTGGTGGCTTCTCTGTCATTACAATTGGTAACAGAAATTATCTGAGATTTCTTCTTCTCACATCCTCTTTTATTTTCTTTACTTATGTAGGGATATTACTAAAAAGACACCTTTTCAAAGAAGAATCACAGAAAATACACACACACGCGCTTTAATATGGTGTATTAAAAAGGGCAATTTTCAGACAATTTATGTAATTACATGTTTTTCTATACGTCCGTATCACAACCTATCTAAATATTTTTACAATCATTATTAGATAAATCTATAGGTACATTTTAACTGTTTCAATATATTTACGTTATTTTAATGGCATTGGATTTGCTGGCAGGCAAATACGTAAACCCCTGTTTTTTCAAGATCTTCCCCTCTCTGCAGTGTTGTGTACTTTGTACAATATTAGAATTGTGGATGTTGAAGGGTTTCTCAGAATTCAGGTCTGCTTGTTTTGGTAACGTGTAGCGCAAACCGGTAGCATTCTCGGCCATATACCAGTAAGCTAATTCTCCTCAGATTCATCAGAACAATTATTTCTTCTATCCTTAATACTTACCTAACCAGAATTTTCACATGTTTTACTGTAGAAATGCTACAATGCACAAAGATTTTTTTTTTTCTTTTTTTTTTTTTCTCGAGTTGCAGCAGATTATCTATTGAAAGGATCTTTTGCTTAACTGCCCGGAGTCTTGTGGGGCCAGCCAGACACTACTCCAGATGGCAAGTTGTTAGGGCTGGACAGAATGGCTTTGGAAGACTTCTCAACAGATGAAGGCTGTAATGTTCGGATTTTACTGGTTTGTTTTTTTTTTTCCCCTGTAGTTCCCAGGGTGGGAAGGTACTGGGATGGAAGCAAAGTGCCGCCCGCCCACCTGCTACCACCTGTTTAGCTTTTGCTGTTTCTATAAAGCCTGGCAGTGCCGGTAAGACACAATCATTGCTTGCCGGCTGGAGTCAAGGAAGGAGAGAGTTCTGTGAGGAAGTTATGGCTTCAGATCGCAACGGTTCAACATTTCAGAATCCTTTCCTGAACTGAATCAGAACTTCTTTCATTTGAAATGGTCCTTTGGAATTGATGTGTCTTTAATCCATTAAGATCCTTTTTTGGATTAAATGGGACTGTTTTCTTCAGTAACGTACATTTTGAGAATGGAGATTTCATTGTTTTCTATCTCTTTGAGTTTGAAGAAATTAAAAGAATGAAAGCATAAGACATAAAAAACTTTATTCTTTCTTTAAACATTAAGAAGTAATTTTCAGATATTTCCAGAAGAACCAGAAGACTCTTTTTTATTTTTTTTTGATGCTAAGAAAAATATTGTATGGAAACAGATTGAAGAGGTATGCAGGCTGTTCACATGAGTGCTTTCCCTACCAGTTTTTAGATACTTGATTTAAAAAAAAATATTCTTTGTGTGTATGAAGCTGAAGTTGCATCGACTATGAAAACCTGTAAATCCAGTCATTTAGATTCAGGTGTGGAATCAGACCTGCAGTGCAGAAGTGGAGCAGGCTGCGTGGTGAAGTGCAGCTCGGAACGGATGGAGAGCGCCGCAAAGAGAAGACTGGCTGCCAACGCCAGGGAGAGAAGACGGATGCAAGGACTGAACACAGCCTTTGATCGTTTGAGGAAGGTGGTTCCACAGTGGGGACAAGATAAGAAGCTGTCCAAGTACGAGACGCTGCAGATGGCTTTGAGTTATATCATGGCTCTCACTAGAATCCTTGCCGAAGCCGAAAGGTACAGTACGGAAAGAGAGTGGATTAGCCTTCACTGTGAGCACTTCCATCCAGAGAGCTACCACCACTACACGACACAAAAAATGGCAATGGACAGCGATCCTTACGCCCAGCGAATATTCAGCTATCACCCGGAACACTTTCAAATAGCTAATTAGAAGTTTTTGTTTTTTTTTTTCTTTTGCGAACTAAGAATTTACAGTGGGCAAGATGTGTAATTTAATAATTAGCGAGAGTTAATCTGCTTGAATAAGGTAATACTGGCAGTATAATAGCTCGTTCTTGCTGGTATCTCTTACTGATTTCACAAAATAAATTTTCTTTGAGAGCTTTAAATCAAAATGCATTTAAGAAGGTTGAATTTTTTATTTAATGCTGGCGGAAAGCAGACTTTTCATTTAAAATCTTTCTGATAGTTACTTCCTAGTTTATCTAGTGCATGTGATTCTTTTATTAAGTAAGTTTTTGGCAGCTTTTTGGTTTTTACTCTGGTGAATCATGACAATATTTTCTACTTATCACGGGCCAAATTGTCCCATGGTATAACTGGATGAAATAACACCAGAAATGAACTTCATGCTATGTTTATTTTTATGTCAGCTTTGAAGTGATTCTTTGGTTTGTTTTCACCTAAATGGCTCCAATGGAAAAAGTTTGATGATGTACTGGATTTCTAGTCCTCAGAGAACGAACTTTTTTAAACTTTGTAAGTTTGACGTATGGGTTCCAAGGTTGTGTAGCTTTGCTTTAATCCAATTTATGGTGTCTCTTGTATGCTCAAAAAAGAGCTAGTTTCAAGTCACAGGAAGGAGTGTTTTTATTTTCAATGGCTGTAAAAGCACTTGTAATTATATTCCATAAATACGAACGCTCGTGTGAAAATAATCTAAACTTTTAGATTTTTGTAGACTTTAAATGTTAGGATTTTATTTTTTAATTTTGTGTGATCTGGAAACAATAACAGATTTTGTAAATCATAAATAAATTGTTTTCTATGATACGTCCTCAACAACTACCTGTAATTCCTGCTCTAGGAATTACGCACCACTGGCTTTCCTATCCCAAATGTTATATTACTTCCATCACAGTCCTGGCAATTTAATGGGCAAGCAAATGATACTTGTCCCCCAGTTTGAATAAGAAGAGTGTTTGAAGTGCAACAGCCTTTAAAGACGAGAGTTTGGTAAAAAGTTGAGTTCGTTTCAGCCCTGGGGATGCCCTGAATGGCCTTTTGTTTGTTTGCTTCTTTCAGTTGCAGAGGGTCGCGGGATCTGGATGGAAAAGGCAGAAGAGGAGAGCAGGTTGGGAAGGTCAACAACTGAGTAGGAGCAGGGCAGCTGGAGAAGCAGATGTGTTTGGGGCAGGATGGAGGGTCTGCAAAAGTTTGAGTGCTAATGTCAGTTGTGCTGGCAGCAGACCATGAAGCTGAAGGTGCTGGCGCTGCTGTGGGGAGTTTCCAGAAAGAAGCCCTCGCTAGAGAGGTAGAGGGAGAAAAGGAGCTGCTGGCTTAGAACAGCTGCTGGTGAATTTCCAGCAGGGAAGGCTGAGGGGTTCCCTGCTGGCTGCTGCCACCTCTTGTATTTTAGAATTCTTTCAAATGACAAATGAATAGCTTTGATAGGAGTTATTTTCAACAATTAAGAGGCTTTTAGTGAAGAACAAAAGCATCAATAGGAACTCTATCCTGTTTTGGGGGAGAGGGACTCTGTGGCAGGAGCAGTTCCATACAAAGACATGACCTTAGCGTCTGGCTGCTCTCAGAACCCTTCCAGCCCTTCCTGACGTTTTGCCCTTGGGCACTGTCCTGCAGACTGGTTTCCTGACGCGGGAGTTGGGCTGTTCCTGGAGAGAAAGCTGCTGGGACAGACAGAATTTCTGACCAGGTTAAACATGTACAGAAGAGGCACCATATATTCTAAGCAGCTCTCTCCTTTAAAGGCTGGCATTCAGGAATGTTTTTAAATGTGTCTTTTAGCCTCTCCAAAGGTAAAGAATAGTGTTAATTATTAAAACGTGGGCTTTTACTTCTTAGGAATTACATTAGGTCTTTATCAGCAAACAGAAGGCAGATTCAACCTTTCAGCAATATGAAGTTATGTTATTCATCATTTTTTTGCAGAAGTTTATAGAGAAAGAATAGAATTAGTTACTGTCCATCACATAGCCAAGTTAATACTGTTTGAATATTACTCATCATTAAGTGGTGAGTTTATGTATGTAAAACAAATCAATACAATCCTTAAATAATTAAGTGATGTGCCATCTCGCTAATTTGTTGGCTGTAAACTTTAGGCAGACATTGTCTCACCTGCACTGCTCGCACAGTAGTGGGTTTTCCATCCTGAAATGGGACTATAACGAAAAGACACGATGCAATTATGTGACATGGAAAACTTGGCTCAGTGAAAGACGGCCTTCTAAACCTTAGCTGGGAGGGGTAATACAATGCAAAAGTATAAATACCAGAGTAGCATCCAAAACCAGTACTGGCATGTTTCTGCACTACTGGCATCAAATTTGATTTTATGGAACAGGACATTGTAGGTTATTTGTAATTTACATAGAAGTTCTTAATGCTCATTTCTCTTCCAGTTTTGTTTCTTCCATGCAGTGGTGTCATTTGCCATCTACTGCATGTGATTATAGGTATGATTAAAACGCTAAAAATAATAGATTAGTGTGCAGCGAATGATTAAATCGTAGTAAGATCACGCAAAGAGGCTCAAACCAACATAAAATATAAACCACCTGTGATCACGTTACCAAAAATTACTAAGAATTGAAACCAAAATCCTAAAAAGCACTTTAGTGCAGCGCATAACTTGTGAACGCCCTGTAAATCAGGTCATTGCATCAATCTCTGCTGTTGAACAATATGATAAGATTATCATCCCCGTTCTCTTCGATTTGGTTGTGCTAGTGGGAGGTGAATGTTTTATTGATCTCTCTATCTGTTGATGATAAGTAGTAATATTACAAGCGGAAAAAATGTGATTTGATGTAATGCTGCAGTACTTCTGTTTCTTGAGAAGGTGAAGGGTTGAGCTGGAAGTTGGGATTTCCAATTTGCTGTGATACTGAAGGCAGCAGAGTAAGCTCTTTGTAATATATAGACAGCTCTTTCTGATGATCTGCCAAAGCTTTTGAGGGAGTGATTTAGGGCAAGGGGAAAGTTTAATCATTAAAAATTCTTTCTGAAGGCAGTCTGAAAAGCAGATGTTATGCATGCTGCTTTGGACTTCTCAAACTCAACAACTATTCATGAAGCCCTCAGTTTCTTTTCATGGCTTTCCTTTAACAAATACTTCCCTGACATTTTCTGAACTGTAAACTTGAGTGTTTAACTTGGATTTGATTATTGCTCCCAAATATTTGTTCCCCCCATCTGTTTGATGCTTCTCAGATAGTGACTGTGACCCTTCTTCTGTACTGGACTTTACCAGTATGGGTATTTGAAGCACACTCCCCTTAAACAATTATTGCTTCCAGTAGGCCTTCAAATGAAGCAAAAGCTTAAATACTCAGCTCGGTGAGTTCTTAGTGACTGAGTTTTGTCTGCTTGTAATTTTTTGTCCCGGCAAACAGCAGCGCAAACCCACAGTACTTCTGTTTGTAGCATCAGTACATTATGATTCTGGAACCACATTATTATGAAAACCCCGGGGATGAGAAGTGCTTTTCCTGTCTTATGTGTTGAGGTCATCAGTTGATATGTATTAGCACATCTTACAACTTTTAATTCATCCCAATTGTTTAGGCTTTTATTTTCCATCTCACCATTTGTAAGGTATTTAAGGCACAGTCTATTTTGTACTACAGACACATAGAGGGCAGAGCTCAGTTATTCACTGGAATTCCTAAATGGTGCTACAGTACAAATTCTGAAAAGTAAGGAAATGAAATCAGTATTTATTTTTGTTGAAGAAGCAGTCCAGCATTTCCTCTACACAGATAATCTCATAACAAACATGGATTTCAACTGGTACTTGGGCACTTTTTAAAAAACACTTTCTGTTTTTTACTTTTGTTACATTTCAAGAAAACGTGTCTTGGAAAAACCCAAAGCAACCCCAGGTATAATATTTAAATATATTTTTCTAGCAGTGAGTACCTTTCAATATTGTCTACTTTTTTTCTTAATTTGTAATTCAGTTTTCATTTATACAGAAATTAGCATGCAAAATATAAGTTCGAATATAACAGAATTTGCTTTAAATGTCTGCCTGTGTAACTCGAAGGATTAAGAAGTTCATTTTTGAATGGCTTCCTGCAGCTTGAGGTGCATAGTCATGTTTTTTTTCAAAATTTCAGAATGTCTTTGGTATTTTTTCATTTCTTTACAAAACTGTGTTGCCTGCTACTAATGGATTGCATGATCCTGGAGGATTAGCCATTTCTGAACAGAATTTTCCACTGATATAAATGAATAACGCCACTTAAATTCACAGCGCATAGGGCCCAAGATTTCTTCGTATCCAGCAATAAATGGTTCTTTATAGTGGACCTGAAGTATAAAAACATTATTAAAAACTTGCGTTGCTCGGGAATTGTGAAATGTGTAGGAACTGCTTTAGCTTATGGAGCCGTAACTGAGTTAAAATGGTCTTAAGAACATTATCTCTGACCTGGCAGACACAAGAGTACATAGAAATCGAGCCAGGTAGGAATGGAGAAACACAGTTACTTGGGAAAGCAAAATGAATAGCAGCCAATGCAATGGGGGCACATCCTTGATTTTTTTTTACCTGTTCGTTTCTGTGTCCGAACTGTGATATTCAACTTCCTTCAGGTGTTGGGTTTGTATCTGCTGCTCATTTAAAGTTCATTCTCAAGTCTGCTAACAGACCCTAATACAAAGACTATGAAAATCATTCAAGTTGAAGACCTACGTAGGGAAGAGTGAAATTCAGGGTGGTTTGTGCGTTCGATTTGCTCTCGTCCGATTTTTACTTGTTCAAGCGCTGCATACACATCTAAGAGTTGAAAAAAATAAATCTCTAACAGGTTTCCTGTGCCCTACTGCACAGAAGAACTTCTAGGAGCGTTGATCTAGACCCAGTAAACAGGCAATTCAAGGGGAGTGTGTGGGCTGGGCAACCAGTGTAGTAGACAGATTCTACATGAACTTTTGGAAGATAATGGAGTTCAGCTATGACAGCCCATAGGCAGATGTATATGCTCAAGCACAGACTTTGGAGACTGGTTTTCCAAGATACTGAGGATCTGGCAAATCTGTCGATCTGTAAAATATGCAATTTACCCTAAAGACTCCTTGGCTTCTGCTCTGGTACCCTCAGAAAACTTTCTTTCAAACTTTGATGACAAAGAAAGCCTAATTTAAAACCAAAGCAAACTGATATTAAGAACTGCTGAAAAAAATCAACAACTGCAGTTCACAGCTACCTGCGAGAAGCATGACTAGTATATAACTTGAGAGTATTTAATTATTTTTTTTTTATTTTTTTTTTGGTAAGGAATGTAGGGTCTGATTCGATGCTGAGGAAACCTCTGGTCTTGTTGCACACTTTCACAGTTACCTGAACACGTGAAAGACACAGTCTTGTATGCAACTCTGAAGCACTTTATTTAAGTTTAGGTGAGATGAAGGGAAATACATTCTTGAACAGGCTGGTGTTTGTTTTTTTCCTTTCATATGCACTTAAAATATACTTTAAAAACTGACATTAACATTTTTCTTCCCAGGGAGAATGACTTTGGATCAAAAAAAAAAAATAATAGCAACTGTAATCAGGAAAAATTTATAAAATAGAATTGCAAGGCTCAAACTGAACACCTTTGTATTGGAAATAGTAATTGCAGTTAGCAATTAATCACTTCTCCAATATTTAACGGTCTTGATAATCATTTTGTATGAAGACATTTTCCAGAAACTAGCACTTTTAAACCTGGTAGCATTAAGAACACAGATCTTAAAGGAATTCTTATTCTGGATTTGTTGCTTTGAAGTGCCTGCGATTGCTGTAAAAGTTGAGAGTGGCAGTTGTTTATATACTAAATTAAAGACTGCAGACCTGGCTTTTGGCATTCCAAGTGTCTGCTCTTTTTAAATTGAAGATAGTCTCTTAGCTTTCTAGAATTACAGTACAAAAGTTGTCATTTCTGCTCTTCTTTGAAATGTACTGCACCTCTGTTTGATTGGATAGAAAACCAGGACTAGAAGGAAACGGGAAAATAAATAAACCTACGAGATCCTGAATCAGAAAACACGGAGAGGTAACAAACCTGAGCATTTCTGTGTCTCACCAATACAATGTTATGCTCCACATCGTGGTGATCGAGTGGACTTTTGATTGAAATAGCTAACAGGGACTTCAGTGGAAGTTGAAGTGTCTCTGCATCTTGAGATAGGACGTGAACTCAAACAGCTTCGCATGTTTGGTGACAGCTCAGTGTTGTCTCTGCTGCTTACACAGCCCTTTTTCCCTTGGCGTTTCCATCAGCAACACAAAACATAATTAATTTTTGTGTTTTTTTATAGCAGGTCTTCTTTGTGATGAGCACATCAGTTCTAATAATTAACAGAATTTACATCCATTCACTAAGCTTCCTTCATATACTTATCTTACGGGCTCAGTACATGCAGAGGAGAAAGGTCCTGTAGCGGTTAACAAGCAATATTTAATGGCTACAGCCTACTTGGGAACACATTCTGATTTCGTTTGTGTCAGATGCACTGAAAGTAATTGAAATACTGGCTTCTGCGTTATGTAGGGGAGATGTGATGGGTAAAGTTTCCATCCTTTTGCTAGTAAATACTGTCAAGGAGAGAATGTTCAGCTGGCAGATTTTGGTGATCCTACCTCTCAGTGAGACTTCTGGGGCCCCTTCTTGAATGACTAAGGATTAATCCTTCTTACACACGTTTTTGGGAAAAGTCTTTCAGCTTGTCCTCCCACTTCCTAAGAACTGAATGTGCCTTTAAATCTTACCACTTAATCATCATCGTGTCGGGTCAGGTTATAATGCTGTAAGTTTGGAGACAGTCTGCTGAAATCCTGGAGAGCAGGATGAGGAGACGTGGTTTGTATATTTTCTCTGTGCACTTTGTCCTTTCACTTGCATTGAGTTTTTGGGTGTGTTGTCTGATGTTGTAAAATGTGAAGAATCACTAGTGCTGTCAGGAGGGTTAACAAGTATGATTCCGGCACTGGTAACCAGATATTGCTAGTAGTAAGTACTACTATTCCTTTTTTTCTGAATTATATGAAGAACTGTGGTTAACGTGATCACTCCTGTAGCTAGAATTGCCTAATAGGATATATCTCAGTCAAAAAGGAGAGCTTTGTGCTTGCTCGAATTCTTATTTTTTCACTCAGTTGGTAGGTAACTTAATCCACATAGGGTGTCCAGACAGGCAGTGGAAAGTAAAATAATTTAGGAAGCGCAGAGTGGCTTAGATCTGAAGGAACCTCAGGAGGTTATCTGGTCCAGCCCCTCGCTCAAATAGTGGGAAACAGTGGGAAGACAGGGCTGTAGATGGGAGTAGCGTTTGATCTTTCGCATCTTCATTTCCTCTCTTCCCACTTCCCAGCAGCACTAGATTAAATAAGTAAAATCTAATTACTTGCTTTGGATTATTTTCCCAAGAGTAGTTACTAATATGGGAAACTTTGCATTTTGGATTGCACAGCTGTGACTCAGTTGGGGTTTAGTATTGGAACCCCTAAGCCATGCTAAAAACAAGTGAAGGTACAAGGAGCAGTGGGTTCCCCATCCTGGCACATTAGACCCATAGTGTGTCTCAAGTTGGCCACCCCACAACTGAAATCACTTGAATCAGTGCATGGCTTTTAACAGCCGCTAGTTCTGTTTGTAAGGGACGAGGTACAACATGGGCAGTTTCTGCTCTCCCACTGAATTACCTTCACCTTGTTTTGTCTTTAACCACAAGAACGTGTTTTAGCTTCCTGGTCTGTTGAGTCTGGGGTGAATCGCCTGAGATTTTGAACAAAGCCGTGAAAGTTATAACGATGGTTTTGGTTTGTAGTCTTCGCTCAGGTGAGAAGTGGAACAATACAAGAAATTCACTTCCTCTAAACCCTTAGGGAGCCAACAGTTAAGAGACAACATGAGCGGTATGTGTAGGAAAGCCAGTGAAAGGCTGTCTCTGTCTCAGTCTCTGGCTGTATCCCGTATCCTTTTGCTCTTAAGAGAGCTCCTCATTGCTTTCTTTGCATATAAAATTACATTTTACATTTTTAAATTTGAAAAGATCCAAATAGGGTCTAAAATGAAAGTATCTGTTAATTTTTTCGCATCTATGACTTGTATCAGGATGTTGCATTCTCCATCAGTAACAACTGCTTGAAAACCATGTCCAGAGAAGAGGGGTAGCAGTAATTGAAATATGCAGAAAATCATCTTAGGTGTTCCCAGATTCTAAGTGCTGGGAGGTATTAATACAAACGTACAGATGCTAAACATATTTAGTCAATCGTCAAGGGTTGTCACTGAACACCTTCTGTGGCACTTTCATGGAACTGCCTTATTTATTACTACTTTTAGTTACAGTCATTTTTTTTTAGCTCTTTGCACATAACTGTTGCTTAACTTCATAGGTTTTGTATATTAACAGAATTTTCTTCGTCTTTATAGTAGGCACCACACCTGTGATGGTGAAAATTTAAATTCCACTAGATCGTAATTTCTTTTCAGATAGTTAAAAAATAATCTAGATGCACTTTTCTTTTAGTCACGTTAAAAATTGGGTAGAAGAGACTGATACTTAAAACCCATGAAGTTACAAGCTTGGTATCACTTGTGTTTAAAGGCAGAGAGTCGTTAACGTTATAAAGAAAAATTGTGAAACACATCTGGAAAATAGTTTCGGCTATGGGCGCTAGAGAGCATGCTTCAGACAACAGGAATTTTGGTTTCAATTTGGTTTCAATCCAACTAGCATCCTATGCACATGCCCTGTACTTTATGAATCCTTACACCATGAGTACACAGTTCATGGAGTGCACACACACACAAATATAAATATATAGGGTATACAGCTGTACCTACATGAAACACTATGTTTATCTAATCTTGAGTTCAAAAATTCTAAGATTATCTGGCATAGTAATATATAAAAATGAGTTACATCCTTTCCTTTTAACTTTGTGCTTTGTGATTATCTATCTGGCGTGGTTTTTTGAGTTACATTCAAAGTCTTGCTGTTTACCCTCGCTCAGGGTTGCTGTAGTATTTATGTTTTCACTGGCAACATTCCAGGTACTCATCACCAATCCTTAGCATGGCTTGCTACAGTACAGTAGCTTGAATTCAAGCAGTAAAAGTGGTATTGGCTTTTAGGTGCTGAAAACCTAGGTTTACTATGTAATTCTTAGCAAACTACACAGTACTGAATGTATTGCACGACATTCCACATACCAGTTACCTCGCATTAAAATAATACACAAAAAGTCTTAGATGATACCTTACTTGCAACATTTGCAGCAGCAGTACACTTAATTACAAACAACTTGCTTGTAAACCTTGAGCATCTTGGATTGTACCTCTTTCCCTCCTTCCCCCAGTTCTAGTATCTCTGCAGGTGTAACTGGAAAAAGTGTTTTTCAGAGTTCTTCACTCTCCACCACCTTCTGGTTTGGGGATGAAAATAGCATAGGGCTTTCAGTAGTTGGGAAGTCGAGTCCTTGGTTGGTGAGGTTTGCATACCAGCTGCCACCAGGTCGAAGCTTTATTGGTTGTGGAATTTGACGGTGCCACTGAGCTGAAACAACAGAAACGGAATAAGCTGCAGGAACCACTCGTTAAGTTGGCAGTGAAGTGACAGAAATCAATGCACACAACTGGAAAGGTGCTTACAGCATCCTTGGAGAGCGCACAGCCCTGTTGTTCCCCGTTTTACAATCTCACCCTATTTGGAAATACTTGAAAAAGAACCTCCTTTATTCTTGACACCCTCAATTTATTTCTGTTTGAACAATGCAGGTGTTATTTAGTGCACTTTTTTTTTGCAGGTGGAATTGCAAATATCAGACTATGCTTTCAGTCCCCCAACCTGATTCAAATTAGCAGAAAGAAAAATTATTTTTCTCAGTCCCTTTGGTGTGTAAAACTTTCAGGGTCTCTAGAAAACATGGTTGGAATTGGGAAGTGTTTCTTCCTTTTTATTTACTCTTATGTATTTTTGCTGTTTGTACCTCGAATCATTCACGTGAAAATTTAATTTATGTCCTGCAACATTTAGATACTTAAGGAATTATTTTCCATTTTACATGACCGTTTCTGAATCAGACTTGCCAGCCCTCTTGAAGGTTACATTACTATGGTCTATACCACCACAAGGTGGCAGAAAACTAACAGAGATGCACTAGTGACTTGTGGTTACCCTGGTAAGTGTGGGTTTTTAAAAAAAATTTAGAAACACAGGGCTGAAACCGTGTCATTTTTTTGCCCTTAAGGTTATGGCTATAATCCAACAGTTTGTGGAATACATTTTCTCTTTTATTATGCTGCCTAAGTGATCAAAGTACTCTCTTGCTCTAGATAAATTGTCGTCATGATTTCATCTTGCAGAGATACACAGTAATTAAATGATATGTTGTAGTTCTTGAACTGGGCCAGGGCCTTCCGAGTCCTCGACAAACATATTAGATGCAAACTGGCCTCCATTAATTATGCATAGTTTGCATGCATCCATGCTCCACAGAAGAGAGGGTCTGCTTTCTCGTGTGCAGTTTATTGTTCTGTCTCAGGTCAGGGCTGTAGTGTGTCAGAGGGAACAGAATTAAGGCTCACCCTGAATACGTCTTTATTATATGTTTACGTGTCTTGGGAATTTGGAAAGTGGAAAATGGGAGTAGAGAATATTGTGCAAAGCTCCTCCTCTGTTTTTTTCTCTTTACCTGCCTGGAAACTGCTGCAGGAAAGCTAATTTGGCCATTTAGCTGGTGGCCATATTAAGCTGTGGCTGTGCTGAGACACTAACTCAATACCCATCAACACCAGCAGTTTACAGCCTAAGAACTAGGTGAGGGCCAGCACCGGTCAAAGAAAATAAATTCAGGTTTGTTTTACTCACTAGCCAATACCCACCATATATGTCCAGTCTAGCAGTACAGGAGACGATACCAGCTTCGTTTTTTGCAGACAAGGTGTACCAGCCAGCATCTGCTTTCTTGGCAGGTTGAATGAGGAGACAGACATACCCTGTGGTATCTTGATGCATGCTGGCAAAACAGGAGGTTTGGAATTAGTCTTTCTCAAGAGCATGTCACCGTTGAGATTTATGAAATGTGAAATAAGTAAGTCTTAACTTCTGTTCTCAAAGACATTTATAATTTGTAAGTCAAGAGATTTGCTTTCGGTACGGCCTCAACCAATGATCAGTGACGTTGAGATCTGTTCTTGCTGGTCTCAGTTGTGTGAAGCCGTGGTATGACAGCGTGAGCCGAATCGTTGCTCTCTGTATGTTAATATTGGAATTGTTTGTTGAATTCCAATGAACTAAACCCATGCAAAGCTGCTCCACAGTCATACTGTGCTTTTTCCTAGTTCAGAAACTGGAAGAGGAACGTAACAAAATACCAAGAAGATTTGTACAAAATTGTGGTATTTTTCACACCAGTAACCAGAGCCAATCAAACACTTTCTATGGTACCGTTTTCCATGAGAAAAGACTGAGTGGCTAAGTACTAAAGATTTATTTGTTTGGCCAATGCTCTTAAAGAGACCTGCTTCCTTATTCTGTCCTCTTCCTTTGCTCTTCAGTGATCCTAGACTTTCTGGCTGCAATTTCCGGGGCAAACTATTCACTAGTATATCAGAGAACTGAGGCTCCTCTGCTCTCTGGGCTGTGGTTGATCCTTTTTATCAACCCAGGTGTTTCCCTTGTAAAGGAAGAAGTGGGAGATGAGCACATCAGAATACTTGAAGATGTAGGAAGTTCTGAAATTTGAGATTTTGTTTCCTTATGAACCAGAATGAAACATCAAATCACAGAATTTCAGGTCAAGAGGACATTCTGTCTTCTGGCAGCTCCAAGAGAACAGGGAACATTCACCCTTTGCTCCCTGCACTACATAATTTGCAGTTTTTTCATTTTACATTAACTGCAATGTTTGCATGTGTAGAACCGTAATTCCTGTAGTTGAAATAAACCCTTGAGTAATCTGCCTAGAGGTAGACGAATAAAGACTACAGACTATAGAAGACGGGAGTCGAGTGGGCTTTTTGGAGAGAGACAGCAGTCTCTGAGCAGGGACAGGGAGACCACTAAAGAGTTTCTCAGGTGAGCTTTCCTTCATGCTGGGCAGGCATTCCTAAGAAGTGCTGCTGTACAGGTAAGCCTGCTGGGTACGCAGTGAGAAGGTGGAGCCTCTTGAAGTTCACCTCAGAGATCTAATGACTGCATCAAATCCTTAGTTGGAGCCAAGTGAGGTAGATTATTAAAAATCGGATTTATGCTGAAGTAGAAATCTTTAAACAATAAATGAAAGCGATTAATTTCTCATTAGTTACAGTCAGACACGTTATTTCATCGGCTTTTCTTTTCCAAAACCTAAAAGATAGTGATCCATTTGGATGCAGGGGCTGAAACTGAACATTGTTGCATTTTGTAAGCATGAGATCAAAGTCTTTGCCTGTGTTTGTGACCGAACTTTGTTATCAGTCTCTGTATCTGATATACTAAATGCTCCATTATCCCATATTCTGGGGCATTCAAAACCGTGTTCTAACTGTTCCGAATTTGAATTCATCCATAGCTAGAATTAAACTGAGCTAAAAATGGTTTAGATAGAGAATAAGATGCGAAAGTGTATTCAAATACTATATAGTAATATCTTTAAGAAGAAGATGCACACATATGCTATGTAAGGCCTAAGGCATGGTAAGCATGGGTGTGATGGTACAGTACCTCATCCTCTCTCTGTTTGATGGGATGGTCTCATTATCCTTCTTCCAGTAAAATATGGGGGGAGGCATTCCCACAACTCTGCATTCTAATCTGACAGGGTACCCTTCAGGAACACCGCAGTTCTGAAGCTTCTCCAAAAACATGGGGGCTTTTTTCACTTCCTTTGCTGAAAAAAAAGAAAAGAAAAAGAATTATTGAACACCAGGTATTTTACTCTTTGTTTCTCTTCGAGTTGTATGGAAGAAAACCAAAAATTATTCTTGCGATATCAAAATAGGTTGTGAATTTTTAGTGGGATACTGAAAGGGAAGTGAAATGCCATGATATAGCCTCTGGAAGGGAACATAAAGAAAATAATAGGCGTAACTGATGTTAGTAAAAGAATGTATGCCTATCGAATAGGTCTAAATATTGCAGGAAATTAACGCCAAATTTATCAATTTCAGTATCTCCCATCTTGTAAGGCTAAATTTAATACAGTATTCAGATTTGTATTTCTCTATCTAAAGGCATTTTTTAACTAATAAATTTGGGACTCAAACCTAGGAGACCTCAACACATGTTAGGACTTCAAACCCTAAGCATTTTCTGGGGAGAAAAGTAAGAATGTCATTTTGCCAAGACAAGCGAGGTAAAGTGATGAGAAGACAGAATTTGTAGAGGCCCCTGCTAATAACAGGAGTATACCTGCCAGCTGAGCAGCAGCTCCATTTCCCTCCATCAGGTGAGTTTTACAGCTGTCCAGCTCTCATACTCTCAGTGGATTAACTCTTTATACTTGTCTGTAGGAAACTAAGTAAGGTAAGTTTGAAGAAGTGCATGCAAATTAACTTCATTGTGACTAGTTTTTCAGTGATTCTTACCTACAACCGTGAGCTCCAGACTAAATGAATTTTGTCCCGTTTTATTAGTGGCAAGGCAAGTGTAAGTTCCAGCGTCATTTTGTGAGAGGGGATCGATAAGCAGAGAGTGAACTCCAGTCTCTCTGACTAGCATCTTGTGGGTGCCATCTGGTAGCACGGGTTTGCCGTTCAGAAGCCACGTCAGGTCTGGAGTTGGTAACCCGCTCACCTAACAGAGAGTGAAACAGCCAGAGACGCAGGTCAGACTGACAAATAGGTTTTAGTAAACTCATAGGTAAGCCTTGTTTCAGATATCATCTGAATGATGTCAGAATCTCTGACAGAAATATTTGATCTTTTTTTATTTCTCAGCTTTTGTTTTTCTGCTTAGTTCCACAAGGGAGAAACTTTCAAGAGAAACAAATATGTGAAATGCCTACGTTTTTCTTAGTCAGAAAGGAAGAAACTTGGTTCTGTATCAGGTTCACAAAAGACTCCTAGTGATCTGTTAGTGCTCTTTTCTTTCAGTGCTGAGCATAAATCAAACCCCTGGATTTAAACCACTGCAGAGATGAAAGAGTTCTATACGACTAACTTTGTATTTCGTAACATTCGAGGAAGAATGTTGTAGTTCTTTGTAGCTGTTCAACTTGCATGCTTTAGAATGCTATAAATTATTTTTAAAAGGTTATTAGATTGTATTATAGTCTTAAAGATCTTTCCAATAGATAGAAGTACTTAGCCATGCCTAACATGTTGCTTTCCAAGCCATACTCTACAAACCAGAGAAAGGGGAAGGTGGAACTTGCGTGAACGAGGGCTGCTGTCTTCCAGGTTTGTGCAATACCAGACATGCTTTAAGGCTTCACAAGCTCTGCCAGGGTAGCAGAGCTAAGAATAACCAATTTTTTTGGCATGCTCCCTACTATACTTGACATCATAAATTAAGTGGTAATGCATCTTGTTCGTCTTCAGGGCATTAACTTGGGCTTTGGAGCTTCTACTCTCTTCAGGGTGGGAGACATTCTGGAGCATGGAAGAGGTCAGGGTCAGCACTACCACCTTTGCTGTGCTACTGGGACATAGGGGGACTTCTCAAATAGGTTGGAGCAGATGAATTTCTTAAAGCTGTTCAGTAACAGGATGTTCACTGCATGCACTCTGACTTCTGACAGCTCTCTCCTGGGGATTTGAATCTGTAAATGGGGATGTTTCTGCATCTGTGCATGCTGGGAAAGCCTAAAATGAACTGGGCTCTGTTCCCTCTTTTCAGGGACCATTAATCTTCAGTAATTCAGTGCAATACAATGGGCACAGTTGTTCGAACAGAATACAACACGCTGAATCCTCTCTTTCTCATGGTTTTGTGCTATTCTGGACTGTGTTCAAGAATCTGTTCGTGGAGCAGCAGGACCTGTCGTTCCCGGTTGAGCTTCTGGAGCTCACATTGGTAGAGGACACTGTGAACATACCTAGTTATTTGAACAACCTTGTAAGTAAGCAAGCCTTCTATGTCTGGGGGTGTGTTTTCTGTGTTCTTCATTCTGTACAGCATGTGTTTGAAAAGAAATCCCTTGAATCAGCTGAGAGACAATGGGAACAAAACTAATTTATCAAAATGAAGCATTAAAACTTTAGCAGAAAGCGTTCATGTGTGCAATAAAGAACGTGAAAACCCCTAACGATAGATGTACAGAGGTAGGGAAAGTGAGAATGAACAGAGGAAACGATACCTTACAGTCCAGCCTACAAAGTCGCCCTTCGTGTGCCACCATGTCACCTGGAGCCTGTAGAAAGTATGGCCTGAAAAAACGTTCTTGAACTGCCTCTTTGTCTCCCTCTGGCAACCAGGGTCGTGTTCTGCAATATAAAAATTGCATGTATGTGTTTGGAAGGCAAACCTTTGTTTTTTTCCTAATGCTTAAAAAAAGAAAGAGATTGTGGAAAAGGATTGAGTTAAACAGAAGGGCGGAAAGAAATGGACTGGTTGTGATTTAATACTTGCATATTTTCCATTTAGAAAGATTATCAAATGAACTATATTGTGTAGTATTGTTGGATTCCCAAGCTGTCCTTTGGTTGTTTGGGTTTTTTTAGCTAAATTTCATCTTGCTAATCCACCCCTTGCCCTTAACTCCACTGCAACAGGTAAATGAAGTGAAGTAATGCTTTACACTTAACTTCCCTCTACTTGAAGATGGCCTTCAAAAATATTACATGCTAGAAGTGACTCGTTGGGAAGGAACTGCTGCTGTTATTTCCATTTAATGGTTGAGAACAGAAGTACAGTAGGTGGTTATTTGGAATGCCTTCTATAAGAAGCATAGAGAGGGTCTGAAGGACTTGTCTTTCCTTTTACCTGTGATGCTGAGTTGTTGATATCCGGCCCCGAGCGGGGATGCTCTGAACCATCAGGTGGCCCGAACAACTGATTCTCCCCTGCGCATCACAACAGAAGCAGAATTAATAGCTCATTTCGTTATAAAGTATAAATATTTAACATTTACAATGCATTAGGATTTATTTTTGAAAAGTAACCGAACTATAGCGTAAATAGGACTTTTTCCAAGCAAATGCTCTTGGGCTGCAGTCGAGTGCAGTTGTGTCAGGACTTTCTCTGTGTGTCCAGGGCAATGTGTTTCTCAGACTCTTCAGGCCAAAATATAATTCAGAAAAAAAGAAAAATTTAAACTGGAAAAAGTTGCCTGCTCTACTGGAGCGTACTGCTAAATAAATAGCTAAGCTGACACGTAGCGGGGAGGAGAATGGTTATTAGAGGATGAGACTGTTTGCAGATCCACATCTTTGCATCCTAGCTAAAGAATAATGGTTTGGTAACACTTCCAAATTAGATGCAACTTTATGTTTCCCCTTGCTTTGTTCTTTCTTCCTGAGATGTTATGTCTGTCTTGTCACCATATCTCAAAAGGTATCTCATCAGCAACAGAGGCAGGGTCAGAAGGTAGAGCAGAAGTTATTAATGTGACAAAATGTCGCTAATGATTGTGGTGAGATGTATGAGAATAGGGGAGTAATTTCATCATTTTTCACTATATTGTTTCCCCTCCTATCCTCTGAAGCAGCTGATTTGTGATACAGTCACCGTTCAATGCCAGACTAGGTGGCCCCATCTATGTTCCTATTAACGTATCTTAGAAAAAGATGAAACAAGCATTTTTGTAGAGGAAAATAAAACACGTTACTTGTGGGTTTGCAGCCATGATCGTGTAGTTGCCGTCATCATCACCAGTAGAAGTTTCAATATGTAAAGAACATGTTCCATCTTCTTCTCTGTTCATCTTGAAATGGGTGTTTTTCTTCGAAATCTGCTTGCCATCCTTGAACCAGTATACCTGTAGTAATCAGACATGTGTCCCCCCCACCAGTGACTTAACTCTTTCTCTGTAGTGACATAGTGACTAGAAAAAACGTAGGTAAAGACAGGACATAAGGTAACCAATTACTAGTGAATAGTTTAGAATATTATAAAATTTGCAGATCAGTTACTATGTGAAGTAGAACGATTCCAGGCTGAACTCGGAAATCTGTGTATCTCCTTTATATAGCTGGGCCTGCCAGCTCCTCTTTTCTTGTCTACAGACACATCACCGGTTATTTCAGATCAGTACTCATCTTTCTGAGAAGTTAATTTTTTGGGGGGAGTTGGAGTTTCTCTTGGAGTCAGGTGACTGGGGAGGCAGCCCATACAGTGTATCAAGGCCTAGGAGCAGATACCTTAATTTTAGGAAGCAGGTGGGAACTAATTTGTTTTAGAGCCCTCTGCACAGAGCCATATTCTTGGAAGGGAGACTTTCCAGAAGGATGTATAGAAAATGGCAAGTAGTTGATTTTTATTCCTTTACCACTGAGAATGACCCACCTTGGGAACAGGTATTCCAACTATTTTGCAAGTGAATGTGATAGGAGATCCTTCCATTACCCGAAAATGCTTGAGTCTCTTATCAAAGATGGGTGCTATGTATTTGCCTGTAGGGATCTCCTCGTGTTGGACTTCATCATCGGATTCATCCACTGGCGTACGTTCCAGGCGAAACTCGATTTCATTCATCAGCCTCTGCTCAAAGCTTGAAATCCTGTATTCCTGCAGAGGGAGAGAGCCACGGCGCTGAGAAAGAGAAGCTGTATTCTGTGGGATCTTCTGTGCTTTTAGACTCATGCTAAAGTGAGTGAAAATAAAAAAGCTAGGACGTATTGAAGCAGTCTGAATTTGGTCTGAAGACTCAGATTGTCACTGCATCTCGACTTTGCAGAATGTAACTAGTGAAACGGAGTTTTTTCCAAAGGCAGCTGAAGAAATCAAACCTGTACTTTCTCTAAGTCCCTGTGAAAAAACTACGGCCTTGCACACTGTTGACCAAAAAGAGATCATTAAAATACACCAAGTTTTTGAGAAATTTGTGTTCAAATATTAGTTGCCTGCTAAGTATATAAATGAATACTGTTACATGTTTCAATGCAGAATTAAATAAGGAAAACTATATGTACCAAAAGAGGTACTTGAAATGGTACCTGTTGTGTATCGGCCTGTTCATCTAAAAACTTTTTTGGGGGTTGCTGTAAGATCAGCTCTGATAAAGATAAGCTCTGGTAGCAAAAGGCAGACAGCTCAGCGCAGGAAGGAAAGGACTGATGAATGAACTTCCCTGGAAAATGAGTCCTCCTTCTACACCTTCTCCGTTCTTCTCCTGTGCTGCAGGGCCGTCCCTTCCAGACAACTTTGGAGAGGTGGCCATAATCACGAGGTAACGGGGGGATTCACAAGGAGCTTAGATTGCTGTGTCCCCCACTTCAAAATACCTTCCTTACCTTTGAGACTCTCCCTCCTCTCTGACAGGGACAGTCTGCTCTCTGATACTTTCTTCAAATGTACCTTTGTGAGTAGAGCCCTGCCAAGCAGGAGTTTTGGAGCCTGCAGGTCTCCAGAAGTGTGTGAGCCACGTGCCAAGGGTTGGGAACCACTAGATGGTACCATCCGCTCTCTTAGTTGGCTTTGTTTGCTCTCCGGGCTGCCCAGCAGCTGGTGATCAGCAAACAGCCTTATAAAGTTTCATCTCGTTGGGCTTTTTTTTTTTTCTTTCGTGCAGCATGTCTCAACAGATCACGTTAACAGATCAAATTCTAATCTCAGCTGAGCCAGTGTAAAACCTCTCTCTGTAAATTCTCTCATTTCTGACCAACCAAAGCTATGGTTTTTCCATTAAGATGGTGAGAAGTGGCTACAGTGTTCCAAGGGAAAGTTAAGCAAGCAGTCTTTAACCCTTGATACTGAGAAAAGGCCTGTGTGTTTTTAGGAAGGAAGAAGCAAGTAAAAATCAGGGAGTAACTCCTATGGTCTAAGAAGCAGCCGTGTCACCAAAATATCCTGCAGACCTATTTTGTTTCTAGAGTCTTCCGTGAATTAAGGAGTTCAAACCAAAGTATTCTGTCACAAGCAATGTGCTGAGGAACATATTCAGAGCTTTGTTTTCCTTCCACTTCTCTGAGAGTTTTCAGTAGTTTCCTTCATGTTGTTTAGGTAGCTCTTGGCCACAGAGAGCAAAATCTGTGGCAAAAAAATTGGAAGAGGGCTTTTGCAAGAGCCAATACCTTTTTAGTTTTTAAGTGCAACATAATAAAGAACACAGGAAGAAAATGCAGGGTGCCTGTGTCTGCTGTCGCATACAAAATCATTCCGTCTTCAGAATCTGAAAGTCAGCATCCTGGTTATTTACTGCCCTGTGAACCTTACCAACAGTTAACATCATTCTTTTGTGGCAGTACATCAGTTTGC
This sequence comes from Baryphthengus martii, assembly GCA_013396935.1. Lineage (NCBI taxonomy): Eukaryota > Metazoa > Chordata > Aves > Coraciiformes > Momotidae > Baryphthengus > Baryphthengus martii. Next base: position 71,012 of record VWZK01004565.1, read on the forward strand.
CATTGGACTTAGTTCTACGCAGTCTTCAACTTTACTGAGCTATCAGCATCTTCTATTAGACCTACACGGTATGAATGTGATAACTGTTTTCAGAATGGTGTAACTCATCTCTAGATCCAATTTTTCTGTAGTTCAATTTCCTGGTGGCTGCGTCAAAATCAAGTTTTGGAAATGAAAATTGCTACTGACAAGAATAATGTTTCAAATTAAAAAGGCACTATGGTACTTTTAATACATCCTCAGCTGTATTAGTTGAAGATTGGGGAATCATTGCTTGGTCCCTGAAGTGGGTTTTTCATCGTACGATGTTCTCTAGCAGAGGGAAGTAACAGGGCTAGGAAGGCACTAGCATTGCACTTTAAAGGCATCATGTTAATCAGGAAGGTGTTGACTCCACAACAAAATACTAGAGTGCAGTTAAAAAGGCAATCTTTTGTTTCCTGTGCTCCAAAGGTACAGGTTTCGTCTTACTAACCAGCTAACATAAATTAAACTTAGAGCCCTTCTTTTCAAACTCTGATTAACCTAATCTGTCTTGCCTCTGGTTTAAATCTGAAAAAGTTTTCTGTGAACACGATGTATATTTTTTTTTTCCTGACTGATGTGCTGAAGACACAAACTATTTACAAAATGTGCTTCATTAAGAAAGATGAGCAGTTCTTCCTTTTCAGGAAGGCTTTTCCTTTTCACAGGCGGGCTTTCTCTTAAATTGCTTGAGTGGCTGTGACTCTGGATGCACGTGCCCACACAGAAAAAGGTCTAATGTAAAAGTAGCAGTTTGGCTGAACAAATGCATATTGCTGGGCTGTCAGCACAGAGTTGTCACTACTGGTGGCCTCATCTCTGCCAACACAAGAGTCATTGTATTTCTATGCAACCAGGAAAATCTCTGACTAGGAGCTGTGCATGCTGACCTCATGTGGTTGGACTGGTCATTTTAAGGAGTTAAAGTCAAAAATACATTTTAAATTAGAAAAGTAATTAGGATTCCCGTGGTCCCCAAGCGTTGCCTGTGTGTTGTGCTCGTACTTCCATCTTTGCCTTTCTAAACGTGTTGGTGAGTGTGCATAGATATAAATTTACACACCAACCAGCCAGACTAAGTTAAGATTGCTGTGAGCATTTTAACACCAACAGACATAGACTGAAGGTGTTACACCAAAGTTCTTAGAATGATCAGGAATCTCTGAGATAAGTGGAAACACACAGTTGTATAGAGAATATAATCTCGAAGCTTTCTGCTGGTTTGGTAGAATTTATTTTAGGATTGGCAAGAACAGAAAATAGTTTGTCAATACGGCTTTATGAAGAACTGTTTTTATCACATAAGCCAGAAAACTCTTTCTGCATGTGATTACAGAAGTGGAGTAGGGCAAAGGGGTTGTGGTCATGGTTCAGACAAATGTTTCGTAAAGTGTCACACAAAGAACAAGTCAACGTGATCACTGGGTACGCTGTTCAAATTAGGCTGCAGTTCAGCATACTGATGAGAATAAGGGAAAGAGCACAAAGGTGAGCTCTTGTTTTGGGTCAGAAATGTACAAGTCCAGCTGCTGTCTGACAATTTCCCTGGAACATTAAATTGCAGACAGGAATTCACACGCTTGTTTAATATAGTAGCTAGGTATTTGAAATTGTGCTGTCTCCCAGCTAGAAAAGTAAAATTCAAGCTCCTGTCTAGGAGTGTGAATATTCTGTACAAATTAGAATACGTATAATACGTATACCTATGATAATTATATATAATTATCTGTATATGCTGAGTTGACTGCAACTTTTGAAACCTGGCTATTTCACTGACGTGCATTATCAACAGGGGAGTAGGCAGTGGTGGTTGCATTAGTGTTGTCAGGGTATAGCTAGGAGGGTAAAAGACTTAAAACTGGCCAGAGCAAAGCTTGGAGATGCGCTGTTCTGGCCCATTTTTCTCTAGTCATTAGTAGCATTTTGTGAGTGAGTTGCTCAGAATTATTGCCACAGAGAGGGGGAACATTATTCAGTGTATGATTTGACAATGCAGCTGAACTACTTTAGTTGGCGGCTTGTGCTGGCAGCAGTGATCCCCTGCTCCTGGGCCATCCTGCTACCTGCGATCCTTTTTGGCGAGAGGGGAATCGCATAGACTGTAGTAATTCCTCTAAGTTTCTAAGCACCTTTGTGTGTGAACACGAGTTCTCAAATCCTAGATCTGTTGAAGTTAAAACCTGTCTTGATGTTGACCTCAGCAGGATTCAGATCTTAGTGAAAATACATGCTAACAGTTAGTAGAAGCTTGTAGCATAAAAATAATCCGATAGTAGCGTAGTAACCCGTAGAAGTTACCACAAATAGAAAGTCTAGAGGGACTTTATTTGCATGTTGATTCTCATATGCTGTATAAAAGCATAATGCTGTTTCCCAGTCATTGCCAACGGCAGACAGATTTCCCAATTTAATCCCAGTTTTGTAACTTTTACTAGAGTGACTTTTTGACAGAGTTATTCTAAACCTAGTTACCAGTTTAGCTAAGAAACTCTCATAAGTTGCATCTCAGTGTCTGTTTACAAACTATAACACTCCTTGGCCTCAAAGTCTCGTCCAGGCTACTCTGACTGAAATCTTCTGCTTATTTTGGATTCTCTCTCCTTCCCCTCACTCCCCCTACCTTTTCAGCATTGGGAATCAAAACCCCACAAATCCAATATGCGTGCTTTTCTTCACTTACTGTGTCCCATGAAGAGGTATTGCTGAAGCAACTTATTTCTTGCAGGAGAGTTACATTGGGCCATCTTACATGGCACGAGTCATGAATATCACGTTATCCAAATGTAAACACAAACCCTTGAAGAGTCTAGCAAGTCAGCTGCGGTACACAGCTAGACAATATTTGAAATACAGTTCAGCCCAAAGTGATTGAGCAAGAGGAAAACAGAAGAGAAAACAAATGAGGTTTGCATCTCTGGCTCCCATGCAGACTTTAGCATCTGGAGTGAGTGGCTTAGGGGAGTGTGTGAAACCATGAGGCGCTCAGGTTCCCTTTCCTAGGAGATGAATTCTGCAAGCCTGGATCCTTACCAGGAAAACCTGTCTGTACTGTGTTGTTGGTAAGATCTAGGTCTTGAGAGGACAGCTGCAAGCGGTTGCTGAACTATTCATTCCCACGGTTATTGGGAGTTTGTACCTGTTAATACTGGGATCTGTGAATTTGTCTTGATCAGGTGCTTAAATCTCTTTTCATTTCTAGTAGAGAACAAACAAGCTTCTTTGAGGACTCGTTGTGGTGCAATTCCCATCATTAGTCCGCAATTGCCTACATTCGCTGACCTTTGAGAGATGATGTCAAGCTTGTGTTTGAGCAGATTTTTTGAAGTGACTGAATTGTCTGTCTTGTGCTATGGGGAACAGAGTTCTTGGGGATTCTTGGACCCTTTCTGAGGCTGACTGCTCAGTATAGGAACTGCAAGGAGGTGATTCTGAGTGATCGATATTGAGATGTTAATGGTGATGTGGCCTGGGTGATGAGCTGGGTTCTGCAAGATGACTTTACAGGCTGTGGATTTTAATGATCTGAAAGCTTTTGGACAAACTCTTCTGCTCTGAAATTTCTTATCAAGTATTCCCTAGGAAGAGTAAAGAGTCTTCATGTAAGGGCTGTGCATAGTTTTCTGAACAGCTGTAGGTTTACTCTTTGTCCTAAAAATAAGGCAGTGACCACACTCCGGTCTGGGTCTTACGTAAGACACAACCGACCATCACTGCCACATGATATTCTTCCTCATAAATGACACAGATATGGGAGCACAGTTTGTAGTTCTTAGAACCAAAAGGTATAAACCAGGCTCGGGTACTTACCTCTCCTTTCCTTTATTATTGCAGCGTTAATTCTTTAATTTTTTATTACTGTGCAGGATTTTGAGGCTTAACTACCTCATTTTTCTATTTTATCTTATTTGTATAGACAAGTTTTGAGGAGATAATATTATTATTTTTCTAAGTCTTGCCTGTAAAGCTGAATTTCCTGTATTTATAGTCCCACTGGTGAGGCCTGAAAATGTTTTCAAATACAAGGGTAAAAGAATCCATTTGCCTTACCCGTTTATATTTTCTTCCATTTGCCCAAATCCCCCTAAATTCTCCATCTGCCCTTTTTTCTCCACACATCTTTTTGTTTCTACATGATGTATTCTAACTGAACATTACCAAGATATCTTGCTCGTAAGGAAGATAAAAGGCCCAGTGGATTAGACTGATGGATTTTGGGAAGTGGAGATATCACAGGCTGTGCTCTCCTTTCATCCAACAGCACAGTAGCCCAGACACTCACTGAGGTTATGAGTCTGGGATGCTTTGTCTTACAGGATTTGAAGGATTTGAACCTCTGCCTCCAAGAGGAAGCTCTGAGCTCCATGCTAATAAAACATTATGGAGGTGGAGATGAATGGACGGGGAAGTTCTTTGTCCTTCTCGTCCTCTTTCTCTTTGCAGAAATACAGGCACGTCCACTATAGCAAGAACAAGAATCCAGGTGTTTGTCCTAGTTGCTAAGCAGGAGAGTGATTCTCGTTTTCTCTCTCTGTCTCTCTCAGTCTCTCTCTGTTTCTTTTCTCCAGCACAAACTGGAAGAAAGGTTTCTAGCAGCTTCCTCAAACAACTCTAACCATTATGCTATGAAATGTCCTGCTAAAGGGGACCTATTCCACACTGCCTGAAAGTCTTAAGTTTTGCTCATTGAGCTGGAGAAGGTGAGAGAAAGGCTCAGGTCTCCTTTTATGGGAGCTGTTCTGAAAGGTGGCATTTCCAGATTTTTATCCTGCTGATAAAGAATGCTTCATTATTTGTGCAACCTGGGACAGCACCAAGAGTACTGGCAGGGAATTATGCTGTCCTTACGTGAGTTAAGTAAGAGTTACGAATACGACTGTCTTCAGGCCAAGGAAGAAACTGAGTTAAGTCTCCTATATCCTGGGTTTTGTCCTAACCTCTTCCTGGAATTGTGTAAAGATAATCCTCATAGTGGATCTTCTATTGGAAAGAACTGAGCAAATTTGACTGAAGATATTTGGTATAACTGAACCACGTTTTTTTCAATACTCCTAATTATAATGAAATTTCTCCTGGCCATAAAGCATACTACTGCCAGCTGCAGGAATGACAGGTATAATGGGGGCTTTTCTGGTAAAAATGACAGCTTGTTATTGCATGTACACCATCAAAGTGGCTGCTGGAATCTTAGCAAAATCCTAGTGGTGTTTCTATCAGTACTGAAAGATGATCATAGCTGTAGAAAACCAGAGACTAATCTGTTCTGTCTCGTGCAGCATCAGCAAAATTACCAACGATGTTCTGATTTTGGGTTTCTTTATTGCTGGTGATGAACGATGTACTGAATGAAACAGAAGGAGTACATCTGGGTTATTAGAGATCGTGCCGAGTGCATAATGCTGACACTTAGGAAAGTCTTGACTTGTAAGCTAAACACTTTTCGCATGGAAGTCAATGACAGCTAATAAATAGATGCAAATCTCTCATGTTCTTTACTGCTCTTTATACAGTAATAGAAGACACTACCAGTGCTTTAAGGCAGGGACTTGTCATCGGCAGCTTTCATGCTGGATGATCCCTACATGCTCTGCAGATATGGTAAATGCAACCAAATGCTGCTGTTGAAATACGGTGTTACAATACAGTTCTCTAAATAAGAATATTTACAGGACACATTTTATGAGAATTTAAAATACCATGTAGAAAATACAAGGCAGCCAACCCTTTGAGATTCTTACTGGATGCTGTACTCTATTTGTTATGCAGTGATCTCTCACACAGAGGAGAGTTGCTTTCCTCTTCATAAGAAAGTGAATAAGAAGCCCTTCCTACCATTATAATAATCAACTTAATGCAGGCATGCTATATACAGGATGAAAATGCCTCCTTTTTAATTTTGTGTTAACTACAAGAGGAAAAATGAGGACAAAATCGTGGGTGTGAATCCAGCACTCCCAATATATTCTCAGAACGTTGATATTTCTGTTAGTGGCAAAGCAATAGAAATTTTGGAAAGTGCATCCTCTCATCTCTTTAAATAATCACTGCTTTCAGTGGGGAGAAAACTCCAACTGTAATTTGCTGGAGTCAGCCTAAGCAGTTGTTTTCCTTGATGCGGTAGAATAAATTCAGAAGTCATTGAAGGTGGGAACTGAGGGAAAAGTGAAGGAACTTTTATTCAGCAATCCTGAAATTATTGTCTAGGTTGTTACCCTTGCTTGGCGTTCTAATTACCACAACATTTAGAGAAGTGCCAGCTCTGAAATTTTTCAGTGTTTGGGGGATTTGGGACTCAAAATTTTGATTTGGTCTCATATAGAACAGCAAATAAGTGTATAAATAACTTTTGCTGTCAGCGGCTAACTTTGACTCTAGTAGTGACCATTGTTTCTAAAGGGGTTCTCATGCAGTTAACTCGAAAGACTGATTGGTATTTCACAGTAGCGCTCTGAATAATTTGTCTTACTACCATAGCAAGTACAAATTGTAACCCTTGGGATTCATCTGCAAAACATACCCGTTGCCAGTTGTTTTACTCAAAGTGCTTTGGCAGTGCGATCTGTCAGAAAGAAAGGTCAACAGCAAAATTAAAAAAAAAACAACAGGGATTACACTGCAGTTGTCCACAGAGGATAATTTGCTCCAGAGACTCCCTGGCTTTTTGCTTATCTTTGCATGTTCTCTGTCAGAAGGACTAAGAGACGTTGTGAAAAGCTCCCTTGCTGATGCCAGATCAGGGAAAAGCATTATTTGCTGTGTTAAGCCTGAGCTGGCGGGGCAGCTACGGAGGGCTTCGTGGCCGAGGGGAGAGCAGCATCGTTGCCTACAGACAGAACAGCTCCCTAGCAGGCCTCAGCGTGTCCTGCTGTTACTCCAGGGTGGTTGAACCTGATTTACAGTGATTTCAACCTCAAAGTATTATTGCATTTTTTATTTCTACTTTAATTTCATAGATACTGCCCAAGCCGGTGAATTTATTGATTCCAGTTAAGAATGAACGGATACTGAGTTCCTTGAACTTCATATAAGTTTTGTTATTTTATTAAACTATAATAATGCTAGGCCTAAAGTTCAGGAGAGTTTACAAGCAACAACCACCAAAAACTTATAGTAAGTTCCTAACAAATCCCTGTCAATTAATTTAAGCCGGGACATTTGGAAAAATAGGTTTAACCTTAAAAATTAAATACTGCATTTTAGTTCAACCAAAGTAAAACAAGAAACCTTTTCTTAAACAGTTTGATTATTTTACTCCTTCATTTTTATTATCTTTCTCCTTAATCTGTGTTTAAAATATATGAGGTGCGAACGTGTATGTGTGCAATTGGTTGAGCAAGTTGTAAAGTGAGAAACTGAAATCCAATGTACAGAAGCTTCCATTAAAAGAAAAAAAATTCACATTCCTTCTGGCTTCTAATAGAGATGATCAGAAATTAAACATGCTCCTCAGTCACAAAGGAAACCCTCTACAGCTGCATCCCTCATACTTCCTATTTGAAGCTTCCCTTTGCTGTTCCAAACCAGTACTTGCCACAACAGCTCACTCTGCAAAGTAGTGTCGCAGCTCAACCACACAAACAAACATCTTTTGTTCCACATGTCATAACACACCCCTTGTTCAGGTGAGAAATTTGTTTTAATAATGCTCCGTTTTCTTACCTGCTGACTGTTTTGTTGATTACCATCCTCTCTGAACTGCAGCTTTCTTTCTAGGTCCTTTACAAGTGCAGCTTTATTGTCCCGAATAGAATCATCTGTTATTAACGGCAGAGGCTTCAGATTTTTCTTTGTTAATCCCTGGGTCGGGCTATTAAAAGAAAATTCTGATACTAATATGCAGCAACCAGTAGATATTTTTTTTTGTCATCTGTATGATATGATAACATTATGCTTCAGTTGTCTGGAGGAACCTATTACTTATTTATGTAAAAGCCAAAGCACAATCTGGAATTTTTTTTTTTTTTGGTACTATTTTAACTAAAATACTACTGTTTCCATGCCAGCAGGAATTAAAGACACGTTTTAAAGAGAATAAGTATTATAATACTATCATAAACATCTAAGTCCCATTTATATTTATCCTGGAGTACTGATGTCACAATGAATGCTAAAGAAATGTGTACAGGTGTTACTGTAGATATACAGTTTGTACATTTTACTGTATCAGGCAATAATTTAAAAGTTAATGCGATTTCTCATAGATCTTTCTCTCACATCTTCATTACTCCTTTTTCCAAGAAGTTCTGCTTCTTTCATTTTTTCATTCTTCTAGGACACCTAGCATCAGCAGTTCTTTGTATTTTTATTTTAGAGATGCAGTCTATGTTAGTAAGGTTTAAAAATAGTTAAAATAGCTAAGTTCTTAATAACAAGGGGTCTGGGTGAAAAGCATAACTGAGGATTGCTGTGCAAGAGATCTCCCTTTTGTTGTTCTGCAGAAACGATGACCGCTTGATGCTTTTGTAACTGGAATTATTATAATTAATAATAGCCCAAAAGGAAGCTGAAAGTTCAATAGATAGTCACAGATTAGCACAGATACTGTTCAGGTTCTTTCCTGATCCTTTGTGCCCTCCCTTTGTCTCTCTCCCGCGTAAAGATCTCGATTTTGAATCTCACCACGATGAGCTCTAGTTATGTGGGAAGTAAGCTCTGGGCTGGCAGCCAGGAAAGGTGAAAGGAAGTTGCTGCTTAGAAGGCTGGGAGTAGGAGAGCATTAAGGGTTCGAAGGCAGGATTTCTTGGCAAACAGCATGGTGAAGATTACATAGACAGGGACACTTCTTCCTGTTATAATTACAGGTGGGTTGATATATCAGCTGATGGCTGTCACCACCTTGAAGTGTGCCCTCGGTAAAAGGGGGAAAGATTCCTTACTTTGCACAGAACTTGGATAAAAAATTGAGTCAATCTACTGGTGCCAGCCATGCTAACACAGGGTTCATGTAGTCCACACAACGGATATTAATTTCAGCTCTACTAGAAAATTTCAGCTCTACTAGAAAAATATCTTTACTTGAGTTATGTCTTAGAATTGCCTGGACTAAGAAATAACTTCTGTTGTGAGGTACCTTTTAAAACTTTACTGATCGATTATATGGCTCATAGGGCAAATGGTCTTAAAGTGAGAATGTTTTTATATCTCACAGAGGCAAATGGTCTTGGAGTGACTTACCCTGCCAGCTCATTAAATCTCTTTTCTCCCACTAGCAGAATCTTATCAATCTCCGAGCCCCCAGATTCTTTTATATATATATATATATATGTTTATAAACTCAGAATAGATTGAATTTATCTTACTCTTGATACACCGTCTTATAGAAGCTATTATCCCTTCCGGTCTTAACTAATGTAAAGGTTAGATGAAGTGACCAGAACATATTAATAACTTCTATTTTATTAATGATTTGTATTAAACTTACTGCAGTAAACTCCCCACCAAACCCTTGAACAGAAATACATCTTAGCTTCCTTCATGAGTATTTCTTGTCACCGCTTCTGCACGTATGGTTTCTGCTACTTACGTGGCTGGTGTACTTCTGGGCAGTCCCATGGCATTCGTTGATGGCACAGTAGGAAGTGAAGGAAGAACAGCACTAAGGAAAGCTACTGGATTCTGAATCCGGCCCGTTGGGGAGATGGGAGCAGGAGTCACAGTCTGTGGCTGAAATTGTTTTGCACTCAATGTAGAAAATGCTAATGGAGGCACCATGGATTCCTTAGGGCTCGGCAGAGAGTGTTCACTTTTGCTTGTCAACCCCCCTGGAGACCTTGATTGGGCAGTTGGAGGATTTCCTGCGAAATGTTCCTTGTTATTTGCTCTTTGAATTCCTTGAGGGATGTTGCTGAATGTTGGAACCGAGGAGTTAGAAGAGGAGGTGGTTGGTGGTGTGGTTTGTGGCGGTAGGAACTGCTTAGGCCGGGTGTAGGCGAATGCTTGTGAAACGGCGGCTTTGGTTTGTTTGTATGTACCTGAGGTGGACTGTTGTTGATGGAGCAAAGTGGCAGAGCTCAGTAAAGTCGTGTTGAACGACAGTTCTCTTGTAGATGCCTGAAACACCTGCTGTTGTTCAAGCAGGACCTGGTTGTGGAGCTGTTTTAACTGGCTCTGATCACTGCGTAGAAAACAGAGGAGCAAATTTAGTCTTGAGCCCTGAATATGCTGGCTGGCTACATTTCCATAGGTGAATGGCAAGAGAAAAACTCTATGTCCTGTGATACAGTAAAAGGCAGGGGAAGCTGCTGTATGACATATTCCTTAATATTCTGAGAAAAGCCTAATACTAGTTTGCTACTAAAATAAACTTTTCCTTCCTCTCCCTTTGCCTTTTCCAGAGGCATAAAAGCCTTTTGTCTGCAAATTATTTGACTGAAGATGTTTCTTACATTTTAACATGTGGAATATAAGTATAAATCATACTTGAAGATATTGAAGGGATAGCATTGTGAACTTCTGCTCTATGTCACCTTAGTACCTCTCTGCTTGGGGAACTCGGAGCAGGATTTGGTTTATTGGATTTCAAACGAAAGTTTGTAAGCCAACTTGCAGTTATTTAGCTCTCTACTAATAACTAGGGTTCTGAAACCAGCATTTTGGCTAATGAAGCTATGTAATAATCCACCGAAAGAGTTATTACCAATGTAGTTTAGGTAGTGTTGACATTTGGTGAGAAGCAGGAGAGCATAGTTCAGAGACAACTTGCCTTTCATGCAGTTGTTGTTTTTGAGATGCTATCTACTGTAAATTTCTTCAGGGCTTTTTTATTTTGCAATTAAGGAAAATTATTTTGCCTTGTCGAGTGGTACGTGTATGGACACACAGCACACAGGCTGACTTCTTCCCTTCCAAAACCAAAAAGGACATAGAGGATATGGGAAATAATTGTGTAATAAGTTGTCGAGTATTAAATAACTATTATTAACAAGTGAAAAATGTAGACGCAGAGACCAACCACAACTGGTGCTCTCAAACCAAATACATGAAGTCAACAGAACTTATTTTTTATTTAAAATAATGATTGTTCCTATAATGTACTAAGCAAAAATCACATTAAAAGCAACTTCAAGCTTTCAAAAAAAACCCCTAATGTAGGAGAGTTAGAAGTTGTGCAAATCCTGATTTTGTGGCCTTTGTATATACACCTGAATAATAATGTACTAGCTTTGTTACAGTTTTTTCGGGAAGAATTGAGAGAAAATCTGCTTTATGCAAGCACTGGACAATTTAAATAGTGTTTCTGCTCCCCCCATAAGCACTGAAAGTAAACAGAGCTGCAAATATGGGCTTAACAAATATAAAAAACACTGCTCCAACTTCTTCCTCCGCTCCATGGTATGTACATTCTGTCTCCTCACTTGTAATGTTTATGCTATGAAATTACATCCCTGATTAAGAGTACCAGTGATTTACTTCGTAAAGTCCTTCCTGAGCCTTTTGTTAAAGCTTCTGCCTAATTAAGAAATGAAATGAAGGACTCTGTGTGCTTTTTGTTAAACTAGATTTGAGAGGTTTCAAAAATGCTGGAAAAATACTGATAAACTGTAGCGTGACTTCCCTAAATTGTCCTCTAAGAAAGCAACGCTACGTCTTAAAATTTCTTCTGGAGTTTACAGTTCACTTATCTTGCAGGTCCTTTTTAATTCAAGTGGTTTCACATTATCGAACATTTCTAAGTACTTTATTTGTTTTGGGAGGAGATAATGTTTGTGAGACAAAAAAGTCCTGAGTCGTGGCCTTTGGGACTACAGTTGCTAGCTAGCTGCTAGCCCGTACCTAACACTATCTGGCTGGTTTTGCAAAAGTGCATACTCAGAATTAAGTGAGATATATTTGCAGAACTTATATATATTTGAAGAACGTAAGGAAAAAACTTCTTTCCTTTGAAGGTGACAGAGCATTGGAACACACTGCCCAGAGAGGTTGTAGAGTCTCCTTCTCTGGAAAGATTCAAACCTGCCTGAACACATTCCAGAGTAACCTGCTCTGGGTGACTCTGCTGGAGCAGGGGGGTTGGATGAGATGACCTCCAGGGGTCCCTTCCAACCCCCACGATACTGTGATTCTGTGAGCCTGCTTTGATTTTTCCTGCGTAAAAGCAGTGCTGTTCACCTTCTGTTTGCAGCAGAAGATGTTGTGGAATTAAGTAAAATCTCAAAGGGAAAACATTTGCCTTTTAAAATTGGAAAACACTTTTCTCAAGAGGGATATACAGCAAAAAAAAAAAAAAGTGGCTCTGTAGAATGTATTCTCTAAGAGTGTTGTTAACTGAGCCAGGACCATCTGACAATGACTGTCTTTTTGTTCTGTGTCTCAGTTTTTGCTCTAGTGCAATAGTGTCCTGATCTATGAATACTAAATAATGTCAGTGATGCTCCTGAGACTTAGAATCCCTTTTACTTACAGCTTTGGTTTAGCCAGTACTGGAGGGGGTTCCTTGGATGGTGATGTTGGCTCTGGTATTTTCATTGGCTGTCCATTTATCCTCTCTTGGGAAAAATTTGGTCTGCTCTGGTTTGTAGTGCCAGGCCCATCCTCTGATGACGTTTCACTTCCTTTATCATCTTCAGGCAGCTTGAAGTGCACCCGGAGACCTATCTTGGAGCTCGATCTGGGTTCATTGTGGTTCACAAGAACACCTTCCAGTTTAGTTTTGGGAGTTTGATTTGCTGCATGATGGGAAGAAGTATGTTGGAGAGGTTGATGTTCAGCAGCAATTAAGTTGATTGAGCTCATTGCGTGGAGGTTAGCAGCGTTACTGTTGTCTTCAGATGCTGAAATAGCAAATATCAAACTTCTGGTAATATGTAAATACCATAAATTATCATGAAATGAAATTACAAAAGTTACAGTCGGAAAAACTCACTCTGGTGTCGTTCCAGCTGTTGCACTGAGTTGTTTGACCTCATTTGTTTAACAAAGGAATATTGTAAAGGTGTGGGAAAAAGAGACACCGTTCTAGTTTGAAAGATCCAACATTGATCTTCAGCTGCATCCCCCATGAGTTCCACTAGCATCTTTGAAATACAAACTTTCTTTCCAGATAATTCTTTAACTTTTTACTTATGAAGAACACTGCCTGAACTCGAGCTGAACCGGAGCTTTTATGTACTGTTCTTTGCTCACCTAACTGCTTAGTGCATTCGCAGCATAAATCATGTAGGCAATATGAGAAAATCTGTTTTGAGGTTTCCTCCTTAGGGCTTTGCACTGAAGGGTTACTGAAACAGCAAATGAGACAGACCACAGAGATTCCAAAAATGGCTATTGCCCACGTCTTGAGGTCAGCAAAAATTGGGGAAGGACATTTTGAAAAGCCATAGAAATCCATATGTTCAATGAGCAGCCTGTTCTGCTTGTATTTACTGGCAAGCAAAGGAGAAAGCCAAACTCTTACCTTTGACAGATAGATGAGCTGTACTGGACACTGTGCCATATTTATTGCTTGCAGTACAGGTAAAACTGCCAGAGTCTTCTGAGAATACTTCAGCGATAACCAGAGTACAAATTTCCTCTGCAGAGCATCGGAAGAGTGTTATTACTCGAAGCAAGCATGCATTGAACAAACACACAAAGCCTTGACTAGCCTTGGGGGCATTTCCTTAAGGTTTTCCACCTTGCTCAGTTTGGTTTTAGTTTCATCAGTTATTGTCAATTTTGGCAGCCTTTGTGCGCAGCAGCTGTTATCAGCATTGTCTGCAGCAACTGCTTCCCTCTGTGCTCCAGCATGCCCAACAAAACTGAAGAACAGGTGTCAGCAGTGTTTGGAAAACATTCGGAAATGTTTTCCTAATCACGTGAAGTAAAGATTTTCTCTCTGGAGAACTTAAAAGTTTAATTTGGAGAAATATAGTGAACTCTATACTCGCAACTTTCTAAAATTTATCTCTTTTTATCTTTTTGCGGATTGAAAGATTAGTTATAATTATCTGGGAACAATTCAAGTGGAGCCAGTCTGTAAGGTGAAGAAATACAAAGTGTATACCTACAGACCGGCATTTTCCAAACGTGCCAGTGCAGATTTACAGCTAGAAGAGATTGTGCTAATTTTACTTAGAGAAAATTGCCTTTTCACTTCAATGTGAAGAAGAGTAATGGGCACCAAAAGTGTGCTAGCAAAATTGTACTAGCGAAAATTAAATTCCGTCTTGAAAAATTGGTCTGGGCTTATGACATTCCTGTCTGACCAGTATCTGACATGTCTGGGCAGCTAATAAATACCTATGGTGATGGGGTTTTAGGTCTTTTGTTTAGCTGGGTAGCTGGGGTGAGGAGGGAGAGTAGCATCTGAAGCGTATTGAAAGGTGGGCTGATAGCATTTCTTCAACTAGGCAGTGACTATTTTGCAAGAAACTTTCCTGAAACCCTACAGGATTAATATTTTAAAGAGTACTTCTGTAGAAGACCTTACACACTTAAACTTGATTGCTTCATGGCGTCACTGAGGAAAATCTAGTAGCAGCAAAGAGATTATTTGCTAACAACTAGAGGAGAATAATAGTTTAATATAGTACTAGAATTATAGAACTAGTTTAAGGCATTACAGTATCTAGTTTATAGTACTTGGATTTGCCAGCCATGGCGTGCGTGGAAATCCAGATTCCTTCTGAATGAGCAGCAGGTGACGAGGCAGTGACAACTGCACCCCAGTGATTACCCTCTGAAAACTGCTTCGCATTACTCAGCAGTGATGCCACTGGACAGTAAAGGAACAGCAGCGGTGGGGTCTGGTAGAAGCTCCCTTTATTCATGCCTAACGCTCAGCAAGAGACATTGCAGAGAGAGGGAGTCTCTTGCCAGACACTTTGTAAGGTAAAAAAAAACTTTCAATAAGGCAAGGAGAAGAGTTACAGAAGTTTATATTCCATAGGATTTGATACTCCTTTAGAAATTCTGTGCCTTAAGGGGGGCAGTTTGATATTTTTGATAGTGCAAAGCGTAACGGGGAGAGCGAGGGTCTCACGGAGAAGTAATCACAATCTGTAAGGCTCCTTTGCTTAAGTCATGCCGAGTATCCTACATTCTGCTCTGACCCTTGAAATGAGCAAATCCAGCTGCTTTTCTAGGATTTGCTGGTATCAGGGGTGGAACACCTGATGTGATACTCTCATATTACGCTGGTAGGGAGCAAAGGGAATGGCTGACATGGCTAAACATCTGATGCAATGTTCCCTAACTGATCAACTAGATAAAAATAGCTCGGTCCTACATCCCCTGGTATACTTCTGAACCTCAGATGTACAGGGCACCCTCAGACATTAATCTTGTTAATCTTTAGCTCATAAGGTGGTAACATTTAGGTCCTAAATTAGAACTGGGTCAAAGCAAAACAGAAGCATTACTTTCTTCAAAAGTGATGGAATTAATACAAATAACATGTTTATGGAATAGTCTGCACTGAAATGCATCTCACCAGTAGCTACACAACATGGAGAAAAGACGAAAGTATGTTAGTTAAACTAGGGAGTTTAAATAATATTTGATGAAGTTAAATCACACATTTGTATAATCAAAAATGTAGGAGCCTTTTGATGATCCTCACCTGGTTCAGCCATAGATCGTGGTTCTAGAGGGAAGAGCAGCAGAATTAGTAAATTGAATATACTTCTACCAATGATTTTTTGCTCTTAAGCACTAAATATGAACCTTGATCTTCTCAGTAAGATGGAACACTCCCTTTAGATACAGTTTTGTGTTTAAAGGGTGGTGGGAACAGCCAGGCCTTGTACTCAATAGTATGTCAAATCCATTGAACAATATGAATGCTTATGAATAGTTTTGAGAACTTATGTGCACAAAGTAATTTCTGCAAGAAGTATTCTTTGGAATGGTATTACTACTTTATTGTGTCTTGGAGACAATTTTCTGAAACCGTTACACACATGAAATCAAGTTATGATAAAAGGCTGTTTCATTTAAGTTTGATTTAGTGTGGTATTTAAGGAATTTCTATTGAGTTTTAGCAATTTTAGTATTCCAGTGACTTACAAGAAAACTGCAGATGTTTCAGCTGCTTTTGAAAATTAAAGTAGACGTAAATATTTAGAACCCGTCCTGTGTCATGTGCACACACATGGCTGTGGAAGCATGCTAACGTGCACACCAGACTACTTTTGTGGATAAATAAGTGATCCACTGCCCATAACTGCTGTTATAATAGCACATAAATAAAAGATAAGGGATTTCTGGGTAGTGGAACTCTACATAAACGGTGCAAAGCAGAAACCAAACAGCAGAAGAAAGGCTGGACTAGAAAAGGACATTGAAGTGGCAAAGGGATCATAGCAGAAGGCAGAACAATTCCGTAGTTTGGGGAATCTCAGACAAATACTACCTGTGAGTGTGATGTTCAGTTCTTCCACAGTTTTGGCATCTGGAACCCAAATTTATTGCCATAAATACGGCTTAAATTGTTCTTACTATTGTCATAAGAAATTCAAAGTGTTGCTGTGTTAGCAGTTTTGTTGCTTGCCTGTATTTTATTAGACACAATATTTCCACACAAGAAACATACTTTTCTGTAATATCCTAAAATCTGGAGAATCTTCTATCAGTGTTCCTTCTCTATACCATTCAACCTTTGGGGAAGGAGCTCCTTTCACCCGACATTCAAAGACAACAAGCTGCCCCTCAGAAGCTGAAATATCCTGCAACAGCTAATAGAGAAAATGGACAGTCAGTAAATGTCTTGTTGGTCTGGAAGTAATACTGATTTCAATAAAATTTCATAAAGCCACTTAAATCCTTGAGCGGCTGAAGAAATGCATAATTCCTTTTTTACCTTTGACGGTTAGAAAATTTGAATTACCTCTCCATCCATTTAATTGACCTCTTTAGTTTCAAATATGTCATAGAACAAATTACCTTTGTAAATACAGGAGCAGCAATTATAGGTCTTCCATCCAGTCCTTGCAAATAGTTAGTGGGGCTTTGAGCCTGTAGATGAGAAATTAGAACAGTTCTTCAGTAGGAGAGTGGTGAGCCACTGGAACATATTGCCCAGGGAACCTGTGGATGCTCTAGCACTGGAAGCGTTCAAGACCAGGTTGGACAGGGCTTTCAGAAACCTGGTCTAGTGTCCCTGCCCATGGCAGGGGATTTGGAACTAAATGATCTTTAAGGTCCCTTCCAACCCAAACCATTCTGTGACTCTATGATTACAAAACATCACATGATAATGTTTAGGTGCACGGAGATTATTTTTCCATATACAGGAGAAACATGCTTTTGGAATGACACAGAAGAGGTTTTTGTGGGTGAAGTCCAAAGCAAAATGTTTAATGCAATGGATAAAAGGAGACAACTGCTAGTGATCTTCCTGAGTACCAAAAATGCTCTTATTGCTTTACTGAGTTAATCATGGAAAGGAAAGCTTCACTGCAGTGTGTTAAAATATCTTTAATTCATTCTTCACTAAGGCAAATCAATGTAGGCTGCTAGGTGGAAGTCTCCTTTCAAAAATTCTTACTTACAAGATATTTTTGGATGCTAATAAGGAAAAGTTAAGTCCAGTCGTTTGTGACTGCTACTGTAGTTCTTCTCCTTTGCCAAAACCAGACAATTTACAGAGGTGGAATACTGCCCCATTGATCCTACTCAGGGAAATCAGAATGACATTATTCTCCTCCTAGGAAACTTGCATGTATAAGTTAATTAACAGAGGTTTTCATTGTAGCGGAACAGAAACTGTCATAGAACAACAGAATTAGTGATTCAGTATCTCAGGAAACACGGCCAAATTTTAAGGATGGTATCTTATAAACCAGCAAGATTAAAAGTGGTGATTTTTGAGATAACTAGCACTCTTGACTTAAGCAACCTCTGTCAAAATGGCAAAATGTTGCAGAGGCTTAGCACTGTTCTCTTTGTGGTCAAACGTACACGTGCATTACTTCACCTATTCAGTATATCTTTAGTGGTTACCACCTGATTCTAGGCTGTCGACACTGAAAAGGCAGTGTAAAGTGAGTTTTCCACGAGCTTTTTCGGTATTATTTAAAGTAAATATGGCTCTTCTTTCCTATTAGGAAAGAATTCATGGTTACGATAGCTAGCAACAAAAAGGGCTTGGAATGCAAGCTTGTGGTCCTTGAGATTCACCACATAGTCTCCCCTACCTGATTAACTGGTGTTGAGACAGGCTGGACAGGTACAGACTCTGGCTGAACCATGGCAGGTGGTGCCTGGGAGGTTTCTTGATGCTTGGTTGCAGTTCTAATGGCAGGAGGTGCTGCATTCAAGAAGGTGTCCGCTGGCTTT
The DNA here is from genome assembly GCA_013396935.1 of Baryphthengus martii. Lineage (NCBI taxonomy): Eukaryota > Metazoa > Chordata > Aves > Coraciiformes > Momotidae > Baryphthengus > Baryphthengus martii. The sequence continues at coordinate 89,288 of VWZK01004565.1, forward strand.
GTTTTGCTGTGAAATATTAACCAGAAACAAGTTCTCTAATTGGAAGCTAGAGCTACATGTGTGTCCCTTAGTTGTGTCTGACCGAGTTACATGTCAACCCCAGCCTCACTTCTGGCATTGCATTCCAGTTCATCTAAACTGGTGGGTACTCCTAAGTAAAGCAAAATAATGCAGACAATGAAGAGACGATCTTTTATATTCAGTGTGAGAAATGCACTGGCTGCTCTGGAATGTGCCACAGATCCCACCAGGAAAAGCAGCCTTCAAACCAGAGGAAGCCTTACTCAGAGGGAACGTACGGTTGCTGTGATCACTGATTTCTCTTTTGAAATTGTGAACTTTTATTTGCACTTGTTCTCATATTAATTTGCTTTCGTTACAGGTATTCAGATTCACGTGACGGAAACCAAGGAAAAATAAAGATGCCCTGATTATACCCAAACCTGATCTTTCATAGTTCTACCATATGAGGACATCCTGCTACAATGTCAGAGCAGCATTATTTATTTTTTTTTCTTCTAAGAAGAAATACAGAATGCAATACGTTTCTTCACAATCTAATAAGGTAAGGAACTTAGAGATGCCATCAAGTGACCAGGATCAGGGTCAACACTACATTAACGAAAAAAACCACAATATGCCAGAGACATTTGGAAAAGTCTTAGCTAAAGCTATGCAAAATTCAGCGATTTATCCCCAAACCTTTGAGATCTTCTTGATCTTAAGTTTTCTTCTAAACCTTTCTATTTATCAAAGTCCATAAACCAATCCAGTCTGGAGTATTTTGTGACTTCAAAGTCAACTCACCTAGGACAGGATTTGCTATCAGCTTTAGATCTTCAGTCAAACACACTGAAGTGGTGTGTGTGTGTTCGCATTTTAAAAGAAAATGACACTTGTAATGCGTGTAAGCCTCCTTAATAAATAATGAGAAGCCCCCAAGATGCGTAAGTCTGACTGAAATTTCCTCTTTATCAAGCACTGGTTGCTTTTGGGGTTGAATTAATGCGTACAAAGGAGTTCAAAACAAGACTGATTATTTTAGGTTTTGACCAGTCTGACTCCTTTTCCGCTTAATAGAAACAACTTGATTCTGAAAGAATAGAGATTTTAACAGCATTGGATTAGGTTCGAAATGCACGGGGAATGGATTTCATTTAGGGAAAATAAAATAATTTCCCAGCTTTTAGATTACATCTGACACCCTGACACCTTTTCTTTCTTTTCTAATGAAGCAGACTTTTATACCCATTATTTCAGTTCATTCTAGTTCATGTGTATCAATTTCCTTATCTGAAATCTAAACAATCCATGTACAGCCATCTTCTGCCAGAAACTTCACAACATACCGTATTGTCATGTGAGAAGCATTGCTACACTGTTTATCCAAGTCAGGCGCTTAAAACAGCGTTTCAGTGGGATCTAGTCAAATGGCATCTGTTTTAGTACATTAATTTTAGGAGTTTTATCCTTAAAGTAACATTTCTTATGTGTATATTGAGTATTAAAGTTTCAGTTCTTAAGCTGAAGTTGAAGACACACAAGCAAACGTGTATTTTTCCATACTGTTTGTAAAGCAAACAAAACCACAAGCAAAACCCAACCCAGACAATCCAAACAAATCCCAAACTAAATCCTAATGTGTTGAAAGTTGGAAAATATTAATGGAAACTGAAATGTCTACACTTGGGGGTTTTTAGCCATAAGAAATATGGAAGATGTCTAAACTTAATTGATAATTAATTCTCTTATTAATTAATAGACTTGATTTTAAACTTACTGATCCATTTCGTCTTTGATGAGTTCACCTTCAGAGTCAGAGGAAGAGATTCCTATGAGAAAGGGAAACAAAATCACTTAGCAGAGGGGGTTTTGGAGAAGTATATCTATGAATGATATAAACCTTTATTTAGATTTCCTCTAGAGCATTCTAGGGATCTATATTATAAAGCTATGACAAACCAGGAGATCACATAGCAGTGGAAATGAACCAGTGTTACACCCTCATAAGATGCAGAACTGCTGTTGATGCAGGGCAGATTTGGGATGAGGTGTGACTGAAATGAGGAAAACAATATCCAAGAGTGAATGTATACCTGGCTCTTCCTCCGATCCTCTTTAAAACGCCACTAGGATGATTTAGTCTGTAATTGTGGTTGCAAATCAAGTAAGAGCTTTTTTTTTTCTCAGAGACCTGATACTAACTGTTTAAAAACTGCGTGAAAAAGAGGGAGACCTGGAATCAGCTATTATTCTTAACCTAGTGCCTCGGAGCACGGTCTGGAAAAGATAGGAGTTCCGTTTACTAACAGCTGTCTTACTGAGACATTTTGCAGTTCTGATTCAGCCTTCACTGCATTTGGAATTTGCATTTTCCCTGCAGTTGCTGGTAGTGAGCATCTCCATCAGCCATGGCTTCCATCCAGCGGCCACTGGAGTAGGTAAAAGCAGGCCTTGGCCCCAGCCTCGAGAACCAGGACATCACTGCCAAGCACAGTCATCTCCCGTTAATGTCACAGGCAGTACAGATACTAAAAAAGGATTCGTCCTTTTGCTGTCAGATTAAAGATGTGAAAGAAGAATAACAGTAGAGCTGAATTAACCTTGTCTTAAGTGGGGTAGGTGCTTTACTTTATGAATGGTCCCACTGTTGTCAGCGGTGGAACTCGCTGTATTTCTCTGCATGAGAAATGGAAAAAAAAAGATTCTATGTATTTATTTTCAGTTTGTAATCTTGCTAGCCCAATGCTAGATGCAGCCTAAAACCTTACCCAATAAAGTGTTAAAAAGAAATATAATTAATAGACCTCTCTTAAGCCAAGTAGCATACACTGAAAAGCGCAAGGAGAAAGAAAAGAGACCAAAATCAACAGATAAGCAGTCTAGTTTATTTACAGCATCTACTGGGCAAGGCAAATATCAAATTGCTGGCGTATTCATTTCAGTTACAAGGTTCCAATAATGGGTTAGGATGAAGCTATCCTATATAAAATTTGTAATAATGACTGTAGGGGAAAAAAATTAATAAGAATTAGTCACAAAGTTTAGGTTCTCGTATTTCCGTAGAGAACCACAGACAAAAAAAATACAAAGTGGCATCAGAATCTGAATATTTCTAGACTTCAGTCTGCCAGTGACATACATAAAATCTCTGGGAAGCAGCACAATAAAATTATATGTAAAGGGCAGTCACTTTTTTGAAGAGTATTTTACGGAGAAATAATGAATATGTTAATAGTGACAACAAAATGCTGACTCCCTGCTATGCATTTTTGGTGACAAATCTATTACACAGTTAACATACAAAATATGTAATTCTATCTGAATCCTGTATGACAAAATCAGTTTCCACAACAATTCTAATATTACCTTCTATGTAAATCTCTGCAGAAGTGGAGTCTGTTCCATAGATGTTTGAAGCAAAGCACGAGTAACGTCCTGTATCCTCCTCAAAAGCTTCGACAATAACCAGTGAGTGTTGATCACCTGCCTGAATAATTTGAATGTCTGGTGAGTTTTCAAGCTCCTTTCCTTCACAGTACCACCTGCAAGGCAAAAAAAAAAATTGTTTATCAATACAAAGAACTTGACAACTAGAATGACGATGTTCGAAGTCTTTCTGATGATAAAATGGGTGGTGTTTTGCCTGAAGATTCTCTGAGTCCTGCAGGCAAGTGTTGAATCAGCAGTCACAGGAATAAAATATGGCTGGTTTTCATCATATTCAGTTACATCACATAATAATGCTCCTTCCTTTGCAGTATTTAAACATACTAACAAACTAGTTTATTTAAGAAGTGACTCTAGCACATATTTTTCTTAATATACAGATTTTGGTAGCAGAGTAGATGAGCTCTGAATTTGGAGCGCTATCAGTCCAGCTCTGAATTTCTCTTGAGGTACAATCAGATCTGTGTTGTGGCTTGAACAGATAGCAAAAAACTCCCAGTCCTAAGCAAATGAATTTCCCTCAAATTTGTGATGCCGAAGTTCATGTTGATTCAGGATGTGACTGAAATTTCCTATAATGTTACTCTCTTGTCATATATTTAAGACAATCTGCTTTTCCTAAAAGATGGCTTAAGTATATGACAAGGAGAGAGAAGGAATCTGTTACAATATAGAGGCACTACCTTACAGGGTCCTGGCCAGTGAGAGCTTCAGTTCTTTTGTGCATCATATCACTGCGTTTCTCTTATAAACCCAGCTACACTCCAAGGGCCCAATAACAGGCTCTTTAGAGACTACACTCTCTCATCTAAAGGCATTCCTAAGTCCTTCGGTGTTCAGAAGGTAGAAAATGCAGGAATCCAAGGAAAAGTAAAGCAGCCCCTGAAAAGCTGGCTCCATTGGAAGTGTTCAGGGGAGGGGAAAGCAAGCCTGATTCCTATTGTTTGTTAGTATTGAAAAGACAAGACAGAAAGAGAAAAGCAGGTGGTTTTACAGAACCACATTCAAATTTAAGAGGACAATCTAGATGTCGTAGAGAAGGTGTAAGTACTATGTCTAGGCACCCAGAGTTAAACGTTTGTGATAATACTCGGGAATGCTTCTATTTTTTAGCTAAATTTGAAAAGTTGAACTGAGATGCATTCATCTTCACTGTAACTTTTCTCATAAATATAGATAGATATAAAAGTCCACAGAAATATTTGTGTTTACTGCTGCTTTCCTAACTGTGTAGGGTTGATAAATGCATCTTGTGCATGTGTAGGTAGGGGCTGTCATACTGATAACAGTCTTAATTCAACTGATTTTTAAAAATGAGTAATTGTTTCATCCATCTTTATGTGATACTTTGGTAAAAGTACCTGCTATCTTCTTGAGTGCATAAAAATGCTATCAAAGCAATGGCAAATGTATTTACTATTATATATTACAGCAATTAAGACCAGTAGTGGAAAGGATAAGGGTGGGTTTTTTGAGTAATAAATTGTAATAATTCATATTTCCTGGCTCATACTATAAGGTACTTCGATAAATTTTCATCTCAGATAATGTTGAAAAATATTAATTAATAAATTTATTTAACCACTTAATTGTGTTTTACACCACTTTGTGCTACAAAGGAAGCATAAAGAAAACTTGAAATTAATATCTTGAGGGGAAAAAAAAAAAAGGCAAACAGAAAACCAGCAAATGAACAACCTTTGAGACAGCTCATACAAATGGAAAAGCAGAATTTCATAGAATTATAGTGTAGAACTAGGAAAGGAGCCTCAAAGGGACTGTGAGGTATGAAGGAATACAGATCTGGAACTCAAATGATGATTACATAGCTAAAAGCAAACCACGCACTATTTGTGCACCCTCAGTCCTAGCTGTCTTGAAGTAGATAGGGTATTCCCTAGTCTCCTTGGAATTGCACGTTAGTGTCATCTGGAGCTGTACAGTCGACTGACTTGAAAGTACAGCTTGGAAAGTGTACAGCTCTGCCTGTCGTGGAGGGAAGCTCCTGCCCTCTAGAATGAATCATACTGCTTAACACATTTTCCCCTTTTAGAAAGGCAAAGCAAAGTCTTGATTCATGTCTACATCTGCCTGCTTACTCTCTCTTACCAGCCTCCGAAGGAACAGGAATTGAAAATGGGTCTAAGAAAATGACCTTCACGAATTTAACATTTCCAATTGCGATGAGCAGGAATATAGTAAATATCATCGTGTTAAAAGAGGATGTCAGTAGGGTGTAAAATGTCCCTGCTCTCTTCTCTGACAGTTCACAACTAAACTATAGCTTTGCTTCCCTAAAACACACCTACAGCCCTCTTGCAGAATTTTACCAATGAGAAACTGGCACTGCTTTCTGTGGAGAACTTCACCCAGAGTTCCTCTTTTCTCTTCCATTTGTGCCTTAAGGGTCTGATGGACAAGCTCTTGCAGATCTGGCATCAGGACTTTAAAATGTTCAAGTCCTGATGCTGACTTCTTTGCTGGAGATTTCGTGCTCTGAAGCAAGGATGGCAAGTTCAAATATATACCCAGGCCCAGCTGCCCCAGTTCTGCTCTAGGGAAAATACCTCTTTTTTTAAAGGATTTCTCCATCACAGTACCATTACTGTTATTTTCTAGTAGTACAGTTCTTCACTAAGTTAATTTGCAAATCTTGGTTTTTGTTTGTGTCATCATTATTTGGTAAGAATTGGTTTACTCTTCCATTCAAAATACATTTCCTTTAAAAATAATGATCTTTCTAGCTTCTTCTGAGTGAGCTATAGTGTTCATATTCCATCCTAGTTCAGTCAGGTACCTTCAGATCCTCTAGTACAAACCTCTTCAAAGAGAAGGAACAGTTCCATCTGTTTTAGGTTTTGCCCATAATGATTTGCCCAATTCTGGCATTTTCCTCACTAATAATTAGATACAGCGGATTTTTTTGACTGGGTCCCCAGAAGTGCATATCACATTTGCTTTTCTATATGTCCTAATAAACAGATAGATACAGACACCAGAGCCAGTAGTGGGGTCCTTGGTATCCAGCACACAAACATCTAGTGCCTGGGATAAAGGAACAACTCTACCACAAGTAAAGAGAGGAAATGTTTAGTAATCTCAAGGGAAAGGTCTGATAATGTGCATTACAAGCTTGATTGAAAAGGGCCTTTGAAATTAATTAGTGCCGTTTTTAAGTTCCAGATCTGGAAATTGTATAGGATTCCTGTGATTCTAAAGGGGGATTAATTTTTTTAAATTCATTTATTGTAGGTACAATATGTTTGATTCTTCTGTTGTCAAGATTTGCAACTGGTGATAATTGACAATGGTCACATTTTCAGGAGAGAAGACCTAAGGTTCATGCAGTTCTATGTCTACAAGCACAAACTGAGTATATGAATGTACTAGCCACCTTTTAGGTGTGTAATTCGTGTAGACAATCCTGTACTTTGGGAAGTGAGTCACAGCACGTACTCCTGTCTTTTTATGTCCCTACCTCACGTTTCCCTTATAACAACAGCCTTGTTCTAGCATGTTAACTTTAGCAGATGTGAAAAAAACTGTCAAAGGAAATAGCCATATTCTAGAATTTGACCTCATTTTCAGCAGTGTCTTTTCAGAACCTTAAAATAACTTAGATAGTACAGTGATAATTGTATTTTTGTGTCCACTCAAATGTGGCTCCTCACTCAAGTGACACATAAAAGCAAAACACATTACGCACAATGCTGCGACATAATCACTGGTAAGATGCAACAACCTGCGTTACCACTGATCAGCTTTCCTTATTAACCTGTTGTATTTGGGTAAAGTCTGTGTTGTGTGCCTGTGTGAGGCATAGGTCTCATTTTCTAGAAGCAAATTTAAAAACACCAGGTAAGCTGTTTCTTTCAGTTATTTTAGTAGCATGTAGAGTGGTACATTCCTTCAGACAGTGAAGCAGGATTGAGTTAACTCCTTTTCCTTTGACTGGTCCAAAATTTGCACAATTAAGTGATTTAAAGCTTCAGGAATAAGCTTCTGTTTCAAACCTGTGTTTAGTTCTCCTGTGCAGTGTGTTCTTTAGTTGCTATTCTCACCATGTTTGGTGTACGTTTTCTCTTCGCGAGTCTTATAAATGAAAAACAATTCTCTCTTGTGAAATGAAGTTTTATGTAAAGGTTTGGTATGGCCGTATCTATTCCTTGATTATTAACATTTTATTTTATTCTTGCCATCAAAATGTTGTACGTGGTAGCAATGAAATGTCAGTTCCAAGGGGAGTTCTGACATTGAGATACGTGGCATGACTGAAGTAGCAATACTCTCTGTCACTGACATTTCATTCCTGCCATGAATGCATCATACAAGGCAGGTTCACATTAAGCACAAGCAGTCTCATCTGCTGTGCCAAATTCATCCAAGGTCCTAATCCATTGACTTGAGTGGAGTTGCACGTAAGAGAAGTTTGGCTCTCTAGACTTTGAGCACTAAAACAGATCAACGTTCTCATTTGGCAGCCAGGAAGAAAAAACACTAGTCAGACTTAATGTCTCTAAAATCTGTGATTAGTTGCAAATCTACTCTCCTTAAACAAAGGAGCGCTAAAATGCACTTCTTAAGCTTTGTATGATTATGTTAAAGAATGTTTTCATGGAAACCTTATGACATGCAGCCTGTTTTTAGAACATCAAATCCTCATGACACTTCCAGGAGAGCCGTGTATGCCAAAACATGCAATGTGATTCATAAGTAAAATTAACCCAGGAGTAATGTGCCAAACAGTTCAGAAAACTGTTAGGCACTTCTGAACTGGGAATAAGGAGTGCTCTTCTCGTGGAGAAGAGCGAATGTCACACCTACCATTTCTCATACAGAAACTGAGCTGTAGAAGGAAGCATGAGAACGAGGTCATGAAAACCTTTAATGCTTTGGAAATACACTACACACTTCTCAGAAACGCTTATTTCTAACCTGCAGTGTATTCAGAGTAATCAGTCAGTAACTGTAGTAGTGCTCTTTAATTGTGAGCTAATGTTGGAGCTAGCTAGAGGCCCATGTACTATAGTATCAAACTTTGTCTCTTCTATCACACTGTGTTCAGCTGATGATGCTGAAAAATAGATAATGTTTCATTGAAACTTCTTTCTCGACAGATAGGCTAATGTGCGGGCTTGTTACATTGAGGCTGAGTTATCTTAGAAAGCAGTTGGACTATCTGTATTCAGACAAGCAGAATTTAGCTTTCTGTACACTGATGTTTCAAATGCGTTCCCAGTTTCTTCTCTTGCTCCACCATCCAGTTTTCTGTCCCTCAGTCAACCCTTGTATACACCAGATAGTTACCTACCAAGCCTGTAAATTATACTCCTTTATTATCGCCAATGACGTTTTGATCCTGATCCATCATGAATGTCATTTACATACTTATCTTCACATCCTCAAATTTGTTCGGTGCTCTGTTGCTTTCAAACACGGTATCTGCCCATCGTATTTTCCAGTTCTTTCCGTTCCTGTGATCAGCTTCTTTCTAAATCTCCTGTCTCTTAATTTCTGTCTTACACTCCTCATTCCATCAGTTTAACCACCAGGTTGTTCCCAGTATTGACTGAGAAACTACATTAGAGAGCTTGCTGAATCTTGTTCCAGTTTCACAGTGCTCTGGGTTCCCCCAGTACCACTTCTACATTGTAAGCATATATATTATAATCATTATAAGTAACTTGAGATTTCTTTCTGTGGATAGGAAGAGTATTTTGAGTCCAAGGACATGGCCAAGGACTAGCACAAGTTTGTCCAAAGGGGGCTTTTTTACTGAGGTTGGTCATTCAGCTAAGTTAGAGGAAGAAGAAATCATGGCCTTAAAGCCAGTCAAGATTAAAGCTTCTTTCTCCTGAAAAATTAGCAGCTGGTGTACCAGAAATCCAAGGGAGTGGAAGACAACGATTCTTTACCATGAAAATCTTTGGAGCTTCCATCTTTGAGCATTGAAATAGTTTTCGTTTGATGACTGTGCCTATTAATTCAGTGAGAAAAACGATAAGAGATGTTGACTGCTTTAGAAGCGGTTGTAGTGCCGGACTCAGCATTGGTGAAACACGTAAGGAAGACACTGAGCTGACAACTGGAAAAACTGGACCATCTGTGGAGCTCAGAGTCCTTTGGTTAGATGCTTAAGATGCAACTCGTTCTTTTCAATATTTAGAAAAGTAACACAAATTTCTAAAATGCCTGTGAAAGGATAGGCAACCATCTAGACTAAGGATACGTTTTTATGATACTGCAGGTATTAGGATGCAAATATGCATAGTACATATCTAAAAGATGGATAAAGTTTTCCTGTCTATTGGATTGATACAGTCTCAGCAAGGGAAATATAATTCCACCACTGTAAGTGAGAGGTAAATTTGACTAACGAACGAATTTGGATGTAGAAATGCTGAGAAGGTCTAAGAATTTTCGAGGTAAATTTAAAAGTCACAGTAATCTGTTTCTCATTCCATTGATGTCATTGATGAATAAAGAGTCGCTTTTTCTCATTTCCTTTCATTCCCAGTGGTCTTTGCAAATGTGTTTAACTTCCAAAATCCTCACGGATAGAGGTGAAAACCGAAGCCTCAGAATTAGCAGGCTATTCACACAACATGAATAAATGTCAATTAATTAAAGTGCCTTACACTTGATAAAACAGAAGTGTTTTTTCCAAAGGTCAGAGCAGAATCATTGTCAGAATCTGAATTAGAACAGACCTCCTCCTGGTTCTTTATGTAGTAACCTAAATGAACCCCTTTCCTCTCTGTTCATGTATGAATATTTTTGGTTTATAGGATCTTATGCTCACTCCTCTCAAATACCTTCAGACATGTATCAAATACCTTCAGAAGCATCGTGGCCATCGGTGGTTTTAGCTGGTTTACACAAATCAGTCTTGATTTCCGTGAAGATAACTAACTTTTCTCAATAAGGACTTAGCGCTTTCTTTTACTTATGGAAGTACCGTATTTAAAAACAGTTATCTAAAATTCAAAGAAAGTATTGTGTCCCAAAATACGTTGTCCTAAAATATAAGTAAGTTTTTTGTATGATTTAAGGAAAGGAATTTTTTTCCTGATTGATTTTAATAACCAAGATCAAGAGACTTCTGCTATAGATTACTGAAGCATACGCATCAAACTCTGTGGAAGGAGTAAGGCATACACCTACCGTTACAGAAATAAAAAATGACAAGTGCAGAATATGTTTACCTGACTTCAGGCGCGGGGATTCCTACCACAATGCAGTCCAACTGCACTTTGGTTCCTTCAGGAACTTCCCTACTCTTCAGTTTTTGAGTAAAGCGTGGGGGTTGTCCAAGAGGCTCATCAGAACATACCGATGCAGATTCTGACTCTGATTTTAGTTCTGCATTTGTTAATTGATTGAGAGATTCCAGGTTTGCTGCCCGTTGATCATCTGTTTGTTCAAATGCCTGCTCGGCTTGGTTTTCCACATCTTGAGGTAGCGGAATGGAGAGCCTTTCTCTGTTTTCTGATGGGCCAGTTAGGCTAGAGCTACCTTTTTGAGCAAGCTTATTCTTAGAATCCATTTTGCTCCTGTAGTTCTTGCACGTTCGGGGTCTTATTCTTTCAGAGTTGTGAGCTTTGAACAGTGACGAGAGCTCCTCAATAAAATCTGCTGCCTTGTTTAGGAATTCCTTTTTTGATTCCGATTCAGAAGGGAGGTGTTGTTTCTTTAGATCTTGAGAGCTCCCTTTGGAGCCCTTTGTATTTTTGACATGGTCCTGACAAAAGTTGGAGTGCAGGCCATTGTCCGATGTTTTGAAAGCTGTAGACTGGGCCATTTGTTTGCGTTTGCCTGTGTTTTTCAGCTGATCTGGGGGATGCTGAAGCTCATCCTGTTTAGTTTCCACTGGATTCTGACCAATAGCTTGCCTTGCCAGGTTTACACTTTCGTCTAGCTCTTCTTGGCTCAAAAAGGCAGATAGATCTGGAAGGTCATCTTGGGCAGCTACCTCGTCTGAATCGCCAGAAGCGTTGCCATAATGGAAATTATTAGAAGCTGGTTCTGATCTGCTTCTTTCACTCTTGGCTTGATGATTAGTTTCAGCTAAATAACTTTCTCTCAGAAGCTGAGATATTGAAGTTGAGGATTCTAAACCGTCGTCTTGCATGCTGCCAACAAAAAGGACAAAGAGGACCACACCTTATCAATAGCAAAATTTTTGATTGCACAAAATTCTGAAAAGCAGAACACATTTTCAAAGCGTGTCCGTGTGCTGAATATTCACTTGTAAGCACGGCCTGGTTTTAAAGGCCTACTTCTTGTATGTGCTGCCTGATACTGTTGCCTTCACCCAGGAAAATTCATCCTGCATCTCTTTCTACTGTTGGTGGCCTTACATAGCTAAAGCAACTAAAAGTGTGGTAATTTAGACCTTGTTCCAGGCAAAACTTCAGCTACCAAGTTACTGAGTGTCAAATCTTTATCATCTCTGCTGTGTGTTTCATAGCTAAGAAACAAACTCATCAGAGAGATGAAATGCTCGGTACTTCAAGGACTGAAAGTTGTGAGAGGATACCAGTACTTTTAAATTAAATTAAATTTAGCTTGAAAGACACTGAAGTAGCAAGTAAATGGACCCTCAAAAGCATTTGAGAGATGAGAGGAGGATGGAGAAGAACAAAAATATTCTATAATGACAACTTTTCATTTAAAATTCTTAAAGATACTGCATTATAGGAAGCAACAATGACGCTAAATGTTCCATACCTTCTTAAATGAAGCATTATTTATAATGAACTATTTAAAGTAGGTAGAGAATTATGTCATTATTTGATAGGAATGTCAATTGTACTACAGGCATTTCAAACTCATTATCTTGGTCATCCCGATTCTGAAAAAAATGTACCAGAGCTGAGGAGACAGTATCAGAGAACCCATAATTAGCCTGCATGCCTGGTAAGCAAAGCTAAAGTATCTCTGGAAAAGGGCCGGTAAGAAAAGCAAATGAAATGGTAATAGCTTGTACTGCTGTAGTATTTCTTCCTGGAATACAAGTGACAGTCCTTCCTTATTTACAAAAAGGAAAGCTACCATTTAAACTGTTTATATTCTTCTTCAATGAATCAACATTAAGCTATGATATTCTGATGAGCATTTTGACACCTAAATTCCTCTGCCTGAGGCATAATTTGTTATATAGAATTTTTTTTTCTTATGGGAATATTTGACATCTTACATGTATTGATTTTGCTTTATTTTGGTAACATGAAACAAGCAAAATCAGTAATCAAACAAAGGCAGCCAATATAAGTTCGTGCCTGTATGAAAAATGACAAAATACCATATAAATGATACGCATCCCAGCACTCAATCTAGTCCTTGCAACCGAGCCAGGGGCCTGCAATACTAATTGAACCATTGGCATTAAATTATCTGGCACGGTGTTTCCGTGAAGCTGCGCCACGTAAGATAACATTGGTTTGGGAAGCCCACATGAGATAATGTTTAAGCTGTTTCATGACTGGACAGAGTCTGTAATTTAACCTCTTAAGAGAACAAAGAGGTCTCCATGAGGCTTGAAGTTCCTGCTCTAGGGATACTACTTCTGCTTGCTCAGCTTTTACTTCCCAAACAGCTGCGCAGCCTTACTGAAGCTGAACGTGTTTAGGGGGTTATGTTATCTTGTTTACGTGCTGATAGCATACTATGTGCTGTAAAGGTCACTGTTAAAGCTACAGTTTCAGCTCTGAAGAGTTGAAATACATTCTACCATAAGGAGTTTACAGCCTGGAAGACAAACCTTGCACGTGAATGAACTGCAGAGCTAGAACATAGCTGTCACATAGGGCAAGGTTGCCTCAGATCTCCTCCCCATTGTGTGCTTTTAGTGGGATGGCACAGAAGGTGGGGTCTCCCAGAAGCTCTCTGGAGGGCTGCAGCTCCACACTAGCCTCTCTCCATGTGGCTACAGCTAGATTACAACATCCATGTATGTGTCTGTGTGTAGCTTTAGCCGCTCCAGTGGACGGCCGTGTTGTATGGACTTGGAGAAGTACGTATTTTACAGGGTCGCAAAATTTAGCCTGCTACATTTCTTGGCCGTGCTCTTTCTGAAACATTTCAGAATGGCACCTCTTCATTTCACCTCAATGCCTGTAAAGGTCATCAGAGCTGAAAAAAGACGATGCAGGCACTCAAAGCAGGAAGCGCAAGTAGGGAAATGATACTGTGCGATCAAAACCTGCCCTAGTCAATTGAAGTTAAAGAACTCCTGCAATTATTTTGTTGAGAGAGGGTGTATGAAAGTCATCTGCCTGTGACTATTCAGAGTTTCGTTTTCCTCTTTTGTACAGATATTGCTGGATTTTGTGATTTAAGTGCTACATCCGTTTCAACAGAGATTGTTCATCACAGTGCAGCTTTTCTGCAGATAACCAGAGTAAAGCAGACTGTTCTGAGTCTTGCCTATCTTCTATTCATCTTCTGAACAAAGCATTGAAACATGAAAGAAATAATTTGTTCTAATGCGAGGAAGAATTTCTGCGAGTTCCCTTAAGGAGTGTTAACTGCAGCCTGAGGGGTGCTCTCAAAGAAGATGTGTTTAGATTGGCAAAGTAACTTTAGAATTCTAGTTTGCACAAAAAGCGGAGTGAAGAAGCCACTGTCTGATAGCAAAAGGAGGGAAGTTACATGCAAATTACTGCAGCAGAGCAAAACCAGGAGTGCCTATCCCTGGTGAAAATATAAAATGATAAAATTATCATTAAATTCCTTGTACTGATGGTTCATTTGGACTGGCTCTATTGCAGTTGTATAAAGCAGAAGAGGGAGAAGGGAGCAGAGCGCTCCTTCTGGTGTTCGGAAGCAAAGCATCGACAAGAACGCATCTAATGCCAAATCCTTCATCCTTAGAGAGCCATCACTTTTCTTTAGAGCTCACCCAGGGTTGGAATATTGTATCTAACTCTTCTCTATTTTCAGCCTGTGTAGAAGATAACTTTAAAATCTTTTTTTAGTAAGGAAGAAGTTGGATACTAGTCAAATGTAGCACTTTGAGGCAGTGCTTGGCTACTGAAGTTCTGAGATATTTTGAATTATGTGATATTTCTAATTAAATGGAAAACGTTGAGTTTTAGCAGATGTTGCTGTGAGGCTACCAGACAATCCAGTTACAGTTATTAATTATCCTTCTCTTATGCCTTGAGGGATGTCCAGTTTTGGGTTTTTTTATTTTCTACAAGGAGTTAACTCTCCTGATCAGAGAGCTGATGACTGAGGGAAGCACTGGGTAGGCTGAGCCATTCAGATCTCACAGTCAGAGGACAACAGCTTTTGTTCAAATGAGGCCAAGCATTTAGCCTGACAGGGTCTCTGGGCTAGAGAGCAATAAGGCTGAAATCAACATATTTTATAAAATATCTATTAAACCGTATTTCAAAAAATATCACCCAAGGAACAACTATGCTGTTAAAGGTTTGATTAATGATAAATAATAGTAATTTAGCCTTTCTATAACCAAAATTGAAATCTAAGCTCCAAAATTAAGATCTGGTCTTGAATTCAGTCTTTGCTTGACTTTCTGGATGGGTTAGACTGTGATGTAGAGTTGGCCTTGATATGCCTTGAGGTTTCCCTTTAATATTTCCTGATAGAGACTTTGGAACAGTAATGTGTTTGCGGACTGTCCCCCAGTCCCCCAGTGTGCAGTGGGACTGAATGGCAATGCAGGGCACACCACTGCCATACCATGGAGCTAGCAAAATGTCTACTGTCGTTGCAGACTATCTCTGTTGAGCAGATAAGTGCAGATAACTTTGTTGAGTAAGTGGTAAGGAGGACAAACTATTGAAAACACAGGAGAGAGCAATTAATGAAAGCACCAAGAATTTTGCAGGGTGAAAAAAATCTGTCTCATAATGAACCAGCATCAAGGGGAGGAAATACAATGCTGATTACAAATGATAGCTCTAGACTGGTGCTATTTAGGATTGAAAATGGGATGATTGACTCCAGCGGCCAGCAGTTCTCTACTCTTGACTGGCTCATTACCTACAGCAAGTCCAAACAAGTCCATTGAGGGCAACATTTTTTGCTTTCCTGGGACATTAACTGCAGCGACTTTGGGTGCCTATTACCTTGAGAGACATCAGAAGATATCACGAACAAAACTGACTGACTGCACAAACTTCTTCAGTCTGTAATTCAGTTTCCACTGGCCAACTAATTGTACAAGCTTTCTGGGTTTCCAAGAGCCTATATTTATGGCCATGTTCTTTTATTAGCCAAGTGATCTTTAGGATAAAATATTCACAAAGGTAGAATTAGTTTCCACAGTTTATTTTGGCAGTGGCTTGACCTGAAAATCCTTATATGGAAGGACAGAAAATCACACCACGGGAATCTTGTGCAGTGTGACATCAAACCCTTTCATTTCCTCTTCTGGGAGGTTTGTTAGATCCATTGCTGAGCCATGAGTGAAAGAATCTGAGCTTTTCCTAAGAAAAGAGCAGTAGTGCTATCTCAGCAAAGCTGATGGGAATCGCATATAAAATCTGAGTGCAAATCCTCTGTTTTATTTGATGAGAGACAGCCTTGAATGCTTGATGCCATGAAGATGGTTTTTTTTCAAAGTCTCCTTCACTGTATCATAGAATCATAGAATAATTAAGGTTGGAAAAGACCTCTAGGATCATCAAGTTCAACCTACTACTCAATGGCTCCGTGATCACCAGACCATGCCCTGAAGTGCCCTATCAAATCGCCCTTGGAACACCTCCAGGGATGGGGACTCCACCACTTCCCTGGGCAGCCTGTTCCAAGGCCTAACCACTCTTGCAGTAAAGAAATTCTTCCTAATGTCCAATCTAAACCTCCCTGGACCAGTTGGAGGCCATTACCTCTCGTCCTATCGTTAGTTACTAGGGAGAAGAGGCCAACACCCGCCTCACTACGACCTCCCTTCAGAGAGCTGTAGAGAGCAATAAGGTCTCCTCTCAGCCTCCTCTTCTTCAGACTAAAAAACCCCAGCTCCCTCAGCCTCTCCTCACAGGACATGTTTTCCAAACCCTTCACCAGCTTTGTCGCCCTTCTCTGTACCCGCTCCAGCGCCTCAATGTCCTTCCTATACTGCGGTGCCCAAAACTGGACACAGTACTCGAGCAGCTCATAAGAAAGAGGTTACTTCTGTTTGGCAGCTGGAAAGTTTAGCAGATATTAAAAGGCACATTGCACATACGTTCACTAATTGCACATAAATTGCATTTCCTGTATGAGTGCAGCTATGAAGAATAAGCTAAGAGGTGACAAAAGTGGTCTGTCTTGCAGACTGTTTCCTGATCACAATCACATTCTTAGGTGCGTGCAGGAATTCTCACTTAGCAGTTGCCATTGTCCCTGGTTCTGCTGCTGCCTGTTGACAAGCTGTAGCGGCTGCAAGACAGACCTTGAGACTCCAGGCATAGGAGGGGTTTGGCTGGAGCAGAGGACTGAGGTTAGATGTTTTATGTGTGTGTGGGGGGCTGTGCATCCCAGATATTTTTAATAATTGTATTAGAAGACAATGTAATTTACTTTTCTCTTTTAGATATGTTAGTAGCTTTGAATTCTGTTCCTTGTAATGAATCAAGAAAGTCAGGTAATTAAACTCCCATTTCCAAAAAAAATAAAATAAAATCAAGATCCTCCAAGCCCAGGAGTGTAAGTTCTGATGGAAACAAAATCCCTCTGAGAACAAGTAAGCTAAAGGTTATGCCCATGTTTAGGAAACATCTGTATTTCCATATAATCTTTTTCATGTTCTAAATATATGTTGCATTTTCTTTTGCCGCTAATCCATTTATAAACTTCAGACCTTAGAACTCTCACTTGCTTGGAGATTTAGAAGAGGCTGGTGGCTGTTTCTGGCTCGCTGTTGCTTAATTTTGTAAATAATAAAAAGACTGGTGGTGGTGTTTTAAGAATCTTCACATACTGCAGCTCTTTGCTTTAATGTAAACGTCTGCTGTTCAGTGGGGTTTCTTTAATTGCTGTTATAAGTGATTTATGGCTACTACTGCTTCTGTTCAGAAAACCAAGTGGAATCAGGCCCGCTTCTGTAAACAAAACCTCTAATAGTTCAGCTTCTGCCCTTAAATACACTGCAGCATAGACCTGGAGCAAATTCACTTAAATTACCCAGGATTTACTTGTAGCTGTGAAAAGAATTACTAACTCCCACTTCACAGCCCCTCTATTTGTAAATGCCACACAGTTAAATTTTTTAAGCAGCTTTTAGGTAAAATGCAGTTTTCCTCCACAAATTTCCTCCACAAAAAGTGTTACCTATAAAAGAAAGTTCCCTTCCAAAAGGAAGAGAAAAAAACAGAAGGGAAAGGAAGAAAGGGAAGGAAAAGAGAAGAAAAAAAAAAAGGGGGGGGGACGCGAGATAAACACAGAACATCTAATTTTTAGAATTTTGGCAAAGTTTCATTATTTTTAATAAATTTTTAATGGCCTGGGAGTTGAATACTTATGGTAGTGGATTTGGGTCTTAACTGGTAAAACTATTTCTAAATTCCTTTTTAACTGAAATTGCTATCTATCTGGGTTTTCATTAGAAAGAGAACATAGAAATGAATTATCTATATACAGTTATATATTACCTATATTGGTTAAAATATTATGCTGAAGCAGTAAATAATTTGAGTTTACAGAGGTGTAACTTAACGGGTGAATTTTTATGAACGTTAAGTAAACAATCTCAAACCACAAGCAAATGATTTGAAGCTGGGAGTATTTAGGAGTCTAGATTTCTGTAGCAGAGATCTGTCTAGACTGCTCTTTGTAGTGACATTGGTCTCCTCTAACCCAGCTCTTTTCCTCTTGTCTGGAGGTGTTCACCATTTCACTCACAGGCTTTTGAATGCAACTCAAAGTATATAAATGTTAAAGCCTTAAACACCTATTTTGCTTTAAGAAAATTTAATGAGCCTTAAGAGGACCTGTTTTGCAAGCAAACAGTAATATTTGTCCTGGTGCTAGAAGTGTAAGAGGTGAAATATGTTGTTCTTTATCACTGTATTTCATCCCTAATGTCTCTTCCCTTTTCTACTGACAGCATAATCACACAGCCCAGAAAAGAAAAAAATAATTGGAATCCATCATCTCAGAAACGGGATGGGATAAATCCTCTCTCCAAGCCATCCTGCAGAAGACACTGCCAGAGGCCTGCATGCACTTGGAGCCATGCCCTGGCCTGTGCACTCACAGTCACAGTACCAGGCTCCTAAGCAGCATAAAATAGGCATCTCTTCTTCAGGGAAAAAAACCTTTTTAAGTTTTTCAACATTTCCTTCATACTGTCATATAATGGCTAGACCTTTTTTCTTTTTACTCCAAGAACAAAAAGTCTCTATTTTTTTGTCATGAATATTGTCCCTTCGTACGTCTCAAAATGAGAACTGAGACCATGTCTCTTACCCATGTCTCAAGTTCTCTTTGCCCCCTCAGTGAATCTCCCTCAACTGCAAGGTAAGCAATATCTTGCAAAAACTCTATATAAAATCAAATTGAAACTGAAACAAATTTAATCTAATTTTTAAATTAGGAGGTCAGAAAGATGAGGGCTGTCCTTGAGGCCTGCTTGGGATGCTTCTCCATCCTCTTCTCCCATTGGCCTGCGAAGGCCAGGCTTCAGATGTCAGGGGAAGCTCTGAGTGTAGTATTTCAAGGGCTCACAATGTAGGACAAGTTTTTATTGGTTCAAGTGATGTATATGGCCCAGTTTCCTTCAAGGATTGCCCATAGGAGAAAGGGTTTATACAGAAGGCCCAAAAAGATACAGCAGAGCTCCCAGATTTGGTGCCAAATGTACATACAAAATTCCTCAGTGGAAAATATACCTAACAGGCAACGATATTCATTCTTCCTGGTGCAAACACGGGCACACCGCCCTGCAAGCCTTTCATGGCTGAAACTGCACATCCACTTTCATGGTCTGTGACCCAAATGATTTAAACTAGGACATTTCTATTATTTCTGCTGGCAGGATGCGTGAGCAGTGCAAGAATCCACAAATGCGCGCGGTTGAGGACGACTGTCAAGCTTTGGTTTGGGACTGAAGGTACAGCTTAGCTCTCAGTGCCACAAAAGTGATTTATTTATCGCATGGGCTCAGTCTAGACAGAGAAATGATAGCATTGAGTAATGGCCTGTAATGAGAATTTGCACAACTGAAAACGCTGAGCAAAAGTCTCTATGCTACCTGTGCATGTAAGCGGCACCAGTGCCGAGGGACTCGTACATGTCTATCTGAAGACTGGACGACCAACTGCTTGTGTAGCCAAACTGAACAAGCACAAACTGGACAAAGAAAAGCCCTGAAAAGCTGGGGTATGCAAACTGCATGGTATTTGCACATCTTTTTGTCTGGTAATTTCAAATCTATGGGCTGTTTTGTTTTTAAAATGAGATTCAGTTTTCATAAAAATACTGGTTCCTAGTGAAAAACGGAACTCAAGCCTTAAATTAGACACAAAAGAAATCTGGCTTGCATTTTTTTTCCCCCCAAAGTTTTTCAATTGTGCCTTTTTTTTTCACAGTCTCACTGCATTGGTTTCTTTTTGCCCTCTGTTCTTTTTTTGGTGCTTTTTCACCAGTCTTCCATAAGAACATTATAACATAAAAGCCTGCACGTTTCAATCGTATTTTCAAACTACCGTGTTTAAAAGGGATTTATGTTAGGTGGCATTGATTTATCTGTCCCTGTAGGATATTACTGTTTATGAAAACAATTTTTGGGTTTTTTTTATCCCAGGGATTTAGATTAAAATTTACATTGTATTGTCCAATTGCTGCTATGGTATTATTTAAATTTTTAACAAACCATCTTAATGTGGTATTTATGTCCCAATATACCTAGACTGCTAATTCTTAGCAGCTGTTGATAAGAAACATTCCTTCAGTACCATAGCAAGACCTGCCATAAAATCTCTGAAAAATGCTCAGGAAGAGCAAACGGGCACAGAGCACCCAGTTCTCCTTTGTCTTTGGTAGTCTGTCAAATACAAAACCTAACTAACTCCTGAATTGGCTATAAATTCTGATATGCAAATACCATTCTGCTCAGCTACAGGAACTCGCACACTTCCTATTGGTATTTAATTTTGTTTCTGAAAGGGAAAAAAGAAAGACAAAAAAAAGGAAGCATCCTGACCTTCGGAGCCTTGAGGAGCTGTAGGAGAGGGAGAAGAGCAGAGTTGAAATGTATGAAATTGTTCTATTAACATTTGCTGATTTTGTCACTACTGTTACACTCCAGAGTGTCTTCACAAATGTAAACCTCGTGACCAAAACAAAACTCCTGATAAAGTAATCGGGGTCTTTCACATGATTTGTTTAACGTTCTATTGACGTAAATTTGCGAGCTACTCTGTTCTCTTGTCTATTGCTGACATATTATTTTGTAAAACTTAAGATGGGCTTCCGATTACTGCTTAATGTTGCAATATATTGGGCCAAACATTTGCTGCTGACAGTCAAATACTTTTCTGAAAGAGAGAAAGAGAGCAAGGGAGATAGTGAGAGCTAAAGGGTGAGAGCTATGCCCTTCTAGCAGGACTGTTTCTGCAGCTGTTGTGTACATTAATCCAGAGAGCAGATCTCCCGGCACTAAATATAGCCAGGCGGGTCATTTTACATGACAAAATTAAATAAATAAATAAAGAGAAAGTATTTAACTATGGGGTCACGTTAAATTAGCTTTGATTTTGCTTTAGGAAGGAAATCCAAATTATGGTATCTTGGTTTAAGGCTGAATACTGGAATCTAAGTATTTCAGAACGTGGAGGGGAAATAAGCGGGAAGAAGAATACGATCCCAGCAAGGAACTTTCCAAGTCATTACAATCTTCTGGTGACTCTTTGGAGGAGTCAGAGCAGCTCTGAGGGGTTTTGAGAACCCCACCGATGCTATTCAAGCCCTTTCTAACACCACAGAACATAGTTTCTCCTTCACTGCAATACACGGTGCCTCGGCTTAATTTAAGTCAGCCCATATAAACATTATTTGTTCCCTGTACATGTCTTACCAGCAACAATTAGCATTCAAATACACAAGCTCCTCAAACCCTTCTGCACCTGTGCTGCAAAATGAAAATGTAGACCGATCTATAGTTGAGAGATTACCTTTTTTAATTCCTCCAGAAGCTGCTGCCCGAGCCTGGCAGTTAGTAGCGATGACAATTATCCAGAAGTGTGAGGTGAGAGTTAAGGAAGCGAGGGAATTCTTCAAGTCCTCAGGAACAGAAGTGGCTAGAGGCGTCCATACACTGAAGGAAGTTAACCTTCTTTATTACGAGGATGGCTGTAAGAAGCTGGACAACCTGTCACCACCGGAGCAAGAGCATTTGTCGGTTTGCAGGTCCCAAGTTATTTTGAGCAGCGTAAACCATGTGCCCGTGGAGCATTCCACCTCATTGGACAGGGAATCCGCTGCTCCCGCAGCACCTATGGGCACTGAGTGCCTTCTCTTCACTCGGGAAACGGCCCCTATAGATGCTTCTGTGGGTTTTGCTGATTCATCCAAGAGGCACTGTCGTGGCGTTGTATTTCTTTTGTCAGATGGTTTAGACTTCAGCCTTTTAAAATTCCCGGTTCTTGCTGCTGTCTGTAGGTTTTGAGCAGAACTCGCAGATAACCATCATTGGGAGACTCGTCAGCTGGTGATCATGTAGAAGTTTTGCAACTCCAAAGGCAAACTCATGTGATTTTATAGTAAAATATTCCTGACTTCTTTGAAGCGTTCGATTTACTAAACCCAGTGCAACAGGGCAGAAATCCTTAAGGATGGCCTGTAACTACAAATTATCAAAAAGCTATAGCTTCAAAACTTCTTGTTGAACGCACAGAAATAAACTGCTGGGGAAAAAGTAATTTAAAGAGGCGAGTGAAACTCAGCTGTGAATAAAACTGAGATATAAACATAGGTGGAACAATTGCAAAATATTGGAAGCAGCACACAGAGAAACCTTGCAACTATACAGAATTTAATTTTCTAAAATTGAACTACTGGTTAAAACTTTGACTGACTGTAACCTACCACATCATTTGGAAAATATAGAGACTAGATTTTTCTTTTCTACTCATCCTATACACCAGCAACAGAGAACATTCTGTAACTCTAAACAGTTCATCTTACCAAAGATGCTTCTTGATTGAAGATACATAGTTTTATTAAAAATGCTCGTCACAGTTCCATTTTTAAAAGATTACTAAAATATTATGCATTTATTATGAGGAGTTGATATATAGTCATTTCTATAGCTAATGATGTAATTAGCTGGCTTTTTGGCCTCCTCTCAATTTTCTCAAAATGTTATAGAATGAGCACCTTTGCTAGAAAAGATGTTCTCCTATGGGATGTAGTTCTTCAGAAAAACATTCCGCGAGGCAGAACTATGAAAAATCAGGGGTAAAAGCAATTCTTTTATCAAACATTTCCTGATGCATTGAAGATAGTTTTCTTTTGTTTCTCTTTTTGTCGGAATAGCTCATGAGCATTACTTTGTGTGGTGGTTTCTCTAGTGACATGGAAAAGTTGTGTAGTGAAGTCAGCCCTTCTTTTGGGGACAGGTTAGGCACTTTGGGGGGCAGGTGAGACATTTTAGGGGTTGAATGATACCTAATGTAACTTTATACCCGGAATGGAGATCTAATGTACTCTGTATGTATCTGTAACAGTAGATGTGAGCCACACAGTGCTGACAGGCACTGCGTGTTGATACTGTACTGCAGGCTGCTGTGGCTTGGACATGAGAGTATATGTAGATTTGTAAGCTACAAAGTCTGAAGCCTGAAAATTAAAATCTGATATGTCTGGTAAAATAACAGGAAATCTGTGTGGACTTCTGCTGAGATGCAATTGTTATAAAATGTGCATGGAGT
This sequence comes from Baryphthengus martii, assembly GCA_013396935.1. NCBI lineage: Eukaryota > Metazoa > Chordata > Aves > Coraciiformes > Momotidae > Baryphthengus > Baryphthengus martii. Next base: position 112,621 of record VWZK01004565.1, read on the forward strand.
CTTGCTGAACTGTGAGCTGCTGTTTGTGCATGATACACAAAGCTAAGCAATCCAAAGTGATTATTCGATCAGATCCAAGAAAATATGCAAAAAATTTCCAATTTAAGAGAAAGTTTTATATAAGACACTAGAACTGCAAAATCATCGAATAATATGTGCAACAAATGAGCCAAGGGTTATGCAGAAAGTACAGCACTGAGAAACCACAAAAGTTACGAGCCTTTGTTGTGGCAAACAGGGTGACCATTGTAACAGCAGGTGGTGCAAGAAGAAACCTTCCAGGAACCACAAGAAGTGAGAGCATATGCAGTAAATGTGCCAGCTCTTGCACAGCTGTCGTCTTGATAGAGCAACATCAGAGAATTTTAGATCCACTGGTTTGCAAGTAACAGCCTAAAGGCATGAAAATACTGTTATCCTCTGTCTGCTTTTTTTTTAGAAGACAGTGAATTGAGGCTTTAAAAAACCCTTCAAGATATCATGACCTCCACCTTTATGTCTGTTTGTCTTTGCTGGCCGGCAAGGGGAACATCTGACTCTCTAGGATAAGCTGTAGTGTCCTAGAATCAACTACACGAGCACTGATTCTCTCCAAATCTTGTCTGTTAAAGGCCAAAGTGCCTTTGCAAGCAGAAGGAGTGAATCTTAAAATGGAACTCTGTAGATGGCTGGCTGTCCGTTGTTCCACAGGAGGAATATTACACTGTAAACTTGCAGGATTTATCACAAAGGGAACAGAAAAAAGAAAAGGCACCTGATCTGAAGAAGTCATTGTCCCTTAACGACATTGCCAAAGGCTTGCCGTGGTTGCAGTGATTTCAAGGTTACAATTAAACCCGTAGTACATATAGGTCAGCATAATTCACTTAGCATATAGCAATTATTTGCTTAATGAGTTTGAAATAAGAAATTTTCCCATTCAGGCTACTTTAAGATCACAATTCCACATGTACAAATGTTAATTTCAGCTTTAGAGGTTAGTGCTGGAAATAGTGCTGACAGCTGCAAGGTGGCAGTAAGCTTTGGGGCATAAATTACAGGGCATCTCGATTAGGTAGATACTTATCGCAGAAGCTAGTGATGAGAAACAGCTGGAGAAAACCTCAAAATCCTATTCTGAGCAAAAAGCAAGTAGACTGTCATTCAAGCGACAATTGGGTGATTTCCTTGCTCTAAAAGGACACCTGAGCACAACTAGGCTCTGTATTATTTTGTGGAAGGTCTGCATATTCTGAGGATTGCAGTTGGGAATGTACAAATGAAGACCTTCTAGGACCTTTGTGTGGATCTCATACACAAATGATAAAAATGACAAATCAGTGTCTGAATTGTCAGCAAACTGATGTCCCACTGTCTCTGACAAGGGGACTGACATTCAAAGGGCTCCAATTGAGAGCAAAAAAGCTGGTATCAGGTATCTCATCATAGCTTCTTACCATGTTGTCACAAACAGGTTCACAAAAGTGTGTGTCTGATATTAAGCTGATGAAAGTGCTATACAGGGCAATAGAAATTTGTTCTGGATTTAGAGGAATACAGTACATGCTTTTGAAAATCAGATACTGCCTGTGAGACATAATTACAGGTTTCACGTGGACTTTCTTAAAGCCCAGTCTACAAAAGGCAAGACATTCAAGGAAAACAGTGTTATCATACTAGTAATTACACTTGTGTCTTCAATTCTTATATGTATAAAATAAGTTTTGAGAAACGACACACAGACTCGCCTTTTACGTACTGGTTTTATTGGATTTTTTTTCTGAGTGACGATTGGGAAACACTCCATATGCAATACAACAGCAGACTCTGTTATTGCCTATAAATAAGTGCAGCAGTAAGCATTGTGTTCTTGTGACTACCACCCTTGACTTTCAGTTATACAGAGCAGGAAGATGGTGTCTATACAGCCATCTCAGAAATGGAAAATGTGGAGAGATGGGGAAAACTGGAAAAGGAGGGAAAAGAATCTCACCATGTCTAAAAAAGATTTTCCACAAGACCAGATGTTTGCCTGGGGTTGTAAGTCAATTCCAGATTGCTGTCAGAAAGATTCATATTAGTTTTGTAGTTGGTCCTAGATTTCTAATAGGTTTTTAGATTGTGGGGTTTTTTTTCACTTCCCATAGGAAATTCGGAAACTAAAATACTAAATGTTCCATTTCTTTGCAAGCTTCCTTAATGTTCTTTGCAGTCAAGTTGTGGCGAGGTAGTGGTTTTGCAGATGACCCCGGAGCCCTGCAGAGCACAGGATTACTATCCATTTCTCCTTTGCACTCCACCAACCACTGGTCTTGCTTATCCCAAGGCTAAAATGATTTCTTTCTAACGTGAAATATGAATGTTGACTCCTGAAGCATCCACTTTGTTAATTCTTACACTGGCTTCTTCCAAAGGCAGTGGATTGCTCCCTACCTGTGCAGCTTTGAACGACAGCAGTGATGTCTTTTCTTGAAGCATCGGGGACTAGTTGGTGCTTGAGGTGTAACATTTAAAGGTCCCTTAATAGGAACAGCAGTGACAAGCTCTATTCCTCTTTTAGATTCTAGACTTTAATGAATTATCTTAAGGCTGTTATTGTTTTGGTAAGAGAAGCGTTTCTGGCAAAACTCGTTCAATAGTGATTTGCAAAGCTTGGGTAAGATCCTATGAGTTAGGTGTTTTCTATTCCTATCCTTATGCAGTGCGTCTCTTAGCATGAGCCTGCCAGGTATTGTGTCATTCTAACTCTGATTCCAATTTTAGAAGTGGAGACACTGCAGAAGGATGAAAGAAATGGTAGCTCTTTTCCATAGAAAGTACAAATAACAACGTTGAAACATTCCCTCAATGCCTATTTCTTTTTCACTCAGCCCAGAACAGGCTTTATTGTTACAACAGGGCAGTGCTTATGTGACAATTGCCTGAGGAACTACAGAATTTTTCAGTCTTGTTAATTATTTAGATGAAATGTACTAGTCATTTATGGTGCCTGTTGCTGTTTCCAATGAAATCAAGGATTGTTCTGTCACTGACATCAATAGGAGAGGAGTCAGACTTTTCCAGAAAGTTATTTATAATCACAGGAATTAAAAAGCAGCCTTTCAGTCATCCACACTGAGCCACAATCCCTTGTAGTATCGTCATCCAGTTTCATCCAATGTTCCGTCTATTTGCTTTTCAAAATGGATCAATAGGTAAAAATATACCAGTATTTTGCTTTGTTGCAGTACAAATGATATAGTTGAAAAACGTTATAAATATTTCTGTGAAACACAGAAATAATCTCCAGAACCTGAAATAATTGCCCTTCTGGGTGGCAACTGCAAAATGGGGATTTGTAAAATCCCTTTGCTGTAAGAAACCTTTACTCTCTTCTAAGTGTCAGATTCTTTAAGGTGGATTCTCTGTCTAAAAAGACACGGAGGACACTGTGTCCTTATTTTCAATCATGACTTTTGTTTTCTTGTGCAGTATTATCCATCGTACAATACTACCTTGTATAATATTAGCCTTTCAAATAACTTGGTCAACTTGCAAAGATGCCTGTAATACAAAAGAGGCAGCAAAAACTGTCAGTTCACAACCATTTTACTGTTCCCTATATAATCAGGATTTTAATACATTCTCTTCCATTCTTCCTTTTGTAAGGGAAATTCTGTTTTTTTCAGCAGCGATATCTAAACAACGTTCTACAAACAGCTAGGTTCTTTAATTTGCTAGCATTCAAATTTTAAAGTGCATAGTTTCCCTTTATGGCTCAGCTATAAAGTGCATAAGCTCTACCTGGAAATGCTCACCTGGTTGAGTAGAGTCTCCTTGAAGTTACCACCATCTCTGAGTGCAGGGTTCAGCTCACAACAGCATTCTCGCTGGGGTGAGCCCTACCAGACTTGATGGAGACGAGATCAGAAATCAATGGGTTAAAATGAATAACCCAGAAACTGGTCTTGATCACTGAACAAAGTATCAAGGGGGATGTGCTATTCCATTCATGGCTTTCTTGGGGCAAGTGAGGCAGGAGGATTGCCAAAAACCCAGCTTGATTGAAAGGTATGGGATTTACAGTCAGGGTCACTGCTCCCAGCATCGTCAGAAACCACAGGATCCATTCTGACACTCTAGGATTTCGCTGTCCTGGTTGCGAGGCATGACTAGTCCAAAACAGACCATAAAAGGGGACAGTTCTACTGTCTTCACCTAATCTGGGACATTCGGTGATATGTTAGATTTGCATTCCTACTATCACCCTTTCTTTCCCTTATTTCCTCACTTTATTTCTTGTCTTTCACGTCCTTCCTTCTCTTGTGTTTATTAAGAACCTGGCTTAGCAGACAAGACTAATTGTGTTCTGTTGTTTCAGGTCTCCAGCTCGGAGAGCACTGGTTGGCACCGACTCAGTCTGATGCAGGTATGGGTTTGCCAGATCTTGCTGTAGCTGACACAATGATGGATTTGTTTTCCTCAGGGGATACGTAAGAGAGAACATTAGGCCAAACACTGCGTTTGTAAGTCTGCTGTTCTTTTCTGGATTTTACTCTCCTCTTTTTCGTGGCTTATCTAATCTGTTCTTGAGATAAAACAGGATTAGATCCTGGCAGCTACAGATCTATCCATTTCAGCTGGCTTCTTTACCTTCCTTGAGAACATACATCTCCAAAGCATCTAAAAAGAAGGTTTATAGCCATGATTAATACCAACTGAACAGAGCGTCAGGGGGACTGGTACCAACTGTAGAGATACCTTGTTACCTAAATCTAAAGGAAAAGGAAATACAGGAATGTTACTAAAGTGAAAGCTGTGTTACTTACTTCATATTTTATTTGAACTTTGTCTCCTTTTTATTTGTACTGTAATAAAAGCTATTTTTTTTTCTCATGGTAGCTTTTTCTATGGTTGATATTAAGCAGACCTGACATCTACATTGTCTGCCTTCGTTAACCATTTACTGTTGTCCAGAGACAGGGTCATATACATGAACACTTTTGATTTGGGGTTGAGATTAACACACCTTCACATTGTGGTTTGTACTTTTAAAAGTGGATTAAGAGTCAGTCTAGTGAGGCATATTTTGTAACCACATAACCTCTATTTCCAGTTGCACATTCGGCAAACAGATTTATGGTGCGGTCCTTATTCTTACCACTTAAATGGCATTGCACATCTAGAACAGAGAGCAGAATTTCATCCAGGCTACTTACAAAGAAATTCCCAAACCATTAAAGAACCGATAGTCCATCCGTCAGTGCTTTTAACACAGAAGAACAAAATAAGTGTGCCTATTGTTTGTGGAAGCCTAATTAATGTGAGTTGCCTGATAACAAGGAAAATACACTCCGAGGCTCTTGCCTTCTGTCTGAACTAAGACCTTATGTACCATTTATACAAAATAGAGGTGTCTTTAGTATCTTTTTTTTTCTATTTAGATATCATGGCTTTCCAGTGGGCCACAGCAAGGGAGGAGAGATGATAATCCTTGTTTACAGGGAACCTTTCATCTAGGCACACGGTGGCAGCAGAAAAGCATGGCAGTCTTTGTGCCAGCAAGTAACAGGCAGTAATGGTCCAAGCGCTTAGGGGAACCTTGCCTGGGTATAGCCAGGAAAGTGAGCTCTCCCTGCTAGTGTTTGACCCCTTGTGCATTGCCTTCAGAAAGCATAGACTGCTCATTTCTCTCATTGTACAGACAAAAAAAACAACTGCTGGAGAAGTTCTGTAGCTTTTACCATTTTTCTCCTTTGTATTAAAACTGTGCCGTTTTGTAATGACAATATAACTAGGATATTGTTCCCGAACTCTGAATCTCATTAGGTGACTGATGTGAGAAATAGTTACTGGTTTACCAGCACTTCAGCGTGCCACCTTATTTTGCACACTGGAGATCAGTTTACCAGCCCCTCCCCGTGACTCTGGCACTCTTTCCCTTAAAGCTGCCTCATCTGTCTGGAGCTCCTTGCTTCAGGCCACTGAGTCACCTTCCTGCTTTACATGTTGCTTGTTTCATTGTAATTTTAAACTGACTTGCATTAGAACATGATTTGTAAAAATGTATATAAAGAAAATGTCTATGAAGACATGTATATGAATTTAAAGATGCTGATGAAGCTTCAAGAAACCTTTTTTCTTTAGTGACGCACACTGACAGTAGTAATCTTCCTGACACTAAATAACTTTACTGACAGTATTAATTTTAAAATAAGGGTCTTTCTTATCAAAACATGAGCAGACTTTCAGAAGGGAAAGAGATAAGAACTGAAGTAATTTGATACGATGAATTTACTAAGCACCAGCAGTATCAGACTCACTCTGTCTAGTTAAAGAACAAGTGATATTCAGATAATGGAAACTCACTTACCCCAGTAAGGATCATGCCCCAGAAAATTACCTCAGAGCAACAATAGCAAGAGGTACTGGCCATTCTGACTAGGAATGCAAAGTGTTAACTACACCAAATGTGACTTTTTCACAAGTATGTAAGACAGAGAAAGAGAGAAAGAAAGATAAAGAGAGGAGGATATACCTTTTCTAGTAGGAAAGTAAGTAAGACCTCTATTTAATTTCAAATGAATCGCCTAGTAATCAAAAATGTTCATGCCTTCTTTGCCAGGCCACGTTTAAGCCAGTGATTCTGCTTATGCAGTTGTCAGTCTCCAGAACCATCTAATTTCCAAATAGTCAAAATATTAATCTCCCCAATGGAAGGAGTCAAAAGATATATCACAGGATTTAAAATATATTCTGATCTGATGAAACCACACCAAGCCAAGTTTAGACCTCCTAGTACAGCAGTGACATGTAGTAATGCCATGTGCTATCGCACTAGTTATAAAAAGGAATTTTCTTTCTGCCTTTGAAAAGGCTTTTTTAAATGCCTCACTTCTTTTTGCTTTAGAAAAGGAAGAATATTGGAAGACTCCAAACTGTGACACTTAGAAAGAAAATGCACATATTCTGGTAAGTTTTTTTCCATTTGATTTGATTAGTAAAGGTTTTTTAAAGCACATCAAAACCTTTCCGGCATGCTTAATTGGTGGTGTGGGCCTCGGGAGACTTGATATTTGAAATAAATTCTAGAGATAAAGTTTATAAAGTGCATGCCTAATGTTAAATCAGGACAACATGGTAAATCAAGAAAACGTGTATTTTATAAAGATGCATTTCCTAGTTTGGAAATTCAAGCATCGGATATGAAGACCAAGCCTATAGTTAAAAAGATACACTTTCCATTTTCTTACATATTTGTTGAAAAGCTAAGGGATTACCTGTGTAGATCCCATTGTATATTCTCATTTGGGATGTAAATCTTAACCAAAAGATAACAATTTTCATATATTTGACTTGAAAACATATAGACATTGTCACCTCAAATACTAGATTCTGAAGAGATGACTGCTGATGTAACTGACTGGGAATTATTTCTATTTGTAATGGTTACAAAGAAAATGGCGTCTATGTTTCTGTCTATTATAGTCCTGCAGGGAAGCCAGTAGGGATTATTACAGTTACTAACAGACTATTTTAATGCTTATAGTTATTATAATCTCAGAAGATAACACAAACAGACTTATAATGGTGATGAGCTATTTAGAGGCTCAAGAGGTCAGGAAAAATAAAGATCAGATGTTACTTGCCGCTCAGGAAAAAGTGCTTTTTAATCCTAATGCTGTTTATTACAAGGCAACCACTTGGTCATACGGGTAAATAAGCATTATTTTCATTCATTTTATTAAAATCCCCGTAAATTATACTAATCTGTAATATTTATGCTTCTGTTAAAGAGCCAGGTTTGCCTGGCTGAGTTTTCTACAAGCTTATAAAGATACAATATTGTTTATGTTGAATTGTTTGTATTTGCAAATGTTTTATCACACTGAGCGCAATAGTTTTTTTGCAAGTCTACTGAATAAAAAAAAATGTTGTGGAAGTGTTTTCTGATGAAATTGGAGTCGTGAGCTGATTTTCCTGCTGGTAATCTGTCTGGTTTTGGATGTCTCCACTGGGTCATGCGGTGAACAGAAGCTGCCATGTCTCAGCTGTATGTTGTGGAAATGCTGTGTCTTTTTCCTGAGACAGTCTGGGGAACAATCTTGAATATCCAGGGATCCAAAACATAGGACTGCTTTCAAATTTATGTCTGTTTATGTTTAAGAGTAATTTTGCTGCTCTAGAACCCTTCCCAACAGCTAGAAATAGCCCTGTATTCTTCTTTTATGAAAGTAAATATATGTGTGTTAAGTGGGGACTATCCAGTACCCCTCAAATGAGCATTTCTGATTGGGATCAGTGAGGGTATTTAGTGGTATCCTAGTGACTTGCTGACATTAATGCTAAGAAAGCCTTCCTCAGTCAGAGATGGGAGATGAATCACTTCTACCTCCCTCCTTATCCAAGAAAAAACAAGCCAGCTAAATGCAGTGGAGGTTTGGCACAGGTGGCTGCTCTACTGTTTCTGCTTCCAAATGATACACAGTCCCAAGATTTTCTGGAGAGAATTAAGAGCCTCTAAATCACTCATACTAAAAAAAAAAAAATAAATAAACAAGGTTGTCAGCATTTTGCCCAACTCCAGTGTCAGTAAACAGAAAAGAGTACAAGTTTGTGGAAATTTTTCTTTCCTAAATGGGAGCTTAGTAAGTTTTGGCATAGGAGGTCTCCAGGAACACGAGGAGTCAATTGGTTTCTCTCCATATGAACTGTGTGTAGGTAGCAGCAGTGATTTCATTTTTCACACTGTTATGAGGATTTGATCGCTCATCTCCTACAGCTCAGTTTCCTTCTGTCTCCAAAATCAAGTAGTTTTTGCTTAAAATATTTTATTTTAATGCTAAGTTTGAGAGTTACATCATAGGAAATTCAGAGTTACAGTCCTCCAAGGACTCCAAGCTCTGGCCGCTCACCCAGAATTTTTGTGGAGCTCCTTAACAACCTAATTTTCCATCTGTCCAAGAGTCTTCATCCACTGTGGCTATTTAATCCACTTTTTGAACAGAGATGGCCTGCACTGTAGTTGATACAAATGGCAGAGATTCCTGACTACTTTGACACCACCTTTCAATCCTTGCTAGACCAAATATTTATCAGTTGCGAAGTGCACCAAAATAGATCTCACCGTATCATGCCCCTCTGGGTTTCAGCAATACATGAGGAATCCTGAGTGTTACGCAGAATTAAATCACAAAAGCTGCAGAGTACTGTCCTGTCATCTTTACTAAACAGAAATATCTCTGTTACACAATAGTCCCATATTTTTGAGCGATAACTAATGGCAGAAACAGCTGGATGTAGTATGAACATACTGGTGTCGGTTTATGCCTCAGAATTATTTTCTTCCCAGACATTCTTTGCAGAGTCCTACCGTAGGAATGGAGAAATCAGCATGTCCTGACAATTGCTCACGTGCGGGGCCACAGGCTGTTAGACCTGGCTGAGGGTGGAATCCTCTGCTTCCTAGAGACACATGCTGTGTTGTCTTCTAGCAATCAGCTCTAACATCCATCTCATGTCATGCCTCTTGTGCCCTTCGATATTCAAATGTTTCCTTACAATTCCTCCCTTCCTACTGCCTGGAAGATTTTTTTCTCTCAAATCTTACTCCTTGTAAAACCAAGGTCTTTTTCACCAAAGAAATGGGGTGGAGAGAGCTGAATATCAGGAAAAAAAAAATCAGTCTGGCTTAACAGAGAGAGGGCTTTCTCATGGTATTTCTGGTTTCTGTACCAGCATGAGTTTTTCTTCCACTCTCGGTTCTATCCCAGTAACAACAAACTTAATACTGTGAGTTAAATGCCAGTTCCCACCACACCTCTACGAAACGGACCATCCATGTCATTTCCGCAGTTAGTTTTCCCCTCTCTCGTCTCCCAGGGCCCAGGAGAGAACAGGTCCCTCCTCCCCACCTCTATTTACACGAGCACCCTTCTTCTTTCACTATCGGGTCAACCCTGTGCTTGGGATAAGAAATGACAGTAAACAATCCAACCCGGAATCTGCAAAGAAGCCAGGGGTGCTCACCATGAAGTGTTGCGCCCAGCCTGTGTGTGAGCCTCAATTCAGGTCTTCTCCTCTGCTTCTTTGTTCTCCTCAGCGCAGGCTGTGCTACCTTTCTGCCTGCTCTTTACGAAATAGTAAGAAGGCTAATTTTAGGGTGCTTCATCATCCTGCCATGCAAAGACACAGTGTCATGTCAGAATCAGCAGCATGTGGCACCGCTTGGAGCTATTTTCTAAGCTGGGGTTCAGCGTGTTCTCAGATCGGTCTCGGCAGGGCTGAACTGGCTCAATTATTGATCTTTTATTCCTATAGGATTGCCTATTAAAATTTAATGATCAGTTTTGGCCTGACCAAAATGCTGATTTAATGCCATGGCAACTGGTGCCTCAGCATCCAACATTAAGCCAAGAAAACCCGAAAGATTACATGGGAGTTTCCTGGTGTGCAGTTAGCACCTGGCCTACTGATCTATTGGCAACAGAAAAATTCACGGAATAGTGCAAAACATCATTGCAGTAGGAAGAGAACATGCCATACGTGGGAATGGGCCGCATTCCCAATCCTCTGTGTAGGGTGCTCAAAAATGTCCAGCGTCTTCAGCCCCAACCTTCAGGTGCCTGGGCACCTGTGTGGCTTCTGCCAAACTGCCAGGGTACAGGGTGGTCCCTCTTCATGCCAGAGGCAGTTTCTGTGGGGATACTGGATCCACGCAGGAGTTTATGAGCATGAGAGCCTCATGCGTCATGCAAAGGTCAGCTTGTTTCCTATATTGTAGTCCTCCTGTCCTGGATTTGTGCTTGTCCGTCACTGCTTTCCCCTTTTCTTTACATTTGTCATCCCATGGATGGCATTCTCATGAATATTTCAGCTGTATTTTGTGGGCCTGAGAGGATGAGGGGTTTTTGGTTTTGCTTAAGATAAGCGAAATAAGACATTTGAAGGTGTTAACTCCTCAACTTACCCTTAAACAGCTCCTTTAATGAGATCATAGAATCATAGAATCGTTGAGGCTGGAAGAGACCTCTGAGATCATTATGGTGGGTTTGACCTTGGCTGAGCGCCACGTACCCACCAAGTCGCTCTATCATTCCCCCCCCCCACTTACTCAGAACGACAAGGGGGGAAGAGAATAAGATGGGAAGAGCCTGTAGGGTACGATAAAGGCAGTTCAATAGGAGCAAGAAGAAAAGCAAAGAACAAAAAGCAAGCTGCGCGCGAAGCGAAGCAGAACAAGATCTTATTCTCTCCTTCCCATCAGCAGGCGATGTCTGGCCTCTCCCGGGAAGCAGGGCTCTGGTACGCGTAGCGGTTGCTCGGAGGACAAGCGTCTTCACCAACGAATGACCCCAACCCCCTTCTCCTCTCTCCTCCTTTTATACTTGAGCTGACATCACGCAGTGTGGAATAGCTCCTTGGTCAGTTTGGGTCAGCTGTCTTGACTGTGTCCCCTCCCAAGATCTTGCCCACCCCATCTCACTTGGAGTTGGGGGGAAGATGTCGGAAAGTCAGCCTCGGTGCTGTGCAAATGCTGCTCAGCAGCAGCCACGACACTGGCATCTTACCTGCCTCCCAGTACAAAGCACAGCACTGTAAGAGCTGCTCTGGGGAACATGAACTCCAGCTCACCCAAACCCAATACAATCATCAAGTCCAGCCTATGACCCCAACACCACAACACCTAGCTAGATGCCTCGAATTAGACACAGAACTTGAAATACTGTTGATTTAGTATTTATGTAATGATTTACCTTCACAAAAAGGTCAAAAATTCTTTTTTTTTTTTTCCACTACGTCGCCATCATTTAATAACTAATTGATCTTACTGGTAAGCATGTTTGCATTTGAGCTAACCAGAATGATTAAAGTGAGCAGGGTGGGCGGAGAGAGAACCAAAACACACTCCGTTATAAAGTAGCAGGGCATATAAAATGTACTCTGTGGGTACCTGTGACTTACATCCGTCTGTCTATATAGGCACTTTCATTAATGACTTAACATCCAACTATTGCTACTGTAATGAATACAAGGATAAAATGTAAAACTGAAATGTAAAAGGGTCCGACTGTACCTTGTTTGTAAGGCTGTTTGCATTCTAAAGCCTTTCCTTTGTCTTAATCGAGAATATTCTACACAAAAGCTTCACACAAAGGTTAGTAATTTCTCACAGCAAAATGCTGACATGTCTAATTTGATGTTATCAGCTGTTCTGGACACCCATTTCTATTTTCCGCTCTTCGTGACATACGGAAGTATAAAATAGAGGGGTTTGAAATGAGGAATTAACATTTAGAAAGTAAGTACTGACTGCTGCCAGCGGAAAATGGAGGCTATTATTGCCTATAAAGAATGTTTGGTGTTGTAAAGCTGAAGCTTTCAAACATTAACTAATCAGATGTACATTTCTTGCTTTCACTGGATTTTGCATCACGGCAAAATACTCTGGATTTCTTGGGGTTTTTTTGCAAGTACTGGAACGGGCGCTGGGAATTCTGAGCTGCAGGCACGCTCACTGGTGGCTCTCTTGACCACGGCAAGTACAGACCCGCATTTTGGCAGGTTTAATGTCAGTGGGTGCAGAATTGGTTGTACTGAGTGGCAGGGAGGCCAAGCAGTGATGTGACATCAGAGCAGGTACTTTTCCCCCATCCCCTGTGGATCTTTAGCCCCAGGAAGGGGCTTTCCCAAGGTGTTAGGACAGGCAGGAGATGGCTTCAGTTTCCCATGATAGGTAGCATGCGGAATAAAAATATGGCTTATACTTCATTTGAAGACGCATTTGTATTATTGAATTTACAGTAATCTGATTTTAGGACTAAAATAATCCTTCTAAATTAAATAGCCATGTCTATTCCACGAGGTAGCCGAGATTCGTGCAGTGTTTTATGTTGTTTCATGCTTTGTGTATTTCTCATTTAATGCATTAGGCCAGTTATACCAAAATACTTTTTTCTCTATGTAGCAATTGTACTGGGCATATAATTTTCTCAAGTACATGGACATATCCCCACATGCTGGTCAGAAGACACATTGCACAATGAATGACAATATTTTAAATCTACTTCACGGTGTAATTATCCAGTTACGACTCTGGTCTCACAAATAAAGGGAAAAGGAGGCTGAGAAGATAAAGAATGAAATGTTCTCCTCCACTGTGTGTAACAGCTACTGCCAACCTTTCAGTCTTACAAGCGAAGTAGAGAAAAAGGCAAATCACTCACATCTCTCCCTTAGATAAACAAATCCGTGCGTTCGCTGCCCTGAAAAGTGCTGCATCATTTAGCCTTTGCCAGCTATGCAGCTTTCGCCTTTTCTCTGTGTAGGAATTTCGTATTTCTGGTTTTGATCTTCACCGATAATCGCCAGCCACAAATCCTGCAAAGGCCTGCAGAACTCTACCTATTGAGATGCACAAAGGAGTGTTTAGTGGCTGTACCGAGGCATCCCGTTTGTTGGCCATTTTGAAAACGCTTTCCATCGCAGTGCAAAGCGACACCGAACGCAGCACCTTTCTTGCTCGTGGTTTGCAAAATCCCTCCCTGTAAAGCACGCCTGGGCCTGGCCTTTTTTACTTCCTGACCTACATAGAGGTGCATCACCAAACTGCTACAGAGGCTGCTAAATAAGGAAACCACATTTGGATTCCCCGTGCGGTCCACTTACATAAACAGCAATGGATCTTCCTCCCAGTACTGAGCAAAATACTAGGAAAAAAAGGTAAAAACGTCTCTTTAGTTGCTCCACTAGAGATACACGTTCAGTGAGCAAAACATTTGAACGCCCCCGCCTTTTGTGTGCTCTGACTCTGAGAAGAGGTCGTAACTGGAATACAGCATTTGGGAAATACAGCAAAGCCTCTCAAGCCGCCACACTCCCCAAGGCAGGAGGGTCGGCGGTGGGACCGGTGATGACGCTGCAGCCCCACCAGCTGCATCACCCTCGGGAAAGGAAAGAGCCAGTTTGGTGAGAAGTTAAAGACGGGTAATCGGAGTATGAAGAACAGTTTGTTCCTGCTTCTCCCCGGTGGATCCCGTTCCTCGGCGCTCACTGATCTCCTTCTTTTTGTGCCCTCGGAGATCAAGCAGAGGCTTCTGCAGATCTCCACCCGTGACAGCTAAGGCATGGCAACATGCAGCTGAGCCTCTTGGCCTCTCTGCAAGGAAGCAGAAAGACGCCTGATCACAAAGACCGCTTCTCAGCAAACACAGAGGGCACGATCTGCCCCAGAACATACTTATTGGGATTCTTGATTTAAAAATAGTGACGTAGTACAGCGATGGTACGTTTTACCGCTGCCGTATTTTTTGGCCCTCGCTTGTTCCCGAGCCAAGCACGTAAGCACAGCTGCAGCCGCCACCGCGGAGCCATCGCCTGAGCCGACAGCACCCTCCCGCCTCCAGCGCTGCTCTCCTCCGGGCGCTCCGGGAGGCCGCAGGCACCGCTCCAGCCCCGGCACGATCATCGTGAGGTCATCGTCCTAAAAGTCTTTTTCGGTTGTCGACTTCTCGCTCGGCTTCTCCGCGGCCCGACAGCGGCAACCGAAGCCACGAGGTGACTCCGACCGGAACCGCCCCTCGGGCCGCCCGACCGCCGCCACCGGCGGCGCCCTGGGCCTCC
>VWZK01004565.1:127257-154063 GCA_013396935.1 Baryphthengus martii
CCGGAGGAGCCTTGCCCCGGCGAGGCGGAAGCGTTAAGAACCGTTAAGCCGGTGCCGCAGTGGCGGTGAAGGGCGGGCGGTGTCCCGCTCGGAGGGGCGGCCGGAGCGGGCGGTCCGAGTAGCCCTCGGGGCCGCGGCCGCTTTAGGAGCGCGTCAGTGCCCGTGTATAGCGAGATGGCACAGCCTGCTCCAGCCCGCGGGAAGCGTCCAGACCCTGCCTGCAGCACCGTTACTCGCTCCCTCCTTGTAGAGAATCAGTTGGGTGGTTTCCCTCGCCGCCTGCGTTTGTTAGTAGGAAATGAGTGAGGTGATTTCCCTCGCGGTCTGTGTGTAGCGTCGGCGTTGGATGGGTTTTGACGTCACGCATGGTGATATCCAGTAGCTGACAACGTGACTTGGCTTTCATGACTACATATTAGTGCGCTGATTCGAGATCAAAGTGCAGGACTTGTTTGGCTACTGACTTAAAAAAGAAAACAACAAAAAACGCCATCCATGGAAGTACGTACCTGTTTCCGTAGAAGGGAAAACTTTCCTTCTTGTTGCCCTACTGGAGATGGAGATAAATCTGGACTATGGAAATCATGAAGCACTATGATCATACATCTTTTCTACCTTCTTGTGTTGCAGGTTGAAGCTTGCATTGCAGTCACTGCTGCACCTGAGTGAAAGTTGCTGTTGCGTATCTATGTCCTAACTGAAGATGTCTTCATTTTGATGACCCCTCCCGAACGTGGTAGGATATAGCTAGTGATAGCTAGGGACATACTTGATCATGCGTCATCTCCTGAGATAGGTAAACAGAATGCAATATATCTGAAGCTCTTTGGCTGGTTTTGGGTGGGTTTTTTTTAATGAGATCACAAAAATAAGTATCTTGTTTATGGCATTTTGACTTTTGCAGAGAAAAGGGGTTCATCCTGTTGTGCTGGCAAGAATTCTGACCTTCTTTGGTTTATATAATGCTTAGGTGCTAACTGCCGGCTGGCTTCTCTGAACAGTTTTATATTTAGGCAGTTTATACGTCTTACGACGCTGCAGAGTGTAAGACTGAATGCATTTGTAGTACATTCTAGTCCACATGCCAAATCATGGCCACAGATGAAAATTTGTAGCAATTTTGTACTGTGTTCTATTTGATTTTTTTTCAAGTCGCTCTGAAAATGCCGGGGAACTTACTGTCACGAAGTGTAGTGTAAGTAATAGTGAAAGCATTGTCATAAATTCTTCATCATCTGCAATACTGAAAATGAAATTGAAGTGTAGCTTTGTATCCTTTCCAAATAGGTTTGGAATCTGTCAGCACAAATCCCGGTAACTGTGATTTAGGTGTTAGGGATGGAAGTTTGCGTGGGTGAGTTCCTACGTGTGGCCTCTTGTTACTGCAGAGTAACTTTCAGCTCTTCATTTTCCTTTAAAGTCTTAAGTTCAGTTGACTCACGGTTGTTTAAATGTAATGATTGACACATTATATTATTCTTTGTGTTGCATAACTGGATTGATCAGAGCTGACCAGTTTTTTCCAAGCTGTGAGTCAAATGTTGTTTTGGGGAATGATCTTGAGGCCGTACGCAGAGCTTTCCGGAGTCACGCAGCTCCTCGTTTACAGAAATAAGCCAGCACTGTCTGCTTGAAAGATGTCCGAGGTCATTTCCACTGGCTAGAGTTGCTTGTGACTGCCATTTGTATAGATCAGGATTGGGAATTAGAGCAGCTTTGCAAAGAATGATTATTTTAAGCTCTTGAAACAAAGTTTTATAAAACCAAGGACCTGCACGTTTGAAAAGGTGTATCTAGGAAGGAAAGCATTTTACCGCAGTTCATGTAAATATCTTCCAAGAAAGTAAATCACGCTCTTAAATAACACTGTTCAATATGGCAATATATTGGTATATAGAAAGCAAACTTGTGGATTATGTGTTTATAGAAGGTAATACAAATGTTAGGGACAGTACTGAAACACTGTGCGTTTTGTTTTTTTTTGTTTTTTGAACAGCTACGTGGAAGGGATATTCTAGAAAAGTGAAGTCTGAAGATCTCTGTGATCGAGAGAAGCATAAACATGTTGTGCTGGGGAAATGCATCTTTTGGACAGCTTGGATTGGGTGGAATTGATGAAGAGATTGTTTTAGAACCCAGAAGAAGTGACTTTTTCTTAAATAAAAGGATCAGAGATGTAGGCTGTGGACTGAGACATACTGTTTTTGTCCTGGATGATGGGACCGTTTATACGTGTGGATGCAACGATCTAGGACAACTAGGGCATGAAAAAGCCAGGAAGAGACCCGGTAAGTTTAGAAATAATGAATCGTGGAGAGTATGTGTGGTTGTGCATGCATTTTTTTTGTTATGTGCTAGATACTGCGTTACAGTAGCTCTTCTAAGAATGGGCATATTTTTAACTTGAAAAGCATTCCTTTGCTTGGATTGCATCTGTGGCAGTTGGAAACAACCAGCTGTGAAACGCTGCTCTTCCCCGCCTCATATTTTTGCCTGCTGTGCAGCTGGACAGTGCTACTATTTTTTTTATTTCCAGCATGGAATCACTTTACTTAAGGCTGTGGGGGACTCAGTGGCTGGTTTTAATCTCAAGGAGAGGTGATCTGCTTCAGTACATGGATTAGCATCGTACCGGATGTATAGGATTGGCTACTGGAGTATGGTAGGAGTGAAGAGTTGGTTTACCATACTTGAGAAACATGCTGTGCGTTTTTAGTTGTCTAATATATGATGTAGAGCAGGTCTGACTAAAACGATGTTCTTAATTTTCTATTTTTTAAGAACTAAATACAAAACTTGATAAAAGACCTTTCAGCAAATGCAGTGCTACAGAGAGAGGATTTGGAAAAGCCTGAAGAACGCAATGGAAAACTTCTTTGGGCTTTTTTTTTCTTCCTATCTGTTACATGTGTGTTTCTGCTGCCTGCTAGTGCAGTTCCAGAGCAGAAGTGGGGAAACATCTTGCAGGGACTGCAGAGGAGTGTGCACATGGGCTCCCTTCAGAGCTGTGCGTGTGAGTCAGAGCTGCGTGTGCTACTCAGAGATGTGGAGCAGTGCTTCTGACAGGACTTGGAGCAGAACGTAAGCCAACTGAAAAGCCTTAGTAAGAGTTTATTCTTATCACCACTATAGCAATTTTACAGGTTACGTGGCACAGTAATTGATACAAGTATTTCAAACAGAAGTAAGGCATTATTCATTATATTAGGACCTCTCCTTTATTCAGTAGTTTCTGCTTTGGAGCCAAGTACAGATTTTTATTTTTTTTTTGTGTAGTTGATGTGTAACTTTTTAAAACTTATTTGGACTTCTATTGGGAAAGAGTAAATGGATATTAAAACTGATAAACTTTAATCCTGTGCAAACATTTGCTTCATGAACAGGAATAGAAATTCAGCTTGGCGGCCTTACTCTGAATGCTTGTTAGCCACCTTGAAAACGATGCTGAATTGTCTTAAATCTAAAAGTTACAACAAAAATATATGACTTTTAATTCTTTTTTTTTTAAAAAAACCCAGCCTTGTATGAGCTTTCATATGTAATGGAGAAACACCTACTATGAATCCTTTTCTTAACATGCTCAGACACAGTAGTCATGAGGATTGTAATGTCCTCCTCCCTGCTTTTGCTTTCACCTCTCGGTTACTGACAGTACTGCTGAATGCTGAATGCTCTAATGTGAAGTCAGTGCATTGGGATAGCTTGACTTGGGCAGCCTGCAGAGGCTCAGTTTCTTTACAAGTGGGTGGATGCTCTCTTTTGAATTAATGTCTTTCTGCTAACGGAAGACAACTTTGTTGCCGACTGCGTGTCTTTGCCACCTCTGTGTCACCAGCAGCACTTGCCCTGTGCCTTCCCTCTTTCCTCCCCACAGAGCTCTGCTTGCCGTAGGGGTTGTGTGAGCGTCCCTTAATCCATGCTAGGCAAAGGCAGGCTGGCTAGTTTAGCAGCTGGTGAAGACAGTCTGAGCTAATCTGCGTGCTCTTGTCTGGACTGGAGAGCGCTGACATGACCTCTTCTGCTGGTGGAGCTCTGGAGGCTATTATAATGGGCTGAATTGGGATGGGAACCTCCTTAATCAGACCAGCTGTTTAAAAGCCTGGAACTTTCCTCTGATGCCTGTGTTAACTTTATTTTGGAAACCGAGTGCCCCTCCTGGTGCAGATACTGTTAGATACTGTTTTGAAATGGATCTAGGCTGTGCTGGGCTGTGTTTACAGTGCATGTTATGTTGATGATACACAGGTTTTTTTCATTCTTAAGCAGGAATAGAATTTCAGTGTTTGAAACCTGGGCATAAAATACCCAAATAGGCTCTTCCTTAAGGGGACTGTTCAAAATCCCAGCCTTAATGACAGGCCCTGATAATATTTCTCCACTTTACAGTTGCTGAAATGAAGATGTTAGATTTCTGATCACGAATCATAAGCCCGTAAACAAACTCTGAGTTTTTCCGAATGTATTTAAAGGTATTGATGCATGCTACTAGAAAAAAAACAAACCACAGATACTTTAGTGTTTGCTTTTCAGGGGCATGCACTGTATATCTAGAAAAAATTGCTCTTTAGCATCGATTTCTACAGTATTTTGCATTATAAAGAGGACATTGTGTAGCTCGTTGCAAAATCAGTAGCTTTAGTCTTTAATTTGACCTGCCTTGTTTTGCAGGCTTTTTGTTAATAATGAATAGGTGAATTTAATTTGCTGTGGTGGAATGTTTTCCTCTTATGTAATGTCTACACGTGTAGTCATTTGACAGTAATCTGTTTGACCTCAATATTAATTGAGTTTCTGCACTCATTTTTAGATGACGAGATTAGAAGGAACCATTATGATCAGGCTGCAGGTTTTGTGCACTTCTGTATGTTGCTCCAGATACAGTTGTTGTTTGGTTGCTTTGGGGTGTCAGATTTAACTTACTTCTAGAATAGCACACTTATAATTTTAAATAAAGGATGTTTTGGCAGACTTCTGGGCTTCCTTCGGTGTCATTTCCGTTGATATCTTAGTACTGAGTATAACCATCTAGTAGCTTTATTTTTTAACAACTAACTTTGTTTTTATTATTATTATTTTTGTTTTTTAGAGCATGTTGGTGCCCTGGATGCCCAGAATATTGTAGCTGTATCATGTGGAGAAGCCCATACTCTTGCATTAAATGACAAGGGTCAGGTATATGCTTGGGGTCTGGCTACCGATGGACAGCTTGGCTTGCCAGGAACAGAAGAGTGCATCAGAGTGCCCAGGTTATAAACAATATAATAAATAGTTTGTTTTTTGTTTTGTTTTTTTTTTTTTTTAAAAAAAGTACTTAAATTACATTAGTTAAGCTATTTTACTGTTATAATTAAAAACATGCATTAGAAAGTGTGTTTTAGCTCTGGCACATGCATGCTGTAGACAGTTTCCTTTCTCAAAAAGTCAGCTTATGTAAGAAGTGTGTTATGAGTTTGCTTGTTTGTCTGTGGGTTTTTTTTCTCTTTTTTTCTTTGTTCCTTTTTTTAAATAGTCATCTACTAAGAATGAGAGTTATGTTGGAAAAGTAGGATGAGTATTTTAAGAATGTAAATGGCAATTGATAACTGCCAGTTAAGAGAAGTAGAGTGTTAAACTTTCAAAACCAATTGTGGGAGTACGTTTGAAGAAGGTACGTTTGATATGTGATCCTTGTACTTCAGTTTTTATCCCAAAGTTTTTTAGCTATGATCAAGTAATATACCTTCTAGTTATAAAAATGAATGCTGGCTGGATTCACTCCCTTGTTTTCAGAATGCTGTAAGCATTCCAGCTAGCTGAAGTCCACGTTTTTGCTGGGATGAATAGCTTCAGTGAAATGAGTCTGCGGCAGTAAGTTTGTATGTTTGCAAGCTGGAGGTTTGCTTTTCGAATGGTTTTATGTAGGAAGAAGACACATGAAAGTAACAATTTCTGGGAACACTAGTAGTTTATAACTTTATGATGGCTATCTGTGACGTATATATAAAGATGAAAGATACAAATAACTAATAAAAGTTTTTGTGTTTCTCTATTGAGTTTAAAAGCCCCCAGGCCTTTTAGAAACTCCTGTCTATTTCATCACAAGTTGAAAGCGTGCTAGATTTAATGCATGTTTGTATGTATTTGCAACTTTATAATATTGTGCTGCAATACTTAATAGCTCTGTAAACTGAAGTTTTGATTGAAGGTACTGTTGGTAGAGATGAAAAATTGAATGTTCAGATTTTACCGGAAAGTAATTCAGTCTTCGTCTCTTCTATTGATATGAAGAATGTATAACCTCTTTTCTTTAGTAAACTGGCAAGGAGGAATAATTTTCCTCTTGCATCTGGTATTGAGTTCTTCTGTTCAACTGTGTGACATTTCTTTCCTAACACATAAACCTCCCTAATTCTTCATTATGGTCTTTTACTGACTATTAATTTGAAAATAAGACAACACCTGTCTTTGAAAGTGTTAGAAAAGAAGTAGTTTTGATGTAAGACTTTACTAAAGAGCTTCTAATTAAAGTAAGGCTATTTAAATTGGTTTCTTATGTACTTCAATGAAAAAAGATTCATTTTTTGTGTATTACCCTTTGATGTGACCTTATACTTCATACCATGACCTAGTAGCTTAATGCTTTCTCTGTTTTCTTATCCCAATAGAAATATTAAAAGCTTATCAGAGATTCAGATTGTTCAAGTTGCTTGTGGTTATTATCACTCGCTAGCACTCTCAAAAGGTAAGCTGAATTCTTCTGAAGCTTTGTCTCATTTCTTACCAGGTAGTCCTAAAGTTTTCAACATTCATTTTGTCTTCTTTAAAAAAGGAGATTTTTTGATTTTTTTTAAGTATACTACTACTTAACACAGGTGGGATTTCAGCTTGGTAGAGGAAGTGCAATTTAATGATGGAAGTTGGAATTTAAAAAAGAAATGTACAGATGTTGTGTTTTTCTCCGTTTATTCTTATACTTTTTGGCTTTATATCATCTTCCTTTTATCTAGCTTTCATTTTCAATTCATTTTTTCTTCTCTCCTTGTATTTGTTTTTTTGGTTTTTTTTTGGGCCCATGTCTTTTTCATCCTGCTAACATCCTGCTTTGTCAGTAGTCTGTTAACCTGTAACTTCAAGTTACTGAGGCTTGCAGGCAATGCCGCCTTTGTTTGTTTTCTCTTGCTTTCTGATTGTAAGAGACCCTGCAGGAATAGTTGCAATGTAGCAAGGTTATGGTCTTGAAAAATAGACCCACACGGGGAGGAAAATGGGATGAACTGACTCGACTCGGGGATTTTGAG
The DNA here is from genome assembly GCA_013396935.1 of Baryphthengus martii. Classification (NCBI taxonomy): domain Eukaryota; kingdom Metazoa; phylum Chordata; class Aves; order Coraciiformes; family Momotidae; genus Baryphthengus; species Baryphthengus martii. The sequence continues at coordinate 134,535 of VWZK01004565.1, forward strand.
ATGAGACTTTGTAGTCTCTTTTTTAGATCTATAGATGGGATCTTGATCGGGTGGGTTAGTTCATGTGATTATAAATGATTGTCATAGGATTTCTTTGTTAGGAAGATTGGTCTGTATAAAAGTGGTGCTTTGGGTTACATTTGGTTTTTGGTTTTTTTTTTTTTGATTTTTGTCTGGTGGTTTTTGGTTTGGTTGAGTTTTTTTAAATAAATCTATAAAATCTGAGAGACCTGTACCCCAGGGGATGGATATCATTGTCTTCCTTCTTGATAAAACTGTTACTGGAAAGGTGGAGGTAGGAGAACCCTAGGAAACATTACTGTTTGAAGGTAACATTTCTGTTTGGAACATATCACATCAGCAAAAGGAAGATGTCTTTGTGGTTGGGTATTGATCTTTAGGACAGTAAATACCTTCTCAAAATGATGTTTTTTCAGTAGAATATTTTATTTTGGAGACAATCTTAATATAAATATCTCTCTGGCTTGTGATCCTTCAAAATGTTCTTTTCTTTATAAGGCATCAGAAGACATTATAAACTTTGTGCTTCATTGATCATATCATTAATACAATATTTTTTATATTTGAAATTGTATATGAAAATTATGTTACCATATAAAAGCTTAAATGGGGCTTGTGATTGTAAACTGGAAATTTTTGCATGTCCAGGATGCAATTTCAACAAGATCTCTGCATAAAAATCTGTGCAGTAGTGAAACTCCTAGTGGAACAGCGTCTTGCTTTGTAAGAACCAAACTCAAGTTAGCTAACACTGTTGAAACAGGCCCGTTAAGAGCAATTTTGAGGGTTTTAAGTGTTATTTAAAGACTTTCAGATTGATTAGAATTGAATGTCTGCAGGTTACATGAGAATACTTAGCTTCAGAAGTCAGTAAATTGTATGCATTTCAAATAAGTAGAAGAGTAACTGTCTAACATTTAGCTTTTCTGAAAGTAAAGAAACAAACATTTAAACTATATTGATTGTAAATCTTGGTGTGTGTGTGTGTTTTGTTTTTTTTTTTCCTTTAAACAGGAAGTGAAGTGTTTTCCTGGGGACAAAATAAATATGGCCAGTTGGGCTTAGGTTACGAGTATAAAAAACAAAACTCACCACATGTGATTAAATCTCTGCTGGGAATCCCTTTTGCACAGATTGCAGCAGGAGGAGCTCATAGCTTTGTACTCACTCTTTCTGGAGCCATTTTTGGATGGGGACGCAACAAATTTGGGCAACTGGGCCTTAATGATGATAATGGTGAGTTACTTTGGTAAAATTTCATGCTGAACGTCTTGGTTTGTGAATCTAAAGGCAGTGGTATTCCTAGGAAAGGAGCAGGCAGACCAAATATTTGTGGAATATTGTAGGAGAATGTTGATGTGGTGTGAGATTGCGTAAGGAAGGCAGAGGTGTTTTTTCCTCAGTTGTTTGGTAGTGAAAATTCTGACAGTGTTATGTTGAAATTCTAGCCTACTTGACATGTTTTCTTACCCTGTTCTAGATTTTTCTGTGACTTAAACTTTCTGAATGGGGTTGAATTAAGATACTGTGCGGTAGTTACAACTTGAAGGGCATTTTAGGTACATGAAATTGCTTGACAAAACCAGTAATCTATCCAAACTGTTTGATTGTCCTTAGTAGGCACATTTAAAGCATCTTTCTTGATTTACTGCCATATGGGTGGCCTTTCTCAGGCCCCTTTTTCATAATCATTCACAGTTTTCAGCTGTTTCCAAAATTTCCTCCCCTAGGGTGTTGCTGCTCACCAATGATTTTAAGCAAGTGGTTTGGCTACACAAAAAATACTGCCTTTGTTAATTGTGTTGTGTTATGTGCCCGGTATCTGCGCACAGGGCTCCCAGGTGGGAGTATATACTATCAGATTCCTGTAGTACACAGTTTCATAGAATCATAGAATATGCCAAGTTGGAAGGGACCCATCAGGATCATCGTGTCCAACTCCCGTCCCTGTGTCGGGCACCCCAAGAATCACACCACGTGCCTGAGAGCATCATCCAAACACCTCTTGAACTCGAGGCAGGCTTGGTGCTGGGACCACTTCCCGGGGGAGCTTGTTCCACTTCTTCACCCAGGGAGCGGTTGAGAACTTTTTCCTGATATCCAACCTAAACCTCTCTTGGTTCAGCTTTTCTGCTATTTCCCTGAGTCCTGTCATTGGTCACAGAAGTGAAGAGGTCAGTTTCATGTAGGATAATCCGTAGCTGGTTTCATGAATTCAAATTTTCTCACTGGTTAGTTGTTCTCAACACCATTTAAAATAAGAAAAATGTAGTGTAGTTAAAACGTCTATGTCAAAGCTTTAAATCTGGTCACACTCTCAATAAAAAAAAAATACACTTTTCAGAAATTTTCACTGGAGACTTCGATTGCTTTTAGAAATTCTTTGGAATATGTATGACCCCACTTTTTTATATAGCATCATTTCTCAAAATCCCTTTCCTATGTCTTGATCAGGCGTCTTCCCGACATCTTAGTGTATATAAGAAATTTTAAGATATGAACATATTAAACAATTACCTTTGTGGAGCTGGATAACGAAGCTGATTTGTTCTGGTGATGAAGGAAAATTACTTACGCTTTCTAATTATTCAGTGTTCCACTGTATTACATGTTTAGTGACACTGAGCTATGATCAACTTATATCAATTTACAGGAACACTTTAAAAACCTGAAGGACATGAACAACTCAAAACAACTGTTATTTGCTTTCTTTTCTCATGGTTTTTGATTTTTGTTTTCAAAATAAGCAATCTACTGCTGTATTAAACCTTTCAGACAGGTATGTTCCTACCCTGCTCAAGTCTCTGAGAAGTCAGAAGGTTGTTCATATATGTTGTGGAGAAGATCATACTGCTGCCCTTACAAAGGTACAATATTTAAAGATATCTTTATGCTTTTGATTTTTTTTACAAATGTTTTCAGGAGAAGATGCTACCTGAATAGGAAACAATTCTGCCTAGAGTGTTTCCAAAAGTTATTAGATGAAGTTGAGGAGACACTGGAAGAATGGTTAAATACTTGAAAAATCTTACCAACTACAAGAAAACCCTCACTATTTTACATTTTTGTCAGATTTGGTGAAATTGAGCCTACAAAATAGAGCACGTTTGACATGACAGCGTAGGTTGCACTATTAAAATTACGCGGATATCGAAATTTACATCAGTGTCTCCTAAAGAGATTAGCTCTTTTCTGATTGTAGTGCCTGTGTAGCATTGCTGGTATCACTGGTCAGACCAAGGTAATTTTGGAAGTTAAATTCTGGGGACATTGATGTGTGTGGTGGTTTAAGATTTTCTTAGTGAGTTGCTGGTTACTCTTATAGTGGGTTGACCTTGGCTGGATGCCAGGTGCCCACCAAACTGGTGTCATTCCTCTCTTCAGCTGGACAGGGAAGAAAAAGTGTAATAAAAGGCTCATGGGTTGACATCAGGACAGGGGACATAATTCACCAGTTACCATCACAGGCAAAACAGACTCGATTTGGGAAAATTAAATTAATGTATCACCAATCCAAAGCTGGAGTACGGTAATGAGGAATAAACCCAAATTTTAAAACACCTTCCCCCCACCCCTCCCTTCTTCCTGGGCTCAGCTTCACTCCCAAGTTCTCTACCTGCTCGCCCAGCACAAGGCAGGACATGGGGGAATGGGCAGTGAAGGGTCCTGCTCATGTGAGACAGTCCTCCGTGGGCTGCTCCAGTGGGGTCCTTTCCATCGGCTGCAGTTCTTCATAAACTGCTCCAGCCTGTGTACCTTGCACCCATGAGCTGCAGTCCTTCGAGAACAGACTGCTTCATTGTGGGTCCCCCACAGGCTCACAGGTCCTGCCAGCGAACCTGCTCCAGCGTGGACTCCCCTCCAGGAATCCACTGCTCCTGTCAGGAGCCTGCTCCAGCTTGAGCTTCCCACAGGATCACGGCCTCTTATGGGCATCCACAGGCTTCAGGTGGAGATCTCTCTTCTCCACCATTTATGATTTATATCACCCATCGATATAGCTCCATTTACATGATAGGCCTTGCAGAACGAGAGGTCTCGGTTTATATCTTTTTTTAGGCGATACTGTGTATGTACAAGCATTCTTGGAGTCCTCCTGAAATTGAGAAAAACCTGTCACTGTTTGTTATCCTGATTCAGTGAATGAGGCGGTTGGTTTTTCTCAGCGGACGCTGCCATTTTAATGATGATTTCCAGCAGAGGTCCAGGCTGGTGCAGAGTAAAATTGAAAGAAAACTACTTTACAATTTCAAAGCATTTGAAAGTGGGAAGTTTCAAAGTTGTTGTAAGGTAAGTTGTGTAATGTTTCTGGTTTAACATTCTTTCATTAAAGTTTTTGGTTAATTTCTTGATGTGATTAATCAAAAACAGTTTTAAAATATGACTTACCTTACGACAATGTTGACATTTTCTGGTTCTTTATACTTTCAAATAGTGAAGCTGACTATTTCAGTTGTACTCTGCGTCATCTGCCTGAGGAGGGTAGCTTTCTAGTCAGAATTTTAAAAAGTCTATTTTTTTTCATAGTGTGAATTTATATGCTGTTGTAGTTCATCAAGAAAACTGGAAAAGAGGAGAAGTGAGGACTGGTATCTATTAATGACACAATTTAATGGCAGAACTATTGTATAATAATACGGAAATTACAGGAAAGTGATTTAACATGAATAAGGTAATACTTGATAGCGGTGCCACATGTTCAGAACTGCAGTTAACTTGTAACCCTCTGTGTCTCAAGGTCCTCATATACCTGTATATTTTCTCTCCCGACAATTCCAAAATCATCAGGCAAGGAGCTTTATTAACCCCCTATTTCTGTGAAGTTTCATATTCTGAGAGATACTGTCATTTTAATGCAAATAATTTATTTGTTTAGGAAGGTGGGGTTTTTACATTTGGAGCTGGAGGCTATGGTCAGTTGGGTCATAACTCTACAAGCCATGAGATAAACCCAAGGAAAGTTTTTGAACTTATGGGAAGTGTTGTCACGCAAATCACTTGTGGCAGGTAAGGTCTATTCTGTGCTAGCACTAAAAATCTTACAAATAATTTGTTGTGTATAAAACTTCATATATATTGCAATGTGAAGTGCTGCTTTATTTTTTTTTTTCTACCCTTCATGGTTAGGGAAAACAAGATGGTCTCTTAAAAGATGTTTAGAGACCTTATTGGGATTTGAAAAACATTCAGTAGGAGAACTATAGGAAGTTGTTAGACTATTTGAAAGGCTCTGATTTTTCTAAACTGAAAGTGAATAATCCATGTGAAGTGTGATGGTGTTGTTTATTGCTGTCGTTTCCTGTGAAAGTAAAGTGTATTTGGGGAGGTATGTGAGCGTCACTGAGGATACTGCTGTATTCTAGCAGTCTATTTGATGTTGTGTAAACTTCTAATAGTTTACAGAAATTCAATACTGGTTCTTCCCAGGCTCGTGACAGGAGAGAGGGCATCTAGAGTTGAGAAGGGTGTGAAAGGAAAGGAGGTACAGCCAATTCGGTCAAAACTTAAATTTCTGAATGTCTAGAGATATCTCTAAAGGTCAGACTGTGGCTAAGCAGGGAGTCAAGGCAGAACCTGATGTCTCAGTTCCGTGACCTTTTCCATGGAAATGGAATATTGCCTATTGGAGTGCAAGTGGAGTATTGCCAGTGGCAGAGAGCTTCCAGTAGAGGAGTGGAATATTTGATCCTACGGGACCTGTAACATACTGTTTAACGCAATTCTTAGGCTGGTCTGCACAAAGCACGTTATAATGCATAGGTTTTTGTTACTGAATTTTGTTTCCCTAGGCAGCACACTACTGCGTTTGTTCCTTCATCTGGAAGAATTTATTCTTTTGGACTGGGAGGTAACGGGCAATTAGGTACAGGAACAACCAGTAACAGGAAAAGTCCATTCACAGTAAAAGGAAACTGGCTTCCTTATAGTGCTCAATGCCCCATAACCACAGGTAAGCTACTCCTGGCATATTTACTTCTTGGATTCCTATTCCTTTATAGTGTCTTAAGAGACTTAAACTAAATACGGGCTATAATCACTTTCTTCCAGTTTGTTTTCACTGTGCTCTAAAGTCCATTTCTGCTGTGGGAAATAATGTGTTTCGTTGTGCTTTTGGGTTAGGTCCTTTGTTAGTACTGGAGCGAAAACTTAGAGCTGTTTTCCCTTTACCTCAGTTAAGGAGTCTAAGCTATCACATCACAAAGATCTGCTGCAGCAGATCCTAAGGAAGGAGCCTTTTTCTAATTGAGTGTTGAGTGCAGTGTCTTAATTCTTTCTCACATTCCTGTTTTCACAGTTGCCTCTCTTATTCCTGTTGCAGACAGTGAGGAGTGTTACTGTGTAAAGAGGATTTTCTCTGGTGGAGACCAAAGCTTTGCACACTACTTTTATCCACAGGTAACAAATTAAATATACTTTGGTTCAGAAGTCTATTAAAGTTTGATTTTAGTTTAAAAGATTTTTATAATCAAGATAAATTACTATTTTGTGAAGAATTTAACAATTGGAGGACTTGGATCCAGTTGCTGTTAGCTGTCAGTAAGCTCTTGAAGCTTTTTATCATAAGCTTTTTTCCTGAGTGAAGGATGCCTGCACTTCTTTGCCTTTCATAGAGGAAAAGGTGGTTGAATATTTGAGCTCTTCAGCTCTGCCCAGTCCTTCTCAGTAACTCCTCCCGCAGCTTTGCTGTCTCCTGCTCTGTAGCCATTTTAACACCACAGTGATGAGGAAACAAGTGGAGGTTTTGGCTAATAGTTATAGGTGATGACATAGATTGTTACAAAATAGAATTTTATGCTAGTCTTAAAAGTTGGGTTTTTAAAGGACAAGAACCAATCTCTTTAAATTGTAGTACAGAGAGAAAGTCTGGAAGGACTTGACAGTAAAAATGGCAATGTGGGATTATGATGGAAAGGAGATGCTATTAGAGGATGAGTCGGGGGGGAAAGAACAAGATGAAAATACACGAGACTGTTTCCAGTAGTGCCCAGCAGATACTAGACCATAGAGGTTAATGAAATATCACGAGTTGAGTATGTGGGGTGAAGACTAATTTGGACGTGAAATAAAAACAGATTTTAGTGGGAAACATGTTTATTGTCAAGAAAAACTGAGTTCAGATCAAGCTCACAGCACCCCTTTGCTCCCACAGCCTGTTCTGGTTGTACAGAATCAACAGTTTCTCTAGTTTACTTTTCTTTTCCTGAGCTCTTGAGTTGTGGTAAGTATTGCTGTATTTGAGAGAAGCTTGTTTTGCAGATAGAGACTGGAAAAATTACTGGGAATACAGGCTTAAAGCTTCTCTATTAAAACTTTCTGGAAAACTTTCTCGCTTGCAATTTTCATAATTACTGAAGTAGATTCTGACTCCAGTTCACCTCAATTAGACAGACTGTACGAATGTGGCTGTTGTGCCTTGCTCTGTACAAAAAGTGTTAGCAATAGATGAACTTTGATGCTGCAAAAGTATCCCTTTTAGTACTCTTGAGTTTAGTAATTGGTACCAAATTCTTTCAAAGTTATGAGAGCCCTGTACTCTTAGGGCTTGTGTGACCTTGCCAGTTACGGAACCTCAGCCAAAATCTGTTTGTTTTCTCGAGTTGGTTTTGGACAGCTGGGTTCCCCGAGTTCATGACACTCTGACTGGACACAAGGGAAGCAGCAAGAGAGTTTCTCATCCTAATCCTGTAGGATGGGATCGGAAGGGCTGATTTTTGGCAATGGTTTGTCATTGTTGTACCAAGTCAGCTGTGTGTCACACTGCACCCTCAGGAGAAATATGTTTACTTTTACTAGATAACCTTGTTTTTAGTGCTGTTTGCCATCTCTTTTTGAATCAGTGCTTCTACTCAAAATGGTGGTCTTGCTTCTGCTCCTCTACTCCTAAAAATCTTACTGGAACCCTTTTGGAATGCGCAGCACATCAAAATGCAGCTCGTCTGATGATGCAGTGAATGTTCGGAGAAAAATGACTCATTCTCGGAGGAGTCTGATGGCAGTGGGGTGGGAGAGCAGCTGTCCAAAAAATGGAATGTCTCTTTTTTTCTGTATGCTCACAACTTGGCAGTGAGCTCAATGGCTCCCAGTGACTAGAGAAGAGAGATGCTTGCTACTCTTGCCTAAAGCTTGTTTAGTGCTTGTCATATAGAAAAGTACTGTGTGTTTAGGGTTTTTACCATTAAGCAAGCTGTGGAGTGGATGAACGCACTCATCTAGATGATTTTAATGTATGCTCTGCTTTCGTAGTGAATGCAGAACTGCTGGAATACAGTAAATTTATCATTGGGCTTATTTCTCAGTAGTAGTCTGGGCAGGCAAATTGTCAATCCATGAAGAGTTAAAGAGCTCAACCACAGGATGGACTTTTCTTGAAATGAATTTTGTGTGCCTGATTCTTTACGCTTTCTTTAAAATACAGAACATGGTACCACCAGATGATTTTAGGTATCCTGACCTTTTGAAGCAGATCTGGACTGTGAGTGAAACGTTTATTCAAAGATTGCTGAGTTTCCCGTCTGGAAGACTTCCTGTAGAGATTGCAAAGTAAGTGATGTGGAGGAAAAAAATTGTCTTCCATCATTTTACTTTACAAATTGGGTTTTAACAGAGCTTTGTATATACATAGCTAAGCTACTTTTTAATTATTGATTCTATGAGGTGTAGAGCTTTTGCCATGCTGTCATTGTCATGATTGTCAAGTGGTTTAGAACTTTTATCTGTTGTCATCTCTGTCACAGTTTAGATGACTACATGAGATTAAATTATCTAGTTGCACATGGATAACAGTACACGTAAAGGAATATGCGAACAACTCAAAGGTTATTGCTTCTGCATTATTAAAGGAGGATACAAAGAAATTAAAACCAAATTGCGAGACTTGCTTTGATTTGAGCTGTCTTAAGCAGTGATTCTTGAATGGAGGTTTTATCTAGTGTTGTTCAGTCATATTAGTCAGGGTTCCGTTCTTTGTATAATGTAATTTATTAGAGATTAAATACAGTCATTTGGTTTTGTTTTTTTTATTGGAAATGCTAATTTGTAAAAAAGAGAAAATGTATGTGACTGATTTCCTATCAACAATTTCAGTGAAATCGATGGAACGTTTTCCTCAGCTGGGTGCCTGAATGGGAGTTTTTTGGCTTTGAGGTAAGTGGTCAGACTTTTAAACAGGTGTTCCTGTGAACAGAATTAATGGTGGCTGCCTTCCTAGTGTCTCATTTCAGGTGTAACACCTTCCCTTATCTTACTGTTACTCTGATACCCACAGTTTAAACTTCTGGCTTCTTTACTGCCATATGATTTGTCAGCTGGCCCAAATACAGCCTGTCTTCTGCCAGGCTTTGGAGGTGTGTGCTGCCTGCCTGCTTCCATGTGAGCCAGAAAAGTTCATTACCTCTCAGGCACAGGTTGTGTGTAATTCAAGGGGAATATATTGCGCAGGTTGGTTTAGATCCTAGTGTTTTGGCGTAATCATCTTGCAGTTAGAGGAAATTTTTTTTCAGTGACTTCAAAAGTCATCTAAGAAAGGAAAGTCTGATACTGTAATCTCTCATATTTTAATTCCTTAGTTGGGCTAAAAATTCAAGGTGGAAAAAAGTCTTAATTTGCTGAGAATACAGGATTCGTTATTTTTCTTTGTATTTTTTTTTCTTTCTGCAGCAATGATGATCATTACAAAACCAGTGCTAGATTCTCAGGGGTTGATATGAATGCTGCTAGACTACTGTTTCACAAACTTATACAGCCTGACCACGCTCATATTTCACAACAGGTTTGTGCCGCCTATTTGCCTTATGTTTGGGATTATCCTTCTGTTACACCTGTCCAGAAATACTATTTTTGTGCTTGCTCTGACCTTTTTAATAACTTGCTTTGTTCAATAATGTATCAACTGCAAATACATAAAATTGTGTTGTGTTGTAACAGTTAGGTAACACATCTGTGTGTTACATTTTAATATTTAGTATACTGTCTTTTTCTATATGTGTAGTAGTCTACTTTAAATTCTTAATGATTGTTTTCTAGATCATTTTATTATTTCTTTTTTATCTAGGTGGGCATTTATTTAAATTCACAATTGCATTAAAATAAACAGAATTTTATGATGTGCTGTAGGTGGCAGCTAGTTTGGAAAAGAACCTTATTCCCAAATTGACCAGCTCCTTACCAGATGTTGAAGCTTTGAGGCTATACCTCACTCTACCAGAATGCCCACTGATGAGTGATGCAAACAATTTCACAACGTTAGCTATTCCTTTTGGAACAGCTATTCTGAACCTAGAAAAAGCTCCTCTGAAAGTTCTTGGTAAGAAACTGAATTCTTTACTGTTAAAACTAAGGATCTCTGGATGAAAAATTTATAGAAATTCCCTCAGTGAAGATGTGGTCTCAGAAATACTTGCTGTGTATTTACAATTCTGTAGAATACCCTATTGAGAAAGTTAACCCTTAATATTGCTCAGTGTGTAAGAAAACACCTATTCTGTAGCTTCTGAGTGAGTTAACTGGCCATTCATACAAATTTATATGGCATTGTCATTCTTGGACTGATTCCATTTGGGAGGAATTAAACCGTGTAGTTCAGTGTATTGGATACGGGTCTTTGCACTATAAAGTGAGAATTATGTGGTCAGACAGCTAACAAGCTGGAAGCAATTTGCAGAACTGTTGCAGAGCAGATGATGTATTACCTTTGTTTTGACTGCAGCACCTGTTTTGTTGCTTCTGAACAGTTCATCTTTTCTAGCTGATCCCAAGATCTCCAAATATGCAGCTGAGACTTTTTTTTTAACCCTGCTTCCTTAGACCTTCTTAATTGTAACTCCTGTCACCTGAAATTCAGCTTAAAGAATTGAGATTTCAGAATATTTGCTTTTTAACTGGTGTCTTTTTGAGAGGGTAATTTTGTACTTTCTCACTTATTTTTTGCTCTGTAACCCCTCTTCTGTCTTTCAGTAGGTTTTGGTGAGAGTAAAGAACTTGTGTGCTGCAAAGAAAAGCAAACTGATCATTGTTTTGAACTGTTGATCCTTTTCCATCCATCACTTGCTCTCAGGACTGTTCGCTTCGCCTGCTTTTGTGTCAAATGTTACTTTGTGATACAGTGAATTAACTGACAATCTAAAGCTTGGATGTGTAACAATAGAGCATCTGAGCAGAGGTTTCATTATTTATACTAAAAGTAGTTTGCTGCTTAAAAGTCTGCACCACTCTTGCTGTTTTAAACCTGTTTTGTTTTTTGAGAGTCTTTGGTAGCTGAGAAATAGGCTTTCTAGCAAAACGCTGTTTTTTATTTAAAAGGATAATGTGGCAAGTACTAAGTTTGTGTTCACCATTTGTTGACAGAAAATTGGTGGTCTGCACTTGAACCTCCGTTATTCCTCAAGATAGTGGAACTCTACAAGGATGTTGTAGTCCACCTTTTGAAGTTGTGCAAGATGGGCGTTCCGGCTTCTGAAAGAAGAATACTTACCAGTTTTCTACACACAGCGTTCAGAGTTCTGGAAATACTGCACAGAGTATGTTTACATCAATTTTAACCAGTAACTTGTTTGTTTTTGTTAGCATCTGTGTGCTTTGTAGTTGTTAAAAGGAGTTAAGTTACTAGAGAATTTTAAAACACTTGCATCTACAAAGAGATCTGTAATTGTTCCGTCTGGACCTATGAATCATTGGAATTCTGGATTCCAATCTGAGGTGGTGATAGAATTCCCTATTTTCTTGACATCACAAACTGACCCAGGCCATTGCATCTGTGAGGGCATGCTGGAAAGAATTACCTCTTAAGCCGATTCATTTATTCAGTTTCTTAGTATTGTAATTTCAGTAATGAAAAGTGATGAATTTATGAACTGAACGTCACAGACTGCTGAGGTTTCCTCTCCCACCCTCTATTTTACCCCTGCTGGTCCTATGGCATTTGTGTTGGTATGCTAAAAAGACATTTTATAGGTGCTCCTTGAGTTGCTGGTCATGTACCATATTTGTACAATCGAACAAAACGGCGTCTAAATTGGACCTTCACGTGCTATATATAACAGCCCTTCTCCCCACGCTGTCAGAAACAGTGGAAAAGATTGCTGCTTTGCGAGTTGGCATTTGTATGCTATGGTTTGCTCAGCTTTGTGTCACTCTTTATGGAAACCATCAAATTAAGACTGGGAGTAAAACTGTTTAATAACTGTCTTCTGTTAGAAGTACAAGATGTCCTTACAGATTGCTATATGGAAACCTGTTGGTGTATGCTGCCTTTAGCATTTGTGTCAGTGCTCAGGCTTGTAGGAGCTGTAAAGCTTAACAGCTGAATTTGATCTTAAAATCTTAAAGCCTCGTGGGTAATTGTAGAATTGTCACATGGCTCTCCTAAGTTTCTTTTGTTTGTTTTTTGTTTGTTTTTTTTTAACCCAACCTTGACTAACGTATAGCTACTTTATAAAAACGTACTTACATTCCTACCTACCCTGCTGGCCAACTGTTTATATTGGTATAGTCTTAATGAAAAAAAGCTGTTAAGGACTAAAGAAGGAAAAATGGGGTGAGGTATCTGGGTTATTTCATCGATTTAGTATCTGGTGATTTGGGAGGGGTTGGGGGTGGTGGGGCATATGTTTCAGAAATATAGGCTTAGATTATCCGATTATAACGACAGAATTGGGGATCTTACCGTTTCGTGGTTGACAGTGCTTACCAGTTCTTGGGAAAAGAAGTGCGTGTTAGGAAAGTGTGGATGGTTCTGAATTAAAATTACGCTGTGGAAACAAACCTTTGTCCAAAGCTGTTTTTCCACTTCTCTCTTTCTAAGCTTAATGTTTTTAATAGAAACCGTTCCTCTGGTCCCAGGTAATAGAGAGAGTATCCATACTGTAATTAAGAATAGAATTCTTGAATAATAGTTCTTAAACTTGTGCAAATACAGGAGCAAATATTTGTTCTGTCGTATACATGAACACGTTAGTTATTCATCGCTGTTCCCTGAAATCACACGATGTTTCAAAGTTGCACTGCATTGTGCAACACTCTGTGCTCAGCTAATCTTATTTCTCATTGCATCTTTATGGGCTTTTGCCTAATCTATGTATTCATGGATTTACAGTACAATACATTTAACGCTATTTTGCATTCTTGTAGGCACTGTTGTTTTTCTGGAATTTTGTTTAGTAACTCGGTGTCTGTGCTTGAATAACATGGAAAATGCTCTTTTGAAAACCGTTACACAAAGTGCTAATGAAAAGATAAATTTCTCTTCTTAAGGTAAATGAAAGAGGACAAGTTATACAGTACGACAGATTTTACATTCATGAAATACAAGATCTGATAGATATCAGAAATGACTATGTCAACTGGGTCCAGCAGCAGGTGTTTGGAATGGTAAGTTGTGTTGGTTTTTATTTGAGTTTTTTTGTGTTGGTTTTTTTTTCCTTGCCCATGTTTTGTTTCCGTTTTTTTCGCTTTAGAGAAGCCAATAGATTCTATAAATACCATAGAATCATTATGGTTGGAAGAGACCTTTGAGCTCATTGAGTCCGGCCATTCCCCCCCCCCAACACTGCCAGGGCACCACTAACCCCTGTCCCTCAGCACCACGTCTCCATGGCTTTGAGACCCTCCAGGGATGGGAACTCCACCCCTACCCTGGGCAGCTTGGGCCAGGCCCGAACAACCCTTTGAAGGAAGACATTTTTCCTCATGTCCAGCCTAAATCTCCCCTGGTGCAATTTGAGTTTGGTTCGTCTTGTCCTGTCACTTTTTCCTTGGGAGCTGAGCCTGACCTCTTTCCTGGCTCCAACCTCCTGTCCGGGAGTTGTCGAGTGCGAGGGGGTCTTCCCTGAGCCTCCTTTTCTCCAGACTGAACGAGCCCAGCTCCCTCAGCCGCTCCTCACCAGACTCCTGCTCCAGACCCTTCCTCAGCGTATGGCCACTTTGTTTGCATAAAAATATCTTAGTAGATCAGGTATCAGCTAAGGAAGAATTGTCGATAGGTGTGTTTCTTGTAGACTATCATTCTTAGGACTGATGCAGTTCGAAATTTTAACCTGTCAATTAAAAAGTAATATAGAACGCTGTCACTTGAGACTTACAATGTCAATCAAGCAGGAACTTGATAATTCATGATAGGAAAACATCCAGAATAACCTCTGTAAGACAGGTGCAGTCTATGAGAAAGCTGGAACTATCGTCTTAAACTAAGTCTAGAAGCACATTAAGGGGTTACAGGGGACAGATAACTGATGTAGTTTTCTACTCTGAGTATAGCAACAAGAACTGAGATAATTGATTCCTCAATCTGTAAACAAAGGAGTGGTAAGTGGCAGTAAATTAGTGACTGTGCAGAGACTGAGCGAGTCAAACAGCATTTTGCCACAGTTCTTTGACTCATGCTTTGAAACAATATCAAGTATGTTAATATCCTTTCTCTAGCCACCTAGATTTAACTTTTTTTGCAGCAGTACCTGAAAGGTCCTGACCACAAGGGACCTGTTTTTGCTCTATTTCATGAATACAAAGCAAGTGATGCTATCTACCAAAGAATTAAAATGACAATATAAAATAACAGCAGTAGGGAGATTGGGGAGTGTAAAGTCGTGATGGACAGTTGTTTCAGCCAAGCTTGTCTGAGGCTTGTGTGTGATGGAGCTGGTAGCTAAGAGGAGTGGGATGCTGAAGCTGATGTGGAAGCTTAGGAGTAAGCATTACAGGGCCTTGGAATTAAGAGACAGGTTGTGTATTTGGAACAGAGAAGGGTGTACCAGTGAAGGATAGACGAAGTGGTGGAATTTAAAAGGTGGGGACCTTTAAATGGATGTAAACAAACTCAAGTTGCATATGTTGTGATAAGAGAGGAAAATACTAAATATGGGAACATGAGAGCTGGAAAATTGCTTTATAATGGAAGTCTTAAGCTCTGTTTGTTCATTAAATCATAAGATTGCATAGTAGCTTGTTCCTGAGAAAATACTAGATACTGGATTTCCCGTTTGTCGCTGTTATTTTGTCATGCATTTGTGCAGTTTCAAGTTCAGCAAAAAACGTTACTGTGATTTCTTGAAGAACTGAAAGAAATTCCATGGCTTTAGTCAGATCTCCTTGAGAAATGGTTTTGATGGCCTTTTCCTGTCTTCATATCCGCTAGTTTTCTGTCCTCACGTTCACTAGGATAAGAAGTTCTAGTCACCATTTGAATCAGTTCTAATGAATCAAAATTTCTTTTACTAGTGTAAGTTTTATTGTCGTAACTTGAGGCAAAACTGTTTGCTCAGTTCCTTAATTAAAATATGGAGGGGAAAATATAGAAGAAAAGAGAATCTCAGAAGTATTCAGAGAGTTCTCAGAATCTTGGAAGGAATTTGTTTTATTCTTTTAGTAACAGAAAAAATGAGAGGGTGGAACCGAAGGTACTAAATAATGAACTATTGATTTGAGATACGGCTTAAAGGAGTTGAGCAAACCCATTTGATTAGGAACAAATAATAGTAGATACAGTAGGAGTACAAAATTCTATAAACCTGCCAGTGACAAATGGGGTACTCAAATCTGATGTTTCCTGTAGGAATTGGAGGTACAGATAGAAAGCCAAGTATCCGGGCCATCACTTTTGGTGAGCTGTGGATGGCTCTGTGTTTGACTTTTGAGTCAAAGTATAGGGAGTCACATTTACAGTTCCTTACTTTATCATTACCTTTTATTCCTCTTCTGTTTTCTGCCTGCTAGGTGGAAACAACCTTAGCTTTCAGTGGAGGCTGAGGAGAGTAACGTGGCACCAGATGGGTAACTTTGTTTCTTGACAAAGCTGATGGAGCTTGTTGTGGAAGCCTCCACAGTCCCAGCCATACCTACGGATCTGTTCCAAATTTCAGGAAGCAGTTGTTTTTCTCAAATCGTTATTGTTGTAGACCCAAATGAGGCTTGAGACTTTCTCGTAAAGTGATGGAGTTCTTTTGTATTTTTTCATATTTATTCATTAAAAAGGTATTGCATTGAATTTGACATTCTACAGTATGAAAATGAAAATACACAGGAAAAAGGCAATGCTATTTATTAGGGTATGGAAGTAGACATTTAAATTTATTTTTTTTGCATCCAGGAAAACATGATACTTTAATGGTCCTTTTTTTTAAAGACTAATCTGTAGGGTCTTGAAAGGTGTGGTTGTATTTGGTAGATTAATTAGAATATGATTGATATTTATTTCTCGTTAAGAATTCTCTTGGGGGGAAGCTGTAGATAAGTATATTTAATTCTACATCAGAGATGAATAATTAATGCAGACACTAATGCTGCTTTTTCATCTTAATTATTGCTACCTTTGTGCAAATGCTGTCATAGGATGTCAACCATGGATTAACTGAGGTAAGATCGGTTGCAATCTGATTTCTTTTGCAGAATGTAAGGAGATCAGAAATATGAATGTCAAGGGTTGTCTGGTGTGTTCTGTTGAGAGTAGAGAAGGTCTGAAATAAAAATGTACTAGGTGAGAGTGGCATTTGTGTGCGTTTTGCTTTGGGTTTTGGTTTGTGTTTATTTTGTGCTGAAGTACTAAACAGTTGAAAATCTACTTAATTTTTCCGAGATGCTTTGGTCCTGCGTTGACAATGAGTAACGATTTCTATCTCTTTGCAGTAAGATAGATGTATTAAATGAGTACTATTGCAATGGCTTCTTTAACTGTGACTGTAGTTTTCAAATCAGCAGAGATATGACATGGTTCTTTTCGTTCTAGTTAACAGATATTCCTGTTACAATTTGCACATACCCATTTGTATTTGATGCCCAGGCAAAGACAACTCTCCTGCAAACAGATGCAGTCATACAGATGCAGGTAAGGATCCCAGTTTGTAATGGTAAGATTTTTTTTTTATTATTATTTTTTTTTAGCTGGAGTCTTGGGGGTGGCGGTCGGTGGTGTTTTTTTGTGAAGTGTTTGTATTTTCAAACTATGTAACCTCTTCTCCATGAGAATGAGGGATCTAGTTTTAATTTCAAGGTACGTATATGATAGAAGCTAATGGTTTTGTAGGTTTGGGATCTCATTGAAATTAGATGGGGCTTATTTTCCTTTCATTAGTGAAACGGCTTTTTGGAATAGTTAACAACCCATAGTACAGGTGTTAAAAATGCATAGAGCCTGGAGCTGGAAATCAGTCTGTCTTGTTAGAGGCAGCAGCCAATTACAGTTGCTTTTAACTTCTTGTCCTGATGGGACTTAGGAGGTAGTGCTGTTCTTAAGATCGGTAGTATCAGAGAGGCAACATGCTGGCCCCACTACCTAGTGCACATCTAATTTCTCATTTCATCCATCATAACCACCTTCAATGTGCAGCTAAACTCCCAAGTCTGATCAATGTCTGAAAGGCAGTAGAAAAGAAGCTTATCTTGAAAATGTAGCATCTTCTTGGGATAGTGGGAGTAGGTTTCCTGATCTTGCAGTTTACTGTAGGTTTTGGTCCTTTTCCTGTTAAATGCCATTACGTTACTTCTAAATTCTTCACTTCTGTTTTAACTAGAGACTACCCTAGAAATTAGATACTTGGTGCAAAGATTCTGTATCTTGACCTGTATCTCTTGTCTAGAGGTAGATACACTGGACAGCCCTAAAGTAACTAAGAGGATCTTACGTGTTTTCATGATTCTTTGGGTAGAACTGAAACCAATGTGATGTGGTGAGCTCTACTGATGTTCAGTGTTTGGAATTGTTTATTGTATACATATATTCCATACTTGTTCAGTCGATGTTAAGGGTACGATGAAACATATTCTTAAAAAAGGAAAGGAAGAATGAAGAGAGGCTACTGTGAAAGTAACAGCAATAAGAGCTCCAACCAACCATTCCCTCAGTTTATAATGTTTAATATAGTAAAGATTATTGTTCCGAGTCTGAAATGAAACGGAAGAGAAGTCATGCTCAAGGAATGGGCTCATGTAGAAAAATACTAGCTTTCTTTTGTGGTTCATAACAGTTTCCTATGCCTTTAGGAGTGTGTATACATGGTCAATAGGAACATTTGGGAAATATTCACATTGAGTGTTTCTATTGACAATATTTGATAGTATTAAAACACACAAATTCACAAGAATTCTCTGCTGTACTCAGAACATTTGCAACAGTATTTTTGGTTTTGAACAATTGTAATACCGAAATTATAATAGAACTGAAATAGGTAAACAAATCACTTTTCATTCTATGAATTAGTTTTTTGTGGATGCTTTCATGCCAGGCTTATATTAAACAGGTTACTCTTCATTAGATGAAGTGCAGTATTTTTTTTACTTCCTTTTGTTATCC
This sequence comes from Baryphthengus martii, assembly GCA_013396935.1. NCBI lineage: Eukaryota > Metazoa > Chordata > Aves > Coraciiformes > Momotidae > Baryphthengus > Baryphthengus martii. The sequence goes on from VWZK01004565.1 coordinate 152,833, forward strand.
AAAGTAGTTAGACTGAAATGTCAAAAACTGTGTTCTGAGACCTCCTTGAACATTAGCAGAGATGGGGCTGATGAGTAAAGGAAAAGTGTTTCTCGAGATTAAATATTTCCTGAGATAAAAGGAATATGAAGAAGATTGGGACAAATTCAGTAGCTGTCATAGTGCCTATTCCCATTCACGTCTTCTGCAGCTTTAAAAAAGGGCAATGGACATTAAATGTTGACAGGAATCTTACGTTACCTACTGACACTTTCACTTTGGTTTTTTTTCCAGATGGCGGTTGATCAGGCTCACAGGCAGAATTTGTCTTCTCTCTTTCTGCCAGTGTTTGAATCTGTCAATCCATGCTTGATATTAATGGTACGGAGAGACAATATTGTAGGAGATGCTGTGGAAGTCCTAAGGAAAACAAAGAATGTAGACTACAAGAAGCCACTCAAGGTATTGTCAGTACATACTGCTCAAAGGGTCTCTCACTGACGTGCAAGTCATTTGAGAATATTTTTGGACAAATCTTGATTCACAATCCATTTTTAATTCAGTGCTGACTGAATTGTGCATTTCAGGTTATTTTTGTAGGAGAAGAAGCTGTTGATGCTGGAGGTGTTCGCAAGGAATTTTTTTTGCTCATCATGCGGGAGTTGCTAGATCCCAAATATGGAATGTTCAGGTACTATGAAGAGTCCAGGCTGATCTGGTTCTCTGATAAGGTAGGGTGTGATCTGCAGTCATTAATTTCCTTTTAACTTACAATATTTATATTTATGATACATGAACATAGTAGTTTGTCGTAGTTTTATTTCAAGAGGAGAAGCTGAATTATTGTCAAAAAAATGTTGATTTTTGTCATTGTTAGATCAAAACTTTCCTGTTCTGTTTTCCCCGTTCCTCACTTACTTGCTTACCAGTTGTCCCCAACCCAGACAATTTTAGCATGGAGAAGTTCCAGCCAGAGTGAACTGATTCTAAGAGCAGAATCAGTAAATGAAGGTGGCAGAGTAGAATTCTTGAAGCAGCATGTTGAACAGGTCTTTCTGTTTTCAGTCTCATTTATGGGTCCATTTGGTAGGTAGTCATCTAGTCATACTTTCTTAAAAGTTGTGATCATTGTGGTTATGTCACAAAAATCTTGTTAACATTTCCACAGCCGTGTTTTAAGCCTTGGCTGTTAACTCCAAGGGAGTCAATAGTGAGCTCTTCCCAAAAATAATGTAAAAAAAAAAAAAAAAAA
>VWZK01004565.1:154087-167143 GCA_013396935.1 Baryphthengus martii
AAAAAAGAGTTACATATAATTAACCCCCTGAAGTAATATAATTAGTATTGCTCTGGTAAGTTGCTGAGAAAACCAGAGTCTTAATGCAGCACTTCCAGCAGTATGAATCACTTGGAGCACAAAATATGTTGTACCTCAGCTTTTCTTATTTTTTCTTAAGTACTGAGAATTCTGTTTCCTTGGGTTTCAGTTTCTCTCAGCTGGTGAAAACTTTATGCTGTTTTCCTCAGTACTTCTGGTTACATACATATTTAAAGAAAATATAAATGAAACTTGCTTAGATTATAATGCACTGTACATTTTTTTTCTGGACTCTGCAAGATTAAAATAGCATCTTTGTTTTAAACCATCTTGTCTGTTTTTCTGTTCTTAGACCTTTGAAGACAGTGACTTGTTTCATTTGATTGGTGTTGTCTGTGGGCTAGCAATATATAATTTTACTATTGTAGACCTTCATTTCCCTTTGGCTTTGTACAAAAAGCTATTGAATAAGAAACCATCCCTGGATGACTTAAAAGAGTTGATGCCCGATGTTGGCAGGTAAGCAAGAAAGAAAAAGGACTGCTACTAGAAATTACTTTTTAATTCAACCTTTTCCTTTAACGACATAAGGAAAAAAGTGTTATTTTCTCACTAACAGGATAAACAGAGTAACTTGCAGCCATCGTGGCCTTTCAGAAAGGATTTGTGCTCTTCTTTAATGTCTGCTTCTAAATGCTTGGGTTTAGCATCTGTGTCTTCTCTTTTATTATCCTACAAGAATTTTAGGGGAAAATAGTATTTGAAATTCAAAATACTTTGAGTTTTAGCCATTGATTTTTACAAGTCTAAGTGTAAACGTAGTTTAGTTCTGAACAACTTATTTGGTCCATCAAGGAAATGTTTTTGCTTATTTCAGAAGCAAATAACATGCTAAATATCTGTCCTTGAGTAGAGATTTGAGTAGCGCTGACAGGTAGGAGGTTCGGATGAGCAGAAGTGAATGTTTGATTGCCTCAGTGTTGTGAATACTGAAGTTTTTATAGATTCAAGGAGAAATCAAACAAGTTAATGGAAGAGCCCATCAATGGTTATTAAGCATTTACTGCCTCTGGTTTGGCAATCCCTTAGCTGAGGAGTAGGGTATGAACCTTCTCTCTTCACACCTGGAGATAACCAAAAACAAACAACACGACAAGCAAGAGCAAAATGATTACCTGAGATCTCCCAATGCTGCACAAGATGCAAGTCACTGAACTAATAAATGAAATAACAGTAGAAAGTTTTGTTTTGTTGGTTTTGTTTTTTTTTGACTTGAATTGTCAAAACATGAAGAATACTTCAGTAAAATAAGTTAATCTGTCTTTCCACTGGTACAAGCACTTTGTAACTTATTTTGCAGGGGAATGCAACAGTTACTGGACTATCCAGAGGATGACATAGAAGAAGCATTTTGTCTTAATTTTACTGTAAGTTTTATAGAGTGTTTGAAGTATTTCTCATCACGCTTATACCATCTACTATAACTGACTCTGATGGGTTTGGGCAAAAATATCAACTGCTAATTCCGGTCAATTTTAGTGTCTGTGTCAATTTTAACATTTGTGGTGCTGTTAGTAAAGCGTGCAAGGGGAAGAAGTACTCTACACAGTAAATAAGATTGATGCTATTTTTGTTTCTTTTAAATAGATCACTGTGGAAAACTTTGGTACAACAGAAATTAAAGAGCTTGTTCCTAATGGTGCTGACATTCCTGTAGTCAAACAAAATAGGTGAGTTTTATGGATTACAGAGTAGTTCAGTGTTATTGTCTGCCTTGGGAATGTCACTGGTCTGCTGTAAATATCCTTTCCCAAGCTGCTACGCAAATGTTGGGGGTAAAACTACTTTGGTTGTTTTTTCCAAGCTGTTCTCATGTGTATTGTTAAAATAGCTATTGTACTTAAGGATTTGCCAGCTGTGGAGAGGCTACCTCATTTTACTCCCAATGTATAATACTTGTCACTTTGAAGTATTTCGAAGCTCTTTCGGGCCCATTTTGACTACACGGTCTTCGTTTTACAAGAAATGTCATTTTTATCTTCCTGATTTATCCTACCATTAACAACTATGGTCACCACTTACACCGGTCACACTTTTTTAATCTTTGGCTCGTAGCTGAGGATTTGTGGTATTTTATCTTAAACGTGGTAGCTTTGAAGTTCTCTGGTGGTAGTTTGGTGTTTTGTCACCAAGTGACAGTAAAATTGGAGATGAATTACGAGAAAAGTTTCAAGGTGCCCTCGGAATGTATGCTGCACTGTTCTCACCTGCTGTCTTGCATCAAGAATTCCTGTTTCTCAAGATCCAAATATTTGATGATGCTTTAATTCAGTTTTAAAAAATATTAATGTAGTGTATAATAATACTAATTAGTTTGTTACTGTGAAGTTTCTCTGGAGCAGCCTTTCCTTCCACTGTTAGCATTACACAAGTTACCTGCCTGTACTAATTACATAGCATGCATAATAAAATGGTTATCTCATTGAGTGCTGGAAGGCGAGAAGCTTGATTGCTTGATTCACCCTTTTGCTCATCTCGGGTATTTTCTGTTCGGTAATTCTTTAATAAATGCGTTGTCAAAATGTTTTTAGACGATTCTTTAAATTATTGGTGATGTTCTTCACATACTGAGGATTTCCACAGGGAGCGTATGTTGCTAGGAGAACTGTAATCTGTAACTGAAGTCACTCTGCCAGTGCAGAAGCTAATAGTGTTAAGCAGGATTGATTGAAATGGTAATTAAAAAACAAAAACCAACAAAATTTGTAATGGTAAATACTGTATCACATCGAGGAGTTTTAGTTCTCCTCCTAAATGCTGTGTAGGAAGGCGTTTCCAAAAGGTACGAGAACTCCTTATACCGAAGCACAGGTTACAGGCTGTCTGGTTTTCAGTATCCTAGCTCCTTTGCACTGAGCTTTCTCCTGTGGAGGACTCAAGTGTCCATTTGAAGTTGATTTACGTTTTTAGTGCAAATACAGTAATCTTTAATTAAAAAGAAGCACGGCAGGGAGTTTGGTTGGTTTTGGAACACTACATGGAATTGCTTGTTGCCATTCAGTTCAGTTCACTGCAGTGCATGCAAGTAAGAGAAATGTTTGTAGCGCCCGAAATAAATCACACTGAATGTACCGGGTTTCTGTCGCACATTATGGACTCTGTCCTGGGGTGCCTGGTGGGGAAATACATTCCTGTGCCATTTTCATTGAGGTCATCTTCATGGTGGTTGTAACATGAAGCAGAGAGTATAATACATTAGGATCATTTTTTGCCTCCTTTTTTTTTTTTTTTTTTTTTGTTTTTTTTTTTTTTTTCTGTTTTTTTTTTCCTTTTCCCAGCAACGTAATTCTTCTTTTCTGCTTCATACAGACAAGATTTTGTAGATGCATACGTGGATTACATCTTCAATAGATCTGTGGCTTCCTTATTCAGTGCATTCCATGCCGGCTTCCACAAAGTATGTGGAGGTAGAGTTCTGCAGCTCTTCCAGCCCAGTGAGTTGCAGGCAATGGTGATTGGGAACACAAATTACGACTGGAAAGAATTGGAGAAGGTATGAACCATACTTAGCTATTTATTTTGTATATTTTTGATTTCAAGATGCAAAAGCAAAATCTTGAAAGTGTCTTTTTGAGCTTTGTTTTCATTTATGTGACTTCCAGCCTTGACTGAATTGACTGCATGAGTGAGGAACTTTTTAAAAAATGTCAGTGAATGAAGACACTAAAATATTATTTACCTTCCTGGTTAAAGTTTTTTCATCTGATTTCTGAAGGAAATCAGACTTGGAATAAGAGGGAAAAAAAATCTGCACAACCAAAAAGCAGCTGTATACGATCTATTATGTTAGAAGGGGGAAGGTGAGCAAAATGCAGACAGTTAATAAAAGTAAATATTCTGGATGGTCAAAGCTCACTGTGAGACTTTGTCACTGCTTTTTGGGATTGAAAATGCTTTGGAGTACGTGTATCTGTCCATATAGTTGAAGTCAGACTGAAGGGCTGAGGAAAGTTGACCAAGGAAAACGGTAATATGTCACTTGTCATATTCCTTTGCACAAACCACGTTCATTCTGCTTTGAAGTCAGATCATCATACTGCTTCTATGTGTGAATAATAACCTAATTTCCTGCTCCTTTCAGAATACAGAATACAAAGGAGAATACTGGGCAGACCATCCTACAATTAAAATATTCTGGGAGGTTTTTCATGAGTTGTCTTTGGAGAAGAAAAAGCAATTTTTGCGTAAGTATTTGAAAGTGGTTTGCAGATGTTGCTAACTGAATGGGATCACTGTGATTTCAGGCTCTTGCTATAAGAGGGCAGGTGTATTTGTCTATAGCGATGTGATTAACTTTCTTTGGAAGAAAAAAATCATAGTAGAAGATTTGATTATGAGCTTGTCTGATTTTGGTGGGGTTGTCCTGCGTAATTCTGGGTGGGCGGTTACAAGATCACAATAGACAGGAGCAGCATAAAAAAAACTAACAAAAAAAAAACACCAAAACCAACCAAACAAAAAAAAAAAAAAACAAAACCAAAAAACTGAGAGGAAACCTGACCCCTAATAAAACCAACATCTTAAACTGCTTGTATCATTTATCTGATTACTAGGAATTTTTTGATATGTTTTGACATAAGGTTCATATCCTCCATTTTTTTCATTGCACACAGATGGAATTTTTGGAGTTAGAACTGATTGTACATACGTCAAGGTACTGATATGAGTGGAAGGGTACAGAGAAAAAGTAAAGTTAGCAAAGCTTCCTGTGAACGAGCTTTTGTTGAGAATAGATCCTAGATTAGTTTCCAATTCAGATGAATTCCTTAATGAGCAAAGTAATTCTTTGTATTTACAAGATGCTTTCAAATGCTCAGTAAAGGTAACAGCCACTGAGTTTTAAATATCAACTTCCATTACATGAAGAACTTTCTACCCTTTTTTTTTATTTCTTTTTTTAGTACTGTTGGTTTTCACATTCTAAAATTAAATGTTTTCCTTTGTGTCATTTATATTACAGTTAAAAGCTCGTATGTGTGAGCTGGTGATGGGGTTAAGTCATTATTCACTGGTTTTCAAACTTACCAGAACAACTTCAATGTGAATAGTTCATCATTGCTAGAATAGTCAAAAAATACAACCAGTGAGTAGACCAGCATATAGGATGTAAACCGTATCAGTCTTAAACTATCTCAAGACTTTGTTTTTTCCTTGGCAGTGTTTCTGACAGGCAGCGATCGTATTCCGATTCTGGGAATGAAGTGTCTTAAACTAGTCATCCAGCCAACAGGAGGTGGAGAAGGTTATCTTCCGGTAGCTCACACTTGCTTTAATCTTCTTGATCTTCCAAAATACACAGATAAAGAAACCCTAAAATCGAAGTTGATCCAGGCTATAGATCACTATGAAGGTTTCAGTTTAGTATAACTTCAGAAATGACAGTTCTGTGTAATGTGGGATCATTAACTTTTTGTGTCTGTCTTGTGGTGGTAATTTCAGTGGCTTAAGTGGAGGAGTTGATAAATATAACTGATAATTTGCAAAAATGTTCAGCGGTACGGATATTCATGGGAGCCAAAAACCATTTACAAAAACGAGGGACTGTCTTAACACGTACCTTCTTGTACAGAACCATGTGGATTTTGCCATCTTACAATAAAAATGAGAATATTGTGAATGGGAGTCAAGTTTCACTAACGTGAGTTAACATTTCACCTTCCGCAACCAGTTTGGCGTGTGAGTGCATGAGAGACTTAAAGCTTAAGTTTTTCAAACCACTTAGTAAGAGCGTTTAACTTTTTCCCTGATGAAGTCACTCGGTAACTTTTCATTTTGTAAATAATAATTTTTTTTGTGACGAAATAGTTATGTTCCAATAGCGGTATGGTTTCTATTGCTTGTAATTGAATATGAGCTTATTTTATGGCTTTTAACAAAAAAAGTGACTGCTCTGATTTCTGAAGATATATATTTTTCTGGTTTGTTTTAAGAACCTTCATAATGAAAGTGATTGTTCAAGAGACATTCATCCTCACAGTGTACAATCCGTGAAGCAGTCACTTAGTGCCGATATAAAACTGCATCCAATGGCATTTTTAATATGTGGATGGACAAGGTCAATTAATACACTGTTTTATCTTTAAGGACTGATTCTGTAATTAAGAGGACACAGTTATAAAAGAGGTTTATTTATCATTTGAAACCTCTGCGGCGATGTGTCGAGAATACAGCTTAAAAGAAGATGATGCACCAGACAATTGTTGCTGTCAAGAGGTTAAACGTTTATTTTTAAATGCTGAAAGCGTAGTTTATGGTTTCTAATAGAATTTTCACTTTTTTCCAGATCAATGCATTTGAAATAACTCTTTAACACCCCCCTCCCCTTTTCTTAAGATTTTATTTTTAGTATAATTGCCCTGAGATGATTGTGCTTAGCCGGACTCTTTCAGATTGGACTTTCCTTCTCTGGTTAAATTCCAGATTTTGTGGTGTTAATGCATATGTGACTTGCAGCTGTGAAACAAATATTTATTTTTTTTAGATTTTTAAATGCAGTGAAAAGAATTCAAGCTATAATAAAAGACTTGAATCAAAACCTTTGTTGGTCAATGCGTATGGATGCTTGCATCATGCATATTTCTTCAGTTCAAGGGCAACTTTTGCATCTGTTAAACCGAAAGTACAGTGAAGATACCAAGATCTCACTTGAAAAGCAGGGAAATTAATTTATTTTAACAAGTTGTATAACATGCAGTCTATGTTGGCAGTAGATGTGGGTATAATACAGAGCGGTCAGTGCGGTTAAAATGATTGTCTGGGTTTTTTTTCCTTAACACTGTGTTTTTCCAGATTTCTCATGCAGTTTAGCATCCAGTAATTTCTTTGTATGCAGCTTACATTCTGTCTTTTCCAACATTTGTTACCTGGCTGGGAAACTTCCCCTCTTTGTGAAAAAAACAGAAACCAACTACTAAAGCAGCTCAATCTTACTATACATGGAAGAAAGAAAAGGGGAAAAAAAATCAGGAAAAGTATTATGCCTTCGTTTTACCAGGTAGTATTAAAGCACTGTTTTTAAATTACGAAATACAGAGGCTGCAGAAGCAAATGTTCAGAAATTAGCAAGTGGCTAATGTAAAGGTGTCTGCTTCCTTTTCCTGCACGATCAAGCACTGGGTTTTTTCTGTGGGACTCTGGCCTCATTCAGTGTACACAGTTGATGGTGTTCACTGAAAAGTGCTGGGGCTTACGTCCAGTTGTGCACGGCCAAGTCTAATGTAGTGTGTACTATTTAAACCCAGCACTACATGTGTGTATATATTTAATTTCCCTATGGGACTTTGTCTGATTTTTGCTGTATTGGAGTTTTGATCACTATCAGTTTTTCAACAGTATTCTGTAAATGAGAGGCGTGTGAGACAGAATCCAAGCCCTAGTTACTGAATACTTGCCAATTTTTAGCGCCCAGTTTAGGATGTGCTAGAGAACTTACCTGTGCTTTGTTTTTGAGGTGCAGTTATTGTTGACTAAAAATGCTGTGGCAATTACTTCATGTTGCTGCCAAAGTTTCTCCAGCATCAGCAAGAGCTATTTCTTACTCTCTTACCGGACATTTAGTAAGTCTTGGGAGGCTGGGGGGTGTTGAGTCATTGGTTAAATACTGTGTGAAGAAGCCAGCGGGAGAGCAGAGCTAGAGTCGCTTTTCTCTACATGCTGTATTTGATTCTGTGCCGCACGTGAGAACGGGGGAAAGAAAATCCCTTCCCCTCAGTGCTTAGCTAAAATAAACATGGTGTTAGGGAAGGCAGCCCAGGGCCTTACGCTTCGTCAATTCTCCAGTTAATTGGGAAAGCTCACATGTCACTTTTTTTCAAAGGGTAATGCAAGCAACTGGAGGATAGTAGCAGCTTTAGGTGAAGCAGGGGTTGGGATGGACTCGCGGCAGTTGGGAGGAGTTGCTAGCGGCCTGGTACCATGCAGGGCTCACAAGTCGCAGGTGCCTCCTCCCTCGGTGGCCAGGGGCGAGTGCTCAGGCGAGTCTGGGAGGCGGGTGTCAGAGGTGGCGCTTCCCCTCTGTGAGACGCAAGGGCGGTTGCCCTCTGCGGCGGGTGAGCAGCCTTCCTGGGCCAGGTGCCCTCCTTTCCCCGAGGTGGCGGCAGGGGAGCGCCCGTAAAACCACGGGAGGAGCTGTGGCGACGGTATCGGGAGAGGCGGGAGCACTGGACACCGGCCCGGAGCAGGGGACCGAGCGCGGCCCTCCCATGGAGCCCTGTGCCGGGGCGGTCAGCGGGGCTGCAGCTCACGGTTGAGGGGTGGTAAGTGCGATTCCTGTCTAGGAACGTCTAATGTCTAGAAATTAATTTGTAGTTTGCCTATGTTTACTTTGTCAGTGACTCCTTCACAGGGGCTGCTCTGAGAGGGGCTGGGCTGTGAGTGGGACCTGTGGAAGTGGGGCTGCAGGACCTGCAGAGTCTCTGCTCTGAGAGTGACAAGAACGGTCCTGTAGTCACAGAGCACTCAGGTCTGTGTCTTGGAAGATTGAAACTTAGTCCTTTAAAGACCCCCGGTTACATATTTCCTTCCACCATCTCCAAGGCAGGATAAATATACGCTTAGGGTGTGCCTTACAGGTGCTGTACCTCTTGTTTAAAAGGTCCAGTATGAACAGTTGTAGAATCATAGAACGTTTTCGGCTGGAAGAGACCTTCAAGATCATCTAGTCCAGCCTTTTCCTAGTCCTATCACCACCACTAAACCATGTCCTCCAACACAACATCCACCCATCTCTTAAACACCTCCAGGGATGGCGACTCAATCACTTCCCTGGGCAGGCTGTTCCAATGCCTGACAACCCTTTCAGGAAAGAAATTTTTCCTAATATCCAACCTGAACCTCCCCTGGTGCAATTTAAGGCCATTTCCCCTTGTCCTATCACTCACCACTAGGGAGAACAGACCAACCCCTGCATCACTACACTCTCCCTTCAGATATTTGTAAGAGCAGTAAGATCTCCCCTCAACCTCCTCCAGGCTAAACAGCCCCAGATCCCTCAGCCATTCCTTATACGATGTATACTCCCAAATCCTCTACTAGCTTGGTAGCCCGCCCCTGTACCCTCTCTAGCACCTCCATGTCCTTCTCGTAGCGAGGGGCCCAAAACTGGACACAGTACTCGAGGTGTGGCCTCACCAAAGCTGAGTACAGGGGAGCGATCACCTCCCTGCTCCTGCTGGCAACACCATTTCTGATCCAGGCCAGGATGCTGTTGGCCTTCTTGGCCACCTGGGCACACTGCTGGCTCACGTTTGGCCGGCCACCTGCTAACACTCCCAGGTCCCTCTCTGCCTGGCAGCTCTCCAGCCACTCCTCCCCAGGCCTGTAGCGCAGCCGGGGGTTGTTGTGGCCAAAGTGCAAGACCCTGCATTTGGCCTTATTGATGCTCATGTGATTGGCCTTGGCCCAGCGATCCAGCCTATCTAGATCCCTCTGCAGAGCCTCCCTACCCTAAGCAGATCAACACTTCCACCCAGCTTGGTGTCATCTGCAGACTTATTATGGGTGCCCTCTATCGCCTCGTCCAAATCATTGATGAAAATGAAGGAGTGGCCCCCGTACTGACGCTTGGGGGACACCACTCGTGACCAGCTGCCAACTGGATTTAACTCCATTGACCACAACTCTTTGGACTTGGCCATCTAACCATTTTCTTACCCAGCAAAGCGTATGCTCATCCAAGCCAAGAGCAGTCAGTTTCTCTAGGAGAATGCTGTGGGCAACAGTGTCAAATGCCTTGCTAAAGTCAAGGTAGACAACACCCACAGCTTTTCTTTCATCCAATGAGTGGGTCACCCTGTCATAGAAGGAGATCAAGTTAAACAGGACCTGCCCTTCATAAACCCATGCTGAGTGGGACTGATCACCTGGTTGTCCTGCATGTGCATGGAACTCAGGATTATCTGCTCCATCAGTTTCCCTGAAATTGAAGTCAAACTGACAGGCCTGTAATTTTGCCCCTCCTAACATTTCTAAAAATAGAGAACTTAATAATTTTGTGGTCCCTGTTCCCTAGCTGGCCTCACAATTGCCACATCCTCCACAAGACCTTCTCTGTTCACAAACAGGAGGTCCAGCAGGGCACCTTCCCTGGTCAGCTCGCTCACCAGCTGTGTGAGGAAGTTATCCTTCCACACATTCCAAGAACCTCCTGGATTGTTCCCTCTCTGCTGTGTTGTATTCCCAGCAGATACCTCAGAGGTTAAAGTCCCCTACAAGAACAGCGGCAAGTGACCGCGAGATTTCTCCCAACTGCTTGTAGAAAGCTTTATCCACCTCACAGCTTTGGTTGGGAGGTCTGTAGCAGACTCCCACAGCGAGATCAGCTTTATTGGTCTTTAACCTAATCCAAATACTCTCAACCCTGTCATCACTATACTTAATTTCCAAGCTCTCATAGCATTCACTAACATACTGGGCCACTCCCCTGCCTCTCCTTCCCTATCTATCCCTCCTCAAGAGCTTATAGCCATTGACTGGGGCATTCCAGTCACTTGAGGTATCCCACCACATGTCTATGATAGCCACTATGTCATAGTTTTCCTGGTGCACCATGGCTTCAAGCTCCCGCTGTTTGTTGCTCATACTGCGTGCACTGGTAGAGATGCACTCCAGGTGAGCTAACGTCTTTTTGTGAGCGTGGGCCCCATTTCCTGCCAGACCCTTCTCAGGTGCTTCCATGATTTCTAGACATCTATCCCTTGTCTCAAAAGAAATGGCAGAGCGGGAGTCCTCACCAGTCCACCATCCTTCAAGCCCTGGCACGCTTCCCTTGGGCTTATTCCTAACAGGCCCAGTTATCTCCCCTTCCCCCTTCGTACCTAGTTTAAAGCCCAGTCAATGGGCCCTGCTAACTCCTGCCCCAAAATCCTTTGCCCTCTCTGGGACAGGCGCATCCTACCTGCCACCAGCAGGCCAGGTGTCTCGAATAGCAGCCCATGATCAAAAAACCCAAAGCCCTGCTGATAACACCAGTCCTGGAGCCATGAGCTGACCTGTTGCCTCTTCCTGTTAATTTCCTCATTGATGATCGCTGCTGAAGGGAGAGAGGAGAACACAACTTGCATTCCTGATCCCTTTAGCAGATGTCCCAAGGCTCTAAAATCTCTTTTAATTAATTTTGTGCTCCTTCTACTCACTTCTTCACTACCCACCTGAAATACTAAAAGGGGGTAACAATCAGAGGGGTTTACTAGGGCAGCAAGTTTGTCCAACACATCCCTAATCCGTGCCCCAGGGAGGCAGCAGACTTCCCTGTGAAGTGGGTCAGCCCTTGGAAGTGCTCTGCTTCTGTGGAGATTTTACATTTTGAACTGGATTTTATTCTCCGGTCACTCTGTAGATGAAGTCTGTCATTCAGATAATTGCAGCTGCCTTTAGATTTGACCATTGCGGTTTGGTATTTAAGCATAGATGTTGAACTTGAGGTACTGAACTGCAGCTTCCTTTTTCTCAAATCTTTTCCAGTGCTCTTATTAGCCCCTCCCACTTGGACAGTGTTCAACACTTGGATGTCGTGCATTTAAAAATGTATTTTCCATAATCAAACCCACTAATTAAAACTGTACTGGATTCAAGATAGACCCACAGAGAATGCATGGCCGTTAAGTAAAAAAATATTACAAGATTTTAAAATACGGGGTTCTTTTACATCACTTGGAATGCTTTTGCAAGGTGATTCTTGTGCCTAATGCATCAAAATAAGCTGAAAGGGGGCTGGGGAATGGCACCATCTTGTTAAACAAATGCTTGCGCTTTGCTTTTTTTCAGTGTGTCCAATTAATATAAATACTAAGGGAGGTGGGATGCTTTCATAGGGTAGTAATGCAAATTATGAGAAAAATAAATAATCTTTGAGATTGTACACATTACAGCTGGACCTGAACGTGCTCTTCTGTGCTTCCAGATGGATTTCCTGTAAGATGCTGAATACCTTTTCCAACCTATATGATTCCATTTCATGATCCTAATACTTAGGGATAACCAAGAGCTGTGATGGTAAATGTTTCCTCGTTCTCATTGTTTGCCTTGTGATTGTTTTGAACGGTACTTAAAGACGGTGTCTTCACTATGGGGAAAGGATAATGTGTGAAGAATTAACAGAAACCAGAAATCAAATAACAATTTTAATAGACTTTAGAACAGCGTGAACGAGTATAAAACACTGCTTTCGTATTTCAAAAGTTGCAGGAAGATAGCCAGTCATTTTAAACAGTCTTCTACAAAACATATGCCAGTAGATTACATAAAAGACACTATATACAATATAAAAGAGCAGAAAACAATCCTCACTGTAAAAATAATTTAAAACAAAGTATTTCAATTTAAAATATCTCCTATAGCACAAACTAATACATTGTGACATGCAAGTGAAAACTAAAGATACTGCATTCTTTAGTGTAGCCAAATAAGAGCTGTATTAGATTTGGACAATGAGACAACATGCCAACATCTTCTGATGAATATAGGAGGCTGTTCCGAAGTATTAACTGATGTATCTTACGGTCAAAGAACAGCTACTATACATCTTCCAAAAGGTAATAAATATTAAAGCAAAGTATATGAATAATCTACATCGTAAAGTTCATTTGGGCCAATGTTGGAAAAGTGGTTTATAGAAAAACTGCTGTTTCACTTACTACTGCACTGTGCAATTTTACAAAATAGTTCTAAAGGCCTGGAAACAATCCGCACTTGAAAATTGGCAACATCCAGTTTTAAGGCAGCCTAGCGCTTGAGTATATACGGTATGATAATCAGAGTAGCTGCTTTGCTTTTCAGGAGGCAGGGTGGAGCCAGCAGGTGGGAAACTATTTTCCCAACAGGAGCTGTGCCCTCCGAGGGGCACCGATCTGTGCTTTAGCCACTCAGCAGGGTAAGCAAAGGCTCCCTTGCCACGTTGGAGTTGGTTTCTCCTGGTTTTAGTTGCATCAATAAGGATGAAGGAAGAGCCTTTTAATTTAATTTAATTTAATTTAATTT
>VWZK01004567.1:0-57329 GCA_013396935.1 Baryphthengus martii
GCCTCTATTAACAGCATCAAGAGGATTTTTTCATATAATGTATTTTAATAGAGATAATATTTCCATTTTCCCCAGATGAGAGTTACTGGGAAGTAATCTTTTCAGCAAATGTGAACATAAGATTTTTTCTTTTTGCATTACATGTTTAAAACATACCGATCTATCTGTCAAGGCACAGATTCCTTCCCCCTTAAGGAAGGAACAGCAAACCCTCATCTGTCCCCGCTACTCATTTGTAAAGTGAGCAAGTACTTACTCCCCTTTTCAAGTGCTCTGGCACCTGCTGTTGGAAAGCAAGAAGATCAAGGAGATCTGCAAAAATACGTTGGGGAAATGTAAAATTTCATATGCCAGCTCATCAGTACTAGTTTATTTTACCGCTGAAAAAAATCTTTGCTCAATATGTCAGAGACTCCTAACCCTGAACTGCCCCTTAGGGCAGGAGGATTTTGTATGACGGGACAGAAGTGCTTCAGAAGCTACATCGCAGAGCAAACAATTAAAAAATGCAAGGATGGTACATCTTTAACGGCAAGAGCAGGGTCAGAAAAAGATCAGGAAAAGAGAATGCACTTATTACATAGTTTCTTGCAGTATACCAAGTAAATAATTTATCATTTGTTTGAAATCATCGCTGACTTAAAAACTATAATGAAATTATAATCAAAAGGATTCTTTTGCAGATAATGAATGCTTGAAAAGAAAAGCAGTAAAACAATCTAGTCTAGCTAGATTGACTTGGCCTAAAGTAACACAGTAATGTTGCATTTCTTAAACTCCTCTGGGGAAGGAATGAGAAATTGGAAGTTTTCCATGTTAATAAGCAAAGTTAGAGCCATTCTGTGGAATAAATTGACAGAAATGGAAGTAGCAGCAGGGTTTGCACTAAGGGAGCCCTCCTGTACAAGTACCAAAACGTGAATTTTGAGCTTGCTTACTGACTGCACAATAATTTCGGCATACACACCTGAATTGTGATTCCTTTTTAAATAAGAAAACTCACACAGATACCCATTTTATTACAAAGAATTGAAATAATTTACCTAGGTCTATTACAGGGCTGGAATGGTACTTCTGAAGCACTTTTGCCATGAAAACTACACAGTGTAGTAGGAATTGAAAATATGAAAAATGTGACAGAAGGAAAGTAATCTTAAAATAATGGTGCTTCTTTATTATTTCTGGTGTTGTAATACTTAGCTGACTATAGGCTTTAAAATCAGAGTAAGATATTGAATATCCCAGCCTTCAACTGCCACGGCAAAGATGCCCCAGCACTCGGCGGCTTCTCAGTCCATATTATTTTAGGTTGTCATTAGAACCTGATCCATCTCTTCTGAGCTAAAATTTGTTAATATTTTTTCTTTAACTTATCTAAAAATTAATGAATAAAAGTAAAAAAATAGTCAATAGCCGCTAAAAATAAACGAAGAGCAAAAACTTCACCAAATAATGACTTATTTATCTTTATGAGGATGTAGATATATGGAGAAACAATGAATAAAGCAAGATTTATTTTTTTTTTTTGTGTAGGTCAGTAACTAAAATATGGCTGTAATTTGTCCACTACAAATCACACTGTGTTCGCTTTCAGCATGGGATCTTTCAGAATGATTGTACTTGAGCAGAGGAAATAATCCAGCTGGTGTCCTTTGATGATGTATTTTAATTCCACACCCTCTCCTCCTCAGGCAGAAAACGTGCTTTGCTTGCTCAAAATTTCTTCAGTATCTATGTATCTGTAACTCTGTTAAAAAAACCCCCAAACGTTTCCAATTCTTATATGATGTAAATATATGGAATTCATAGGTATATATAATACACATTAGCATTCCAAGATGATGGCAGCAACATTTAGTAATTACTCTTTCGTCAGTCATGCTAATAGTCAGGAAAAAGTTACAAGTAAGATCGAAAACTAATGTTAACTGGAAGAACGAAGCCTTAGGCAACGACTTATTAGTTCCTGCTATCAGCAAAATAATCCTCTACAGAATTCTTTTGGATTTGAAGTTAGAGCAAATATACCAAGTAGCAAAACAGAGAGGGCAATGGAAAGGCTCATCTTTATTACAACACGCTGCGGTGTCCTGCGGTACTGGTCAGAATCTGGTTCAAAAGGGAATGACGCTGAAAGGCCTCACCATTTATCGCTTTCCAAGAAGACCTTCAATGCCAAAGAGGCCGAAGCAGCCGCATCCAGCAGCTGATTCCCTAAACCACAACGATTCCCTCCATCACTAGCCAAGCTATGACCCGTGCCCACAAAGTTAAAGACATTCTAGGCTTCTTTGCAAGCTCATAAATAGTTAATGGCATAATCCTCTGCAGAGATTTTCAAATTACTCCTCACGTACGCTAGCACTTTTGTTTGATAACACGTACTTTAAAAAATGGCCATTATCCAAGAAGTTCTATAAAAAGACTTCTGAGATAATAAAACAAGTCCAAGGAGGAGTCCCCCGTGACTTTTTTTTTTTGCAGCTATGCTGTCAACTCACAAATGCTGAAAGTAGCAGATTTGAGAGAGAAAACAGAGGTCCTTCAGAACAAGGGAAAGGTCAACGTAAGAGACAGCACGCAAAACTCCAGCTGGTCACTGGGGAAAAACACCACAAGGGTTGCTAAAGACTGAAGGTTGCTTAGAGAATAAAGCAGAAAGTAGAGAGAGAGAGAGATCTAGAAAAATCTTTCAAGTGACACAGCATTTGAGCTCAGCGCAGACCCTGAACAGCAGAGCGCTGCTCTACTGCTACGCAAGTGTCCACAATTCTTGTGGTCATGGGAATAGATTATGGAGATGGAAGACAAAGAAATCGATACTGTAAAGCAAGAACTATTAATTCTGGATACCGGTCAAGGGCTTAAGAATGAGAAAGTGAAATAAGTTTTTAAGCTTGTGAAAGTCAAGATAAAGGAAAAAAAAAGACTCAGAACATTTGGAGGGGGAAAAGAGTGGGTTCGGTGGGATGCGAAACACACGCGAAAGAACAGTTATCAAGGCAAAGATGTTGAGGACGTAGAGAATTACTTAAAGAAACCAGGCAAACAACACCCAGCAGCAGCAGGAAGCTTCCCAAATGACAAAGACAAATCTCGATACTGTTCTGTAACTGCAGAATGTGAATGATTTTAGAGGTGGTCATAAAGGAAAGACCGAACACCAGCATAATAAAGATACACTGAAATGGAAAGGAGTCAAGCAGTAAGAATCTTTGTTTATATTGATTTTTTTTTTGCCCTGAATATTATTGAATTAATCCTGCTTATGACAAAAATATTGATTTTTAGAATCCAAGCAAAAAAGTCCATGTGAAATAACAAGAGGTACAGTATTAGTTTCTCAAACTCTGGTGTATGGAAGACATTTCAAACAACATTTATTTATTAAATGGAATAAGTCAGATTTTTGCCAAGATATAGGTTGAGTTAAAATACCACTGAGCTGCAAAGTAATGACTGACTAGTATTTTTCTCAGGATCCCAGCACTACCCTACAGAATCCACTCCAGAAGTCACGAAGTCACTCATAGCAACAAGAAAATTTAGGTTATATCCAATTCAGATACATTTAAGGATGAAGAATTCTGGCCTATTGCTAAGCTGCATCCTTATTCTCTGTACCATTACAATTAGAAATATATTTTAGAGAACAACACTTAAGATTATGACATTGAAAAGAACAGAAAGATGGTGCTACTATAAAAAGTCAGTCTTTTACACTCAACTGCCTAAAGAGCACGGGGTACGCTAATGGAGAGGTTTCTGAAATGCCCTAAACCAAGGTGAGAAAATTATTAGACCCTTGTAAAAGCCACTGAATAATGCACTTACTCAGAGGAAGAGCTAGAAGCTCACAACAGAATACTGGTTTGAATACTGGTTTCTTTTTCTTCTCCTTGTACATCTCAACTAGGCTTCTCAAATATCAGCCGTGAGTCCTCAAACCTAAGTACTCATCACTCGTAAAAAAACAATAAATTATGTGACAATCTCATGATTCCAACAACTTTTTGTAACGCTCTTAATTTCACTTAGGATCTTTCCACAGCTTTGTTCTCCAAAATCTGACGCAAAAGCAGATTACAATAATAAACCTGTTCATTTACAGCTCTGGCAAAGATGAACAATTGCACGTTGATCAAGAGCAAGAAAATATTTTATGTTCTGTTTCATCTCTTCCGCTGCTATTTCTCCACCTCAGCCTCACATCTCTATGACAATCATTATACAAACGACATCATTTTGCGGCCCACACAGGCAGTTAACAATTTATCCCTGTTGTCTCAATCACATCCACTTAGGAAAACGGCAATCATTCTTGCTTTGAGATTCTGCTAAGGGAATAAGAATAATTAATTTTATCCCTTGAGTCCCAGCGTTAGTTTCCACTGTCCCTTTCATTACTTGGACAAACAGGTTGGGATCTTCATTCCTGTGCCTATTAAGCCACAGATCTTTGAATGTGATGAAAGAAAACAGCCTTAATACCCTTCATCTCCCCAGAAAAAAAATGTAAGTTGGCAGTGAATCACAGCCCAGCCTTTCACACAGTACACTGCAGTTAGGAAAACTCAGATGTGTGTCACCTGCTTCTCTCGAACCTACAACCAAGCTGACTACAGCCCTGATGATCAGCTGTACAGTTAGTCCTGCTGAAAAAACCCTGCTGTTCCTCTTCGGTCTGTATTGCTCTTACAACAGGGAAATCTCTCTCTCCCCTTTGGAAAAATCCCATGCGGTAGATGATAAACTTCATTGGAAAAATCAATCTGGCTCAAATTCAGCTTTTTTTTTCCTACTTTTCCCTTTCAATGAAAAGATTAAAGTTGTTACTCAGATCCCCCTCGAATATCAACATGTCATGTGTCACTAAACATGGCATCTGGCTTTCACGCTGACACTAAGATTTCTTTCAAGCTCAGGACCGCACAGTGTATGAAATGGTTCAACCTTCACAAAAAAGAAAAAAAAAAAGACAAAATACCCTGTGGCTAGCTTAGTCAAGATCTCTGAAGAACAGCACAACGCCCCTTGTCCTGTCACTACCCCACATCCTAAAAAGTCCCTCCCCAGCTTTCTTGTCGGCCCCCTTCAGATCCTGGAAGGCCACCAGAAGGTCTCCTGGCAGCCTTCTCTTCTCCAGACTGAACAACCCCATCTCTCTCAGCCTGTCTCCATAGCAGAGGTGCTCCAGCCCTCGGATCATCCTCGTGGCCCTTCTCTGGACACGTTCCAGCACATTCAGATCTTTCTTGTAATAGGGACTCCAGAACCGGAGGCAGGGCTCCAGGTGAGGTCTCACCAGAGCGGAGTAGAGGGGGAGAATCACCTCCCTCGACCTGCTGGCCACGCTCCTCTTGATGCAGCCCAGGACAGGGTTGGCTTTCTGGGCTGGGAGTGTGATTCTGCCAGGTCCTTAAATTGCTGGAAGTGCCACAGACAGGGTGAGTCCTCCTGCTTTCTAACCTCCTTCTCCTTTCTAACATCTTCCTGCCAAAGCTTAACCTTAGGTTAAGAGGATGTAACAGTGATATAAGATCAATATTGGAGCTGGCATAACTCTGGTCCCAAAGCATGTATTTCATATGATTTACAAACTTTATCCACATTATGCAACAAATTATTGTCTTCCAGAGGACAGTTTGCATTAAAAAAACCCAAAGTTTTTTATTTTGCACTTACGTTTTTGTGCTGAAACCAGGACACGTGCCGGACATCGTCGCTATATGACCCACATCAACAGCTCATTAAATCCGTCACATTCATTTCATTGCCTAACACAGCTGCTAATCTAAACAAATCTTTTCCAGCTCATATTCCAGAAAGAGCCTGGTAACAGAATAACCTCCAGAGAAGGAGGTTGATTTCACGGTTTGGCCAAAGACTGACGTGTGGTGGAGCCAGAGCAGCGGGACTCACCCTCTCTGTGGCACTTCCAGCAATTTAAGGACCTGGCAGAATCTGTGCTGTGCCTACAGCAGAGTGCACCAGAGAGCATCCCTGCAGCTTTGTGGACAAAGTGCTGCTTCACAGAATTTGGCCCTTAATTTTTCCATATGTAGTCCCCTTATTGATGGTGGTGTTTCTTTTCCCTCAAAGAACAGACTAAATCCATTAGAAGAGAGTCAGTCCCATAGGACGATTCTGAGAGCCCTAAGATGATCTTTTCTTCCACGTATAGCAGACAGAAAAAAAAGAATTATTAACAAAAGAGAAAAAAATCCTCTGTTATGGTAAGTTTACTTCTTGGTCAGAGAGTAATAGCACACAAGTACTTCACAGTCTTCATGGAAATGACGATAATGAAGAGCCAGGGGAATATTCCTCTTTTCCTATGCACTGTGGCCAGTTAGCCAGCTGTAAGGCTTGCCCACAAAAAGGTGCTTCTAAAAGCTGAACTGGCAGAAGAGAGAAATCCAAAGTTCATTTTCCTCCTTTCCATAGAAATAACTGGGGCACATTTAACCTTTCCACGTGCGGATGTTTCATCACAATTTGGTTTAGGAATTTGGAGAAGCACATTAGCATTCATTATATAAAACAAATAAATCAGGCTTCCTGAGGTCTCTGAAAGACATGGCCAATCTATGCCTAGAATATTCTCACTTCTTTCAATGTAATCTAATGTTTTGATTCTCTGCTGATAACTCTAGGGATTTGTGACAAACTAAGAGCAGGAATCATAGAATCCAAGAATGGTTTAGGTTGGAAGGGACCTCCAAAGGTCATCTAGTCCAACCCCCCTGCTGGGAGCAGGGACACCCTCAACTAGAGCAGGTTGCTCACCTGGAATATCTCCAGGGATGGGGCCTCAACTACCTCCTGGGCAACCTGTTCCAGTGTTTCACTACCCTCATGGGAAAGAACGTCTTCCTGACATCCAATCTCAATCTGCGCTTCTGTAGTTTAAAACCATTGCCTCTTGTCCTGTCACTACAGGGGTCAGTGTAAACAAGCTGTTTATAATACACTGTTTGATTATCAAAACATGGCCTTATAAATATCTGAGAACAAGCAAAACTTTTCTAATTTATTAAATGAAAAGGTTAATAAACACGTGAATTCCCTTTCTCTATCACATACTGACTTCAAGTGATGCCAGGATCCTACCCTCACATTGCCAGTGACAGGTATTAACCAAGGATACATGAATTTCATCAGGTAAAGAGCCATTAAAAGTGATGAACTACGCTCAGAGAGTGAGGAGAAAGACAGTTTATCTTGCCACTTATTACCATATGCTCATTGACAGGCTGCAAGTTTATTTAGAAGTAATTGATTTTTAGCAAAAATTTCCTCTATGCTTGTTAGAGGAATTAGGATACATTCACTAAAAGAATGAAGGAAGTGGCAAAACGGAATTTGGTTGACAACTTCTTTAAAGGCATCACTGATTGGATCATCTGTTCTTCTGGGACAAAATCAGTGGCTTTAGAGAAAGGTGCATGACAAAAAAAGGGTTAATATCTACATATATGAGCACATGGTGCTTGTGAAGTAGTGAAAATGAGCTCACGGACTTACCCACTGTGCTGAAACAATCAGAAAAGAGATAAAGTCAGGAAAAAAAAAAAAGGCATTTAGACAGAAAGCAGTCTAAAAAGCAACATCTGATTAATTCAAGAGTAGCTGCTAAGTATTTTTTGAAGTAAAGCACCATAGATACAAAAAGGAGTTACATAGATTTAAGGATTTGGCCTGAAAAAATAGCACTTTTTTTTTCTTTTTTCTCTTGTACTGTCTTCTAAGAGTTTCTAAACAATCAGTGACGAGCCTCACGGTCAGATCTGACTAGCAACATGTGGTTGTATCATATTGGGAAAACCAAATTTTGGCCCAATTTGTCACGTGGTTATTTGACAACATCATCTTATTTTGCTTTCCTTTCATAACTATAATCACTTGATTATAATTGTATTTTTTTTTTTTGCCAGAAGAAGAAATAAAATCCAACTAAATAACCAAAATGAGACTCACTTGGAAAGAAAAATTTTAGTTGGAACTCATCAATAAGAAGATTAAGAAAAATAAGGATCATGGCTGTCCCAGAAAACAATGGTCAATACAATTTTTTTTTTTTTTTTTTTTTTAACAAACTGAATCTCAATGTTTTCATGTAGAATCCTAGAATGGCTTGAGTTGGAAGGGACCTTAAAGATGTGTGGCTGGAGGAGCAACTGCTCTCTCCTTGGCACAACAGCCCCAACAGGAACGTCCACAAGGACGCCCAGAGGTGTCTGCCAAGCTGAGGCTCTGCCTATCTGTCCCCCCTGCAAGTGAAAGGACTATTTTGGATCTCTATCATCAAATCAACCACCGGTTTTTATTAAATTTGTAGCAGTAATGATCTTATGACTAATGACTTAAATACACTGACTGGATCTTATGACTAATGATTAGATCTAATGACTTCTGGCTCTGTCAGATTTGCATAAAATTAACCAATGTGGTTGAAAAATGGGGAGGAGGTTGGGGAGTGATAAATGGCTGAACAAGCAGACATGGAGACTGTAATATTTGCCCCTTAGGAAGCCAGTCTAAAAATCATTAAAAACCCCAGATCTAAGTGAACAATCAATTTCTTTTAAATTGCTTTGACAACTCCTTCTCTTCAGAAGGGATATCAACTCCACAATGGAAGTGTGCTAGCAAACAAGGTTCAATTTAAAGCAGTTTCATATCAGCAGGAATTAAGCCAACCTAGTATTTATGAATCTTTTTACCCTTCCTTGTTGCAGGGAGGGTATTACACTGTGCCTTCAAAAACTTTTCTCCAGCGAAGCAGGACACAGAGCGAAATAGAAAAAATCGGATCACGTTGAAGAAAACGTGAGCAGTTAAATCATACCTTGGAGAGCCGGTGAAGACCAGTCGAGGTTTGAAGGAGAAGGGTTCTTCAGTGGAAAAAAAAACAACACATTTGGGATGCAGGGCACAGGCTTTGTAAGGAAGAAAAGACTCTAAGTTGTCAGGGTTTAGGGCTAGGCTGACCACTACACACGCTGGTGCAGGACTTACGCTCCCAGCGTCCTGACCTTGGTTGCCAAAGCCTCTGCCCTTAGTGACTATCAAAGCAAATCAGGCCTGGGGACCTAGAGTTGCAACCACCCCTTTTCTAAAACTCTTTCTAGTAACGGCTGCCATCATATTATAGGAGTAGGTGTGGAAAAGAAGATCTACAACGAGAAAATTGGCTATTAAACAGCCCTGTCGACATCCTCTCCCCACCGACATGAAGCCAAGCAACGCCGTCCGCTAGTAAAGTCATTTCAGTCTTTACACACCACTAAAACAGATTGACTGGGATTTTAAATTTATGTGAAAGCAAATGAAACAGAGCATCAACGTCATCGTAAGTTGATGATGAAATATTTTCCACTTTAACAGCAAACTCTGGCTATACACTTTCTTAAATATGCCTAAGTAGAATAATTACATGTTTTGCCTCTCATATGGCATTTTATTTGTTCGGTTTCTCTGAGTCTCTACAATATAAAATTCAACTAAGACTTCTAAACTAAGTCAATTCCAACCTAGGTGCTTAAATAAAACACAGTCATGAAAATCTACAGATTAAAAAAATATATATTCAATAGGCATCTTTAGTTAGGCACAATAAAAGGCAGATTCTCTTTTTTTTTCTTTTGCCTGAAGAATCCAAGGCAAAAATTAAGATGGGAGGTACAGCAAGACACTTTCTGCAGAGATCTGAAAGTTGGAATTTAACTATTTTTCCCGGCTGACAGTTGATTTCTTAACAAAATTCACTCCCGTAATGTTGTTTTCCCACACCTCCAAAAACCAGACCCGTAACAAACGCAATAAAACATCCAAAGAAAACGCTTTTCAGAGTGCACGTTTTCCTACGTCTTCTGAATCTGCAAAATATGCTACATCGTCTTGCCTGGCATTTATTAACACAACAGGAGAGACTTTGGGGACAACCTGGAGAAGGAAGTGAATGGGGGAAAACTGGGGAAAAGAACGCAGATGTGGGGGAGGACTCACATGAAACATGTGGAGGAGCTAATGACATCGTTAACACCAAATTAAATAGAGTTTTAACGAGCGTTTCCCCCACAGGAGATAAGGCAGTAAAAATGTTACTTGCTGGAAGTAGTAACTAGATGAAGATATGGTTTGTCTACATGGAATTCCTTAACAAAATGCCGTAATATAAATTCACAATATCCAGTAATCCGCCGTCACCCAAAAATACAACTTTTCAGCTGAATCTCTCCCATAGGCTGAGACGTGACGATGTTGCTAAACCAAACAACAGAGATCTCTAAGTACATATTTGAACTGAGTTTGAAAGTTGGGTTTGGATTACGTAGCTGAAGCATTTATTACTTTTTTTTTTTATTATTCTTTCTTTCAAATCCCACCCTTTCCTTCTCAAAAAGTAAACATTCCTGAGCTGGGAAGTCTAAACACCAGTTAGCCACTCGATCCGCAATTTATAAAAGGAGTCACCAAAGTAAAGAAACTTTTCCTCAAAACAAGGTGATAAAAGTCACATTCATTCAGATTGATCAGGGGAAGGAAGGAAGGAAGGAAGGAAAGAAGGAAGAAAGGGAAGAAAGGGAGGGAGAAGAAAGGGGAGAAAAAGGGAGGAAGGGGAGAAAGGGGAGAAAAAGGAAGGAAGGAGAGAAACACTACTGATTTTTTCTGTTCAAATATTAGTAGACCATGGTCTGTTGCTTGATGAGTAAGTCAGTGATGTCAACTTTCTCAACCAAAATACTAAAGAAATGCTCATCAAAACTTAATTTGGAATTTAAGTCAGGGCCTGGAGTGATTTTAAGTGGGGTGATCCTGTAAGGGAGACTTTTTTGTCGGTGTCCTAATACGTGGCTAGACGTGTGGTTAAAATGTGGGTGTGAAATTATAAAATTCACATTCAAATATGAAGAGTCTTTACCCCAAATAACTGAAGAAACCAACAGTCACACCCAGGCAGTGAGTTTACAGAAGTTTTCCACTGTAAATACAATTACCTACCTCACAGGCTTCCAGCAGCACACTGTCTTTCCCAGCCTGCAAGTGTAAAGAGGCTCTGGCAGTGGGTCATGTGGAAGTGCCAGAGGGAGGCCAAGCAGCAGAAGGAGGAGTCCGTGACCTTCAAGAGCACCCGGGACCTAGAGCAGCCCCACTCCCAAATCCCACAACCGCAATCTGCAAATTACTATTTTGGTCAGCTACAGCCACATGTGAAATGTGCCCCTAACTGGGAGGCATCCACATCGGAAAAGACAGGTTCATGCTGGAAAATGGAAGATATCTGGGAGTAAGGGAGAGGGACAAAGTGTTTGGAGGCTGTCTTGCTCCCAGCTCTCAGAAGACTTCAGGATGTAAATCCTGAAGATGGAAAACTTGGCTCAGCAAGTCGTAAAGCGCACATTGTCGGAATTCCTGACTGAGGAAAAAATAATTGTAGGATAGTCTATTCTTAGCAAGGAAAAGGGATTTAAGTAGTGTTTCAAGGCCAGGAATTCAAAAAGTACCTACAGGACACTGGCCAAAAATAGCAGATTTGTTGATGGTATTAAGCACTTGGCCTTATCTGTGTAGACCTTCCATTAACAAGTTTCTTCAAAATCAAATTTATACTTCAAAGGATTAGATTTTCAGGTTGCCATTCTAGCACAGTTAAATTTTCTAATATTAATGGTCATGAATTAAATCTAGTTCAATTCAAAATCTGGTTATCTATTTAATTCCATTAACTTCCCGGCACAGAAAATTTACCCAGGCAATTACGCACTCCATAGCCTTGTAATAACAGTATTTATTGAAGAAATGTTTTCTGGAAAAGCCACATCTTTGTTTTCTCAAAAATCAAACAAGTTTGGTATTTTTTTCCTGGTGGCCTTTCCCATCTAACTCTTTCCTATTCATTAGGAACCACAAAGTATTAAGAACAAAGACTGATGAAGTCAATTTGCGTGTAGTTCTTCTTCGATTCGTCTTGCAGCCTCTTTCATTTCTATTTTGCTTGTGCTGATGAACTAAGTTAAATTTTCTGGGTAAAGATGGATGTTATACAACATGAAAGTGCTGAAATACCCAGCTGAGTAGAAGCCAAATCAGGTTTTATCTATATTCTATTGTAAATTGTTAATTCTCATGATTTATTAATGCTTATTCAATGCAGGAATCGATAGGTGCTTAATAAACATTCTACATCCGAACGAGATTTTAAACACAACTTTTCTTTAAATGCAAAGCAAAACTAAAGAGGTTATATGCGGTATAGAAGCCATAGCATAGTAATAAAGGCCTCTTTGTGTATTTATCTAATTCTCATTTATCTACTCAACCTATTAAATAAAAAAAAAAATAAATCACATGACTATGTTTCTTTAGTGTATTAAGGATGCATAATTAATCTACTAATCTATTAAGAATACCATGATGTAAAATCAACAAGCTCAAGGCTCTAGAGAAGTCAAAATAAATATTGTCAGCAAGCTTTGCCCCATGGATTTTGAGGTAACAGACAGAAGGCGAGCCGGGAACTTCCACTCTAGTTTGGCAGTACCCTGACTTTCAAAGAAGAGCTGTCATATTCTCAATGCTCTTCCACTCAGAATAATTAGACAGCGTTGAGGAAACATGTTAAAAGCTTAAAAATCCACAAATGGAGAAAAATGTCAGTGTGATCCCTTACAAGGCTCATCATCATCATCTACGTTTTGGAGTCAGATAGGTTTCATCCCACATTTAATAAAAAAACCATCCAACTATCTCTGGGTTTTACACTCCTGCTAACACAACCTGCACCATTTTTCAGCCTCTGAAAAATTACAGCATTTCTAAATCGTGACAGTAGGGAGTTCGTATAGGATGTGACAGGAGGAACGAGTGGTATCAATGTGGTAGGGAAAGGCCACGTTTCTTCAGACAGGAATGAAAAATACAAATATAGCTCTCCAAAGGCTTTTTGTTCTTTGTTATTATAAGTGAGTAAATGAAGCAACATGTAAAGCAGTACTAGGAGAGGACAGATGCAAACATTGCATAAAAGGATTGCAGCTGCTGCCGATTCAAGAAACAGCGTGCTGGTGTGTTTTAGCTCAAATTCTAAAATTTTCTTTGAATTTGGAAAGGATCTCAGCTCAGAGCACTCAGGAACTGCATCTGTATACAGACCACGCTCATGCCAGCTCCATCCCGTTAACACAACCACTTGGCTGTGCTGTCGACACAACTGGCTGCAAATCGATCTTGAAAATGCATCCCTGAAATTACCTGCTTGAAAAACTCTGTTCTGAGGCAGTGTCAAAAACCGCAGCCGTTAAGTTTTACAACTGCCAGGCTTAAACTCACAGCAGCAACATATGAAAGGCTCCATTCTCTGCCATCCTTCTGAAACTTGTTACAGACACAGCAGTTGCACACCTTCAACTCTTTTTAATTTTTTTTTATTTTTTTTTTGAGATTATCTAATGACCCAGAAATGCTCTGTTGGCAAATCTTTTAGTGCAATCCAGTCTGATCAACTCAGCTGATGGGGGTTTTATCACAGAGGCACAATAATGTGAAAGAAAGGAGACTTTTAAAGCATATTCTAAAGTGCTGAAGATAACAGCGTGCTTATGTCTCCTCCTCCTCTATCTTCTTCTTGCTCAGACTTTAGAGGAAAAAAAAAATTAGCTTCCGTAATTCTGAAACTATGTTAAAAAGGGGGCTCTGGATTCAATATTTTACCTGTAGCAAACAGTCTATATTTTTGCATCTACCCACATAACATGTGAATTACATGCACTCTTCAAATAGGAAGAGAAAGGAAAGGTTAGTTATGAAGGAAAAATTGGGATGTAGAAGAGATTATTCGTCACTTAACAGCATGCAATTGCTGATTTGCTGTCCTTTTATCTTTCAAATAAAGAGAATTATTAGTATATTACGCTCTTCCTTCCTTCCTCTTCCCTCAGAAACACCACTTTGAAGTTCTGCTGTATTACTTCTAGTAGTTAACACATCGACATACTTAAGAGCCTGATCTTCAAATCCTTCTTCAAGGCTCTCAGTTCAATTTCATGCCTAGTGGTACCTATATTATTAGCTATAGCTTCACCCTTTCTTGGGGCAAGAGAGTACGACAGGCTACCTCCTCGACACATACGCCCCCGCAAAAAACCCTGAAATTATTCTGTAATTCTTTCTGTCATTATGGAATTAGTAACATTTGCTCTACTCTTCCACTAAAGTCACCAAATCAGTTACTAACAGAAGCAGGTTTAATGCTGTATTTATTAAGTACGAGTAAGAAGGAGATGAGCTCCCGAGTGCCTTCTCAGGGCTGTTGCACCTTTAAGGCATTCGGAATGTAATTTCTTACCGTGTGATTCTGTGCAAGAAAGGATTATTAACTCAAACTGTAACTCATAAAGAATATTTTGGTCAAAAGATATACCTGATGAATTATTGAAAACTATTCTGAAAATCACCCAGGCCATAAGCACTTCAGCAGATAAATATATGGTATTTTTGTTTCTTTACTGACTTGGGTGACCAAGCACTAGAAGCAACTCCTGCCCTTAAATTACCAACAACATTTAATGACACTTGTTTGTATGTTTATTCAAGCTGTCTTAATACTGGGCTGAGACCGACTCCATACACAGCAAAAAAATCCAAAGGCAATTTACATGATTTTAAATTTCATGATATGCAAAGTACCCAGTTGCACTTCTACAACTTCTAACTTGGAGATGACATTGTATAAAGATTATTGCAACTTCACTGCACAAGCCAGAACACGTGCCTTGACATTCAGATCTGCATCCCCTCTCAAAACCAGGAAGCAATTACTGCTATTTCTTCTCTGTCACTAATGCACTTGCATCTGCTTATATTATGGATTATTTAAATTTTTCGACACAGCGTTAATAAGCAGAGAGGCTAGTTTGGGCTCAGGATCTTCCCTTGATCCTCCATGCTTACTAATTGCAGAGGAAGGAAAGGTTCTGTAATTAACCTGCTGGGAAATATCAGGAGTCTTTAAAATTCCTACTCTGCATGCAAATATATGCCAGCTTTCTGGTTTACTACAGGCTATGCAGACTGCTGTCAATCTTAACAGACTGCACGGGTCCTAGAAGAGTCAACTGCCATAAAATTCAGCAGATCACTTCAATAAACAAGTGAAGAAGAATAATAAAAATAATAACAAAAAAATCTTCTTTTATACAGATATCTTGATTCATTAATCTCATGAGATTATCAACATTCCCAACAAGAAGATCTGGGTTTAGAAGCAGATATTCAGCACGTTTTGATAACCAGCTTGTATAATTTCGAATAAGAAATCTTATGACGTTTAACTATTCTTAAATTAGAAAAGCTACAGCAGCCACATACAGCAACTCAACAAAAAAAAACCCCAAACATCTGAAAGGAGCTACAGTATTAAATTTACAGCCAAAACACACCAGTGGCAAAACCAATAACGATCCAATCGGAAAGCTTATTGGCAACCGGTATTGATTTTGGGATACTGAACTAGAGTTTTATTAGGGCTGCATTGCATTTTGTCACAGGATTTTCAAACCTGAAAATGGTGAAGAGAACATTTAAGCTACTACAACTGAAATAATTCTTAAGAATCCTGCTGTTGATCTAACAGGGTATTGGACTCCTGCCAAGACTAGAAGCTCTATTCAATTAGTTTATGAACATATGTCTTAACGTGTTTAGAAGAATGAGGGTGCAATTAAACTCACAAAATGATTTAGCAGATGGAATCAAATTAATGCGTTCCTGTATCTCATGTTCATATCGTTGTTGTTATTTTTGCTTACCAAAAAAATCTAAACCAGCTATAAATCCAAAACCAGATTATTTTGTTTGTTTGTTTTTCTCTCAAGATGCAAAGATGACTAACAAAAGTTGTCTTGAACTCAAGGAACTAACTTGGAGGATCTGCATTTCCTCAATTATAATAAATACAGCGTAGAAGATTTCTAGCTAGGAAAGCAACAAGTTAACTGTACTATGATAGTATTCCCATATCATTTGACATGTGCAAGAATGCCTAATAAAGATATGCACCTATTAAAACCTCCTCCAGGAGGAAGAAGCCAATGTTGTTTCTAACCTAAAGTATTTGTGGCAACCCTAAATGCATAGCCCAAGTCAGGTCACCTGTGAGAGGAAAACTGGTTAAAATAATTAAGGATAAACCTACAAACCCACCGCGTACTAGGAAAGGAAAGCTTGAAAGAAACACCCTGGCAGGTGTCTACTCTAATTCTGGAGCACACGAGGAGAATGAAATGCAGAGAGCTGAAAACTCCCTGACAGTTTACTCAGATTTCCAAAGTCCTTTTGACAAGCTCCATGCAAAAGACGATTAGTGCATGAGGTAAAGTCATGAGGGAGAACTTGGTTAAGAAATAAACGAGAAGGAATGAGTCATGTCTTTTAGTGCCTTGAAAGCAAGTGTAATGTCCCACACTTCCACACTGGAAATGGAAAAGAGGAGCAGCAAGAAAGGTGAACCACCATAGTAGACAACCATTCTTAGAGCTTGAGCTCACACAAATTTCAAAATGAACCCAGCCGGAGAAAGTAGAACAAGTTGGGTTTTTTTTAAATTTTATTTTCCCCATTGTCCTGTTGAGGAAGAGAAGTAAGAGAGCAGCTGGGTGGGCACCCGTCAGCCAGCCAAGCTCAACTCACCGCGACTAAGGTCCTGTCCATCAGGACCATTCAGCTTTATTTCTACAATCGGTTTGGTGTCCCATAGCAGATGTCCAAATTCCTTCACTAAAATACGGAATGTATAAAATATATTGCACTCTCCTCTTCCTGCATGTGTCGCTTGGCTATCCAAAGAGGTATTTGCTGCTACACCCTTTTCATGACAGCCACAAAAGTCTCATTTTGCTGCATTCTCATGCACCTGATTTCAGTATCTCTGTACACTTGGAAGCTTCTTCCAGCTCTCGTTGCTAACTTTCTAATTGTGCTTTGCACGTCTAGTCTTGATGCCTAATAATCCTGCAGCTATCGAGGTGATTTTCAGTTCCCCTTAAAAAGCTGCCATCTACAGCTCAAGGAAATCAAACCTCCCAAGCCTCTCCCAGTAATGCAATTCCCTTAAGACTATTTTCAAAAACATTTCATGATTCGGAATTATTTCTCTAGAGGAATCCCACTAAAGTTCCCCGACGTCGCGATGACTGAGAGCATTTTTTCACACGCTGGCATACCTGTTTCAGCAAGAATCGGGCCGTACTATTTGTTCCAGCAGTAATAACAATAAATTGCCTCTTTTCTATTCCTCAAACACAAGCTTGTATTGCTTCCTTTTGCTGTCAACATAGTTATCTACATTTTCCCCTAACAGATCTATCTACTCTTTTCATGAGCCCCCACTGACAAAGATCTCTTAGAGGTGGTGTATTTTGGAGGGCTATAACAGTCTGTAAAGTCATCCTCACATTTCATCTCTCAAAATACTTCTAACTTACTGTGGCTCTGATACTGGACACATTTAATGATTTCCTTTTTTTTTTTTCCAATCTCTCTGGATTGGTCTGTCTTTCCTTCAACACAGCAGGTGCTTCTGGCTTTTCCCTCTCATTTTCTATAATAGCAGAACTGTTCCACAGCTCTATTTCTCTTCCTTTGCTTTGTTTTCACTGGTCATACAGGACAGGGGGGAGAAAAGAAGATGGAAAAGCTTGTGGGTCAAGAAAAGGACAGGGAGATCACATCTCAATTACTGTTGTAGGAAAACCAGACTTGACTCAGGGAACCTAATTTAACTTATTGCCAATTAAAAATAGAGTAGGAGGGTGAGGAAGAAGGACAAAACCAAACACACCTTCTCCTCACCCTTCCTTCCTTCCCAGGCTCAGCTGCACTCCTTCACGCCCGACTCTCCCTCCTCTCCCGAGCGGCACACGGGGGATAGGAGATCAGGGCTGAGATCATTTCAGAACAGTCCACCTCTGTTGTTCCTTCTGCCTCACATTTTTCCCACGCACCAGTGTGGGTCCCTTCCACAGGATACAGTCCTTCAAGAATTGCTCCAATGTGGGTCCTGTCCATGGCCTACCATCCTTCAGGAAAAGCTGTTCCAGCCTGGCTCTGCCACAGGTTGCAGGTAGCACCAGCAAACCTGCTTCTGAACGGGCTCCTCTGCACAGGTAGCAGCTCCTGCCAGGAGCCTGCTCCAATCTGAGGTCTCCATAGGCTTCACTTTTCTTCAGGGAATATCCACCCGCTCCAGCGTAGGGTCCTCCATGGGCTGCAGTGTGGATATCCACTCCGGTGTGCTCCTTCATGGGCTGCAGAGGGACAACCTGCTTCTCCATGATCTTCTCCACAGGCTGCAGAGGAATCCCTGCTGCAGTGCCTGAACTGCCTCCTCCCTTTCCTCCTTCTCTCACCTGGATGTCTGCAGGACCATCTCTCTCATATATTTTCCTCACTCACACAATTGCTGTGCAGTATTTTTTGCCCTTTTGCCAGAGACGCCGCCAGCATCGCTGAGGAGCTCAGCTTTGGTCAGCAGTGGGCCGATTTTGGAGCTGACTGGAACTGGCTCTGATATGGGGACAGTCCCCAGTCTCTTCTCGCTGAGGCCACCCCTCCAATGTGTGTGTATGTCCCTGCTACTAACACTTTGCCACGTAAACCAAATACAACCATTATCTTCAGTTGCACTTCTGATCCATGGGTCTTCCTACCCAACAACTACATTAATCGCCACGTCGCACGGAAATAACTTGCACTGGGAATAACTCAGAAGTGATGAACGCTCCTCAGCCTGCACAATGTTTCTCTATTCCTTGTGTATTCTGCCATTTCTTGCATTACTTTTCATTTTTGTTCTAAGGGAAATGGATCACAAGACCAAACTCTACCAGTTCCTTTACAAATTTCATGTAGACTCCCCTGTTCGTTACCCTCTTCACCGACTATCACTTGCTACTTTGCTTTTTAAAACCTACTGCATCAGCCATCTCTGTTCCTTAATTAGGTGCAGGGAACAGACCCTGCACTTCACAGCTGTAAGAAGTTTCTGAGGCCTTAGTGGTGAAACATCTGACATGACAACACAAACTACCAATTGCGATCAACCAGTGTCATCTCTTGCCAAAAATTATGCTCCATGTACCTCCACTGAACACATGCAGCAGCAGCTCTTCAATTCCCACACAGAAGAATTTGTCTGTGCCATACAGTCTTCACACAAGGGTTCATCCCTGACTAGGAGGAAGGAGAAGATGGAAGAAGGCTTTCTTTGCACATCTCAGGGTCTGTCAAAACAGTTGCTCTGACTGCCAGCACTCGCTACCTGCATGACTGGCATGTTCAGCTGGTGTCAGCAACACCCAAAGCCACCCAAAGCTTGGGAAAAAACAATATAAGAACAAATGAAAGCAAGGTTCCCAACAACAAAACAAATTCTTGTATTTTGCCATAACACCGAGGCCCGGGCAGGTAATCCATGGTGGTCTTCCTCTTACAGCTGAGGAAACACCCCTGTTGAGACTTCAGCTCTCAACTGTCCAGCACCCAGGGAAAAGACAGCAACAGGCTAAGAGAGTTCCCAAATACAGATTAAACACTTCTCTGGCATTCCTCTTAGCTGCCACTTCAGGCTTTGAAGAAGCCTTGTACTTATCTTTATCCCAGGGCAGTCTCTTATCCTAGCATCATATTCCTTGCCAATTCTCCATTTCTCAAACTTCTTAGCATTGGCTTATCCTCCATCTTCTGCTAGTCCCAGTCCCACTTGCCTTATATACTCATCCCCACTTCCTTTTTCCTTTGTTTTTTTTAGGCATTTCACCTCCTCTACTCCTCCCTTTTTCTCGTTATCCATTCTCCTTTTTTCCCCAGTTCAGCCTCTCTCCTTCCTGTAACTTCTTCCCTCCACACACATTCCTAGGTTATCACATCACTGCTTCTCTCCACTTCCCAACTCTCTTCTGTAGCTGCTTATAAACCCTATCACTCAGTTGAGACTGCTCCCTCACTCAGAGTCTTCTAACCAGGTGTACCCACAGCTCATCTTTATTAGCACCAGAGAAAAAAAGTCCCAAGATTTCCACCAGATTTTGGAAGGTCGGCTGATGAAACAAGTGCAGCTAAAGAACTGACAAACAGAACCAGATACAGCACATAATTAGGGTGTATTTTCAGAAGAAAACTTCTCCCTCAAAAGCATAAGAGCACGAGCATTCTTCTAATCAAAGCCCACCAGAATTTAAAAAACTGAAATTAAAAAAATATCAACAAAAAGGAGATGGCCAACTAAACCAGAAAAGTATCAACTCAAACAATCACACTTTCAGCAAATGCTTAATAAACTTTTGCAAAGTTTCTAATAGTGGCAAGTATCTGACAATATTTATCACGAGCAGTATAAACAACCTCATCTTCTAAGGAGACACAAATAAATGCCAGTAGGGATTATACAACATCTACGAGCCGTGCTCGTGCACGAAGATTTCACCAGGAAACCTATTAGAAGAGGAGCAGTGAGGAAAGTGCAGCTTGCTTCTTTTCTGCATCCAAAGCACAGAGGCACTCAAGGTGCCCAAGAGAGTCAGCTACATTCCTAATTAAAGTAGATCCCATAATTACCTGGAGAATAGAACAGCATTATTTAATATCCTATTTATAAAGCTGTAAGCAAGTACCTTCTTTTTAAAATACAATCCAACTTGTCATTTTAAGGTCTCTGAGGAGAAAGGTGGGGGTCTTTTTTGTTTTTATCGGTGTACCCATGGAAAGATATTTAATATTTGGTGTTTTCTTCTTACCCCCAATTTACTTAGCATGTGTTACTCCATCATGATTTAATTTGGACAAGAAAACCGCATGGCTGCTCAAGCAGTAAATTTAAAGTGTAAATGGATTCTTGGCTGCCGATGGCCCACTTTCTGCTTCTGTTTCCATAGAAACCCATGTAGGAGTGGCAAGAAGACAGAACTTAAAATATGAACTTCGGGGTTTACTTCTCCCCTTTTCCTCCCTCTCATTCTAACTCCATCTCCAAGCAAATGGGATGTAGTTTAAATTTCCAGTCCCTTCTTTCCCATCCTTTGATTTTATTCATGAAAGTATATGAAGCAAAAAAATCACACTGGACAGCAATTTCCTCTGCAAAATCACAAATTCAGGGCTGCAAAAAGCGTGTACTTGGCCAGGAGGAGGAATGTCACACTCTCACATACCTCACAGACACGTGTTTGGTATCATGTCACAGGGTCTTTGTGTCCAGTGAAATTCTGGCCTCGTACCTCTTGTTGATGAATGGATGTATAAATAGATGGTAGAAAAACCAGCTTTAAAATGAGATGTATAACACTCAGACCTGTATGTGAATCCTCTGATCAGATACTTCATATAGCTAAATCAACCTGCTAGGCTGACAATAATTCTCTCATTTCTTAACCACGACCCTCACAAAATCTTCAACCTTAAGAATCATTTAATCAGCATCTATGATGGATCCAAGAGTGGTGTATTTCCTATAATATGTCCTGTAATAAAAAAATAATAAAAAAAAAATCACTTAATAAGCATAAAAATTTAGTGAATTTGGTCATTAGGAATGGCTAAGCCCTCAGATGTGACTAATGAATTCTTTAAAGGAGTGAGAGAGACAAATGGGATCTTAACTAAGATTTCCTATTAAGTAACAGAGAAGGCTCCTAAAGGATTCAGAGACGAGCACAGTGTCTCGATCTCACTACTGGGTATATTTAATTGCAAGCAAGATCCCGCACACTCACTTCAAAGACTACTCTAGGCGGTTTTCAACACTGCATCTCTTCAGGTCCTCGCAAAAAGGAGCCCCATATTAAATAAACCAATCAACCAACAAACAACCCCCTCTCACCACCCAAACCAAAACAGGTTAGGCAAGGAAACAGAGGAGGAACCACTGAAGCATGTGAAGGTGACCACCCAGCCAGCTTTCTCTGAAAGGTCCTTTCCTACTCAATCTCAACCAACCATTTTCCCTCCCACAAAATTCTAACACAGTAACCTACTAAAATACAAAATTCATGAGGGCTTGCAAACTTTTCTTCCAGAAATGGTGGAACTAGTCACAGCACATGAACCCCTCTTCATTTTTAGTCTCGAGCAGATGTCAGGAGTCTGAGCGAGTTCTTTTCCAAAAAAAAAAACCCTAACCAAACAACTTGCTAACAAAAATCTTCTCTTTCCCTACTTCAATTTAAATATTATATTGTCAAAGCAAGGCCCTATGGACTATGGGTACTCTTTGGTGGGCAACAAGGATAGAATCTCTCTCCACTTAGCATCAGAAATAAAGAAAGGAGCTACAAAGGAGACATCATTTGAGAAACTAATTAAAGTTGCCTTCCGGAACACATACGCCTTATCATCATCAAGCCTGCTACACCCTGGTAAAAACAATATGTAAAACAATAAATAAAATTCTAGCAGCCTTCAGAGCAAAAGGAAGTGTAGGATGTGATGAGTTGCAGAGAAATTTTGATAAGAGAAGTGGAAAAATGCCTGGAAGAGACATTGCAAAAGGATCAATTCTACCTAAATCATCTATGGCAGAAGTTTATCTCACCAACCTCTAGTAATGAAGCTTCTACCATTTGTTTTAGCAGCATGCTCTAATACCTCAAGTATCTCTCAACTAACAAATTCTTTTCTTTGTATAATGAAGTGAAAACTTTCCCCAGAGTTGGCACTCTTCAGTACTTGGCTTTCTCAACAGGTTTTGGTATATTTAAAAAAGCTTCTATGTGAAAACAGACTAGTTTGAGGGCCAGAAGGTGGATAAAAAAAGCACTACTTAAACTTGTTTGACTTCTCCCCCAGCCATTCTCCAAGAAGCCAGTCCCTGAAAGCCTGGCTGCTCTGGCCTGACTGGAAGTGGAGGTGTTTCAGGCTTCTAGCCGGAGTAGCATGTGGTCTGGATGAGGGGAACTCTAGGTAATGCCATCAGCAAACCCTATCTTCCATCTTAATAAATAAATAAATAAATGACACAAGGGTAATTTCGTTCTTGGTCTCCTCTGTGCTTTCTTTACACAACCCACGTACTTCTTGAAGTCTTCTGTCCCTACTAGACTTGTGCCTCCAAAAGAGGAATGATGATGCGTATTGCTCTAAACAGCACGATTGTTCTACTTGCCCGCCCATTAAAAAAAAACAGAAGAAAATCTTCGTTGTATTTGGAATATTACACAGGGGTTTGTTGCAACATAACATTTTTTTTGATTCACAGAATCATTATATCATAAAACAGACTGACTTTTATGTTAAGACCATGATTTCTAACAACATTTTGCCTGAAAATTCCAAGACACCTAGATCTCGTGCAGGCATCTAAGGGTAGAGATGTATTTATAGACTGCCTTTGGATATTTATTTTTATTTATACAGTGCCTGTGGTACTTCACAATTAAAGCAAGTGAGGCATCGAAACCTGTTGGGGTATGAGGGAATAATTATGCATCAGAATCTAAGGAAACCAATTAAGCAGCAAGCACCCTTCAGAAAAAAAAAAACACCACCACGGACATTTCCAGCCAATCAAGCCTTTCTCATATTTATACAACACAAATCAGATCAACAATTCTTTGGAAAAATCGCTGTGATGCTGTGGCTTATAATGCAGCTTAAGCTTGCAAAAGTTGGCTGTTCAAAAGCGAAGTCACTTTCTAAAATATTTGCTAACCTCAAGGCGCTACTTGTTTGTTTTGCTGCTGTTCAGTTGTACCATAATGACTGTGACAAATATTTTCCTTACACTGCTAGTCCTAAATAAACGAGAATTGTAAAGGTCTCCGAGTTGAACACACGCTAGTCACAGCGAAGGCTTGGCTGGACCTACAAGCACAGCAATTTTTCCAGTGGAACCTTTAAGGCTCAGAAGACTGAAAGGGATGATTGTTGGGTTTGGAAATAACAAAAGCTTTTCCTTGACTCCGGAGTGTGATAGAGGGAGAAATGTTCTCCGAGTAAAAAGCCGCTCTCAGTCTGGGTTCTCCATCTAAAGTAATTTAAACCTCACCAATCAGCAATTTTCAAAGCCATCCAAAGTTCAAAATGAGAAGTAGAACATCAAATATATTTGGAGAAATTACAGTAGTAGGGTATAATACTTGCGGCCTACACATTTATTAAAGTGAATTCCACTAGTTTACAAACTAGCTATTAGAAGAAACTATGTTGAATACCTAAAATTGATAACTGAAAGGAGAGCTGTGAAATCTCTGATGAAAAGGTAATATAAAAATCTATAGAGTTGATCTCCAAATTCCACAAAACTGTTCGTGTTTGTGCACTTACCTACAAGCAGCCAAAAAAATTATCTAAACTCTTGGTAGGTTTTGTTAACTACTTGGTGCAGTGTTAAACAGCTTCTCTCTGCCCTAAAGTCAGGGTTTGTTGTTTTTTTTTTAACTAAAAATACATCAGTGGATATAATAAAATGACAATTGCAGTTTTGGTGCTATTATACAAAGGTAATGACTCATTCATTAAAATACCTAAATTAGCAAGCCTACTGCTGGCTAAAATGAGATATTAATACAGCCAAAGACTCAACACTCTGCCTTATATATTACTAAGAAACCTTTGTGTGGAAGGATGCATAAATATTTCATACGAAGCAAATACACTTTGTGGAAAGTAACACGATCTGAAACTTACTCTACTTAGATCACATCTGAAGTGTATTCAAAATACCTTTGATTATGTCACAGAAGCAGAAAAGAATCAGCACACACGCTGAGCTCCATTCAGCATAAATCACGGGGTTTTTTGTCATCCAGTGAGACCGGCAATTTAGCTTCTATAGCGAAATCCCTGTTTTCCTGGCATCCGAAATCTTGAAGTAAGTAATCTCTACTGCTGCCACTTTGCAATCTGAAAACATACCACAAAGTACCAGATGACCGATAAATCACTGGAGACCTTCACATGGTTTTAGAGATCAGCAATTCAGGTAGAAGCCACTTCCTCGTTTCAAACAGGGCTATGAACACCGCTCAGAGGTGGAGATAATTCTTTTATTCATTTATTTACGACCTCGATGGTACAAAAACACAGACTGCTTCAGAGGATGGCTTCGAATTTCCCATTGGATTCTTACACTTGTAAGCTCTTCCTTCCCTCCTCCCTCCCACACAGAGGTGTGACAAATTCAGAGAAGCCTTTCCTGCCTCTGTGCTCTAGTTCATGCTCTATTACTTCTTTCACACAGGTAGAAACAGGAGCATGGTAAAACCTACCGGAAGCAGACTTGAATCTACAACTTATTTACTCTTGAGCTCTCCTTTCCCTACAGCCCCCTTCGTTAGTCTCCGATTCTCAGCTTAATTTTGTGTACATTATATCACAGGGTTTCCAGGACCAGTGCTGCGTCAGCAGAGCCCGCTGAGCAGATAGAGAATAAATGCTGATGAGAGGAGCTTTTCTGCTGGCATCAGAGCACCATCTCTGAGCAAACAGCATCAACTAGCTAAGCAAACAAAAGCTCTTCCGTGTCAGCAAAGCTGCAGCGACGCCACCGATTTTACCACCGTTATCAATCTCAACCAAGGGGCAGAATTTGTCACGGCGAGCGGAGGTGACCACGTCACGAGAACGTTGTAGTACAGATGAGAATAAAAAGCATCAAATTCATTTTGTGACAACCACCTTACACACCACAACGGGGACAACTGCCCCACTAGTATCAGTTTTCCATTCAAATTTCATGCTCATCCAAGTATTTGTGCCAGTGTTTCCACACTCGCTAACAAGGCTTGGACTTCAACTGAACGAAACAGGAAAAGATTCTGCAAATACCTTGGATGCATGGAGGCAGGACCTGGGGTTCTAACACGACCGCGTGACCGATCCAAACATCAACCAGTTCGGAACGCTCTTTTTTTCAAAACCAAGTTCTTAACTATTTTGTTTTTCTAAGCTGCTACAGTAGTCACTGTACTAAAGCAAAAAAAAACCCAAAACAAACTGCAAACCAATACAGCCTTTCCCACTGCTAGCCAGAAATGGCATCGTCCATCCATAGAAGTGTGTTCCATCCATTTTTCCTACCTCCCCATTTCCCACAAAATGGCAAATCCAGCACAATGTAATTGCAAGAAATATAAACCAATATTACATTCCTCATGAAAAGCTCAATGAAAAAAGGGAAAATATAGACTGATATTACATGTCATCCACAGGATTTAAGTAAATGTCCGTAAAGTATTTTCTAACAAAAAAATATTCTGGAAATATCTGTCTAGATATTTTTTTTTTCTCCACATTTATATCAGGGTACTAATGTATTCGGACTCATGGATTCAGTTCCAGAGAAAAATCTTTCTGTTCCTATGAAATGATTTAAGTCAGCCTGCTCGGTAAAAGGAGAAACAAAACTCTCAACTTCAAAATCCAGGATATAATTGTACAGCGAAGTCACATGAAATTAGGCAGCCGAGCGTAACTCCTGACACACTAACGGTCAGGTTCCAAGAAATGCATATTAGAGGTAAGCAGTTTATTGTCAACTTTAGCTCTGGGAAATCTGAAGTACTTGACAAGTGAGGCAACATCTGATTCTTTGTCCTAGATTAGGACACTACAAGATCCACTTCCAGCCCAGTAGCTACCCTCCAAAAAGAGGAAAGCCTGATTTCTTTCATATAGTGCTAAAAGAAACTTGTCACAGATGCCTCAATTTCTTCAATCCTTCCTTTTTTTTTTTTTTTTCAAGAATCAAATATCTCACTGCAGGATGCAGACACACGTTGTTTTCTCCACATATTTGGCAAAAAGTTAGAAAATAGAAGACCATTGGACACAGACCACACCTGCCTCAGGAAATATTTAAGACCAGTGAAAAAAATCCAACAGTAAAATTCAAACCTGCCTCTGGCTTCTGAAAGTAAAGGCTGCCAAATTCAGATTCTAATCTAGAATTTCCTTTTTATTCTTTCACTACAGAAAAACATGAGACTCAAAAGCTGTAATGAAACAAAGCTCCACAGCTTTAATATAGCAATTAAATGAACAAGGCCCCAGACACCAGAGACCAACATCCTGACATTCCCTGTTGCTGCTGTGTAAGGTGATCCTTGAAATCTGACGATGTCAATTGAGTAGCACCTTTATATCAAAAATGATACTAAACTACATTTTGTATGCATTGCGTTATCTTTATAACACCAAACACTCAGAGATATGAATATCATGAATATTTTGAAGCCCTTCCTGAACAACACTGCTCTTGCTCAAATTTTTATTTGCTTAAAAAGTAAAGGCTGGTCTTCCCACCTATTAAAAGAGATGTTTCCAAGCCAAGGGCAACATAAAACTTCCTCAATACAAAATCATTTTATAGCCTCTACAGTAAATTCCACACCTGCACAGGATCTACTACAAGAAATATAAATCTAGGTAGTCTGTTGAGATGCCTTGAAGTCAGAATATAAACCAGGTATCAAGATGTTTGCCCAGCAGTGCGGGTGAGGTGAGAGTAGATGCTGCCCGAGTTACTTTTTCATGTTCAAGACAGAGGCTTCTATATTTACTAGTCTAAATTAAGGGCTTTCAACATTCCATTTGGAAAACAAGTTGTTTTTTTCTGTAAAGGACAACAAAATAAACATTCTAATACCTCCACATCCAAAACACTCCGTGCATCAACAGAATGTAAAAATAATACATCACAAATAAAATTACAGTGTAATCTCTTTCAGAATTCTGTTATTCGGTTACATACAACTATGAAAAGATTTAGCTTTTTGGAAAAGTGGCTTTGCTGTAGTAGCTCTTGGTAGGAAGCACTGTACTTACAAAATTAAAGTTAAAACGTAGCGGGGCCATTACAACTTTCTACCACCAGTACAACCATCCTATTCCCCTACTGCTGGCCTGCACTAGCTAGGACTGGGAATGTGACCACATCAACAGGAGGGTAATGTTGGAGAATCTACTTGGAGGTTTAAGAGGTGGATGAGAAAGAAGACGACGACCAGTGACCAATCCATTCTTCAAACACAAGAGAGCAAGACTGTCAGGAAACGAGCCCCATCATGCACCCTGTGTAATTCTAGCAAGCTTGAGGTCAGACACAGCAGTAATAAAGCCTTTAAAGACAACTTTCTCTTTCAGCAGGTTTGATAAAGATACGTGGCAAATCGAATTTGTCCCCTGGATGCGTCCACATCCATCATCCCTACCACAAACCAGATGGAAAATGAAAACTTGTAACCTGGCTAGGACATGATTGTAATACACAAATACATGATCATATTTATAATTATATAAATATTCAGCTTTAGCTTAGATATTTGCATGCTATTAACTTCTTCCTTTATGTTCAGTTATTTAACAAAGGTTCACTGCTGCTGCATGGACATTCATTTAGAGAGCATTTAGAAAATACTAGAAGTAGGAGTAAAGGGAGAAAAACCTATGTTGCTATAGCTAAAATATGTGCAGTCTATAACCACCTCCACTAGATATCTTCCTGCTCCTCCAAACTGGTAATATTCTAAGTGTCTTCCCACTTTGTTGAGCTGCGCACACAAATCTCCAGCAGAAATTGAATGGGCGGGTACACAGAGTCAGTTCTTTT
Organism: Baryphthengus martii; assembly: GCA_013396935.1. Lineage (NCBI taxonomy): Eukaryota > Metazoa > Chordata > Aves > Coraciiformes > Momotidae > Baryphthengus > Baryphthengus martii. The sequence goes on from VWZK01004567.1 coordinate 28,604, forward strand.
CATCCCTAGCCAGTCATTATTTCAGTCGGTATCTCCTCACATTTAATACATTTAATATTCTGCTATAAATTCCTGTGAAGACTTGCTAAAGGATCAAGTCACCTAAATTTGTTAAACCTATGCAACTCTTCAATGGACACACAATTAATTTAGAAATGCAACCCAGGCCATACTTCTAAACACCACGATCTCTACAAAGCATTGAAAAAATAAAGCACTCAAAGACATTTCTGTCACAGGGAAAACTAGAGAGGAGAAAAACCTAGGAATCACCTTCTCAGCTGCAAACTAGTAACACGAGCATAAATTATCATCAATATCAGAATGCTTAAAAGCCATTTCCATCCTGGAAATGGTAATGGAAATAAACTGAGAAGACAGTTAAATAGACTCAGAGTTTTGATCCTCAAATATTAGTAGATTCTACTAACTATCTAAAAACACATGTACATTCAACTCTTGATAACTTGACATCCTGAAGATAGGGATGATGTCATACCATAATCCGAAAGCAAAAACTCCTTCCTGCAATGCTAGAAGAATATAAATCCTGCAAAGGGATAAAATAGACAAATCTTTTGTCTATAAAATATGTTGCTTTTTCCTATGAGTGTATCTATATATCTCTATAAAAATATGGATACCTCCAAATCAATCAGTCAGTTTACCTACCTATCCACATTTTGCAAAACATCTCTGGGCAGGAAAGCACAGAAGAAATGCATTTATCAGCTTGGTATACTACAACGATGGGGAAAAACTTCAACGTTCTTCCCACCAGGTAGTGAATTAAATGCAAGACTCACAATACCATTCTAACGTTAAAAATAGAATTCAGAAGACCTTCCCCTCTCCTGTCAAACAAGGCAGTGAAAACAAATGAGCTACTCCCAAAATCACAGCATGTGACCTACAAGATTTAGCATGATATGATTATATTTTTGGTGCAAAGAAACCTAAAAAAATATCTCTCCCCCCCCCTCCCCCTTTCTGGAAATAGAAACTCTTTTGTCACCCAGGTTTTAAATGTGACATATTTTGAAGGGCTGTTATTCCTTAAATAAAGACAATCTGAAATAATGTCAAAATCAGGGGCTAACAGCTATGAAAATCACAAGTTAAAACTGCTTTTACATTTGTATGTTTTTAAGGGTGACATTTTTCATTTCTACTTCTTTCAGTTTCTCAGTAGGTTAGCATAAGGCCAATGTCAATATCCAGTAAAAGAATGTGATTCACACTAAAAGTAGGAAGTTATTCTTTATATTATGTATTGCATGTGGATAGAGAAAGTCACATTAAACCTCAAGGTTAAATACTATGTCTTTAATGTGTCATTCAATAGAAGTCAAGATCTTTAAGAATAAATAAAATTCCAGGCATGAAACGGCAGCTCACAGTAATATTTACAGAAACAAGTTACAAATGAGATTTCCTTAACTACCTACTTAATGAAGTTCTTCATATTTGTATGTAGCAAAGGGTAGCCTTTCTATTCTTTGAACAACTTCATTTTTATATGCTTATGCACTGCAGATTCATAATTATAAAAGTGTTACAATCAGGGTTGATAAATTAGGAGACCAAGAAGTGCAGGAAAGAATAAAGTACTAGCTTTGTATATTTTTGCATGGCATAGCAATCGCGGCCACAGAAAACGCTGAAATCCTCTCTTTGAGTCAATGTCATACTAGTATTCTGGAAAGCCACTGCCAGCCCTCTGGAATTGACCTAAAAAGCTTAATTTAACAATACAGATCTAACCAGCTGTCATGTTACATAAATTAATAGCGTAAGTAAAAACGTCTGCAAAAAATAACAAAGTATTCCAATTTGTGGCCAGAAAACCAAGCTTGTTCAAGAACCTGCAAGTAAGTCAATGTCTCCCTGTAGACTGTGATCTATCTACCTGAGCTAAAAATGTTCAAGATTTATAGGAATCACCATAAGGAGCCAAGCCCCCAGCCTGTCTCACCTAGCCTTCTCTTTCGAAAAGCAGCCGGTAACTCACTCACACAGCATCTTCAGTAAAAGAATCCCAAGAATCAGCACACACACACAGGTCTTCTCCTTGTCCACTCTCCCAGTGCTCTCATTCCAGCTTTAGTGATCCAGAAGCTGCATTTAAACCAGGCCTAAGTCTCACCAGTATACCTGCTCTCTTTCCCTTCTTCCACATTTATTTGTAATTCTGGCCTCTATAACAATCTGAAGCCTGTGCTGCTTCTAACAAGGCCCCAACCTGTCCTACCTGTAGAACAATGGCCCCAGTGACTTCTATTTTTTTGCATCCTTGAACAAAGAACATCCAGAAAAAAAGAAACAAAGTCTCTTGATCCCAAATCTTCTACTTAAGCCATTTGAGAACAAACACGATTAAAGTTCAACAAGGCTCAAACCCTTCGCAATGTCAAAACCAGAAAGAGAATTCGGGACTAGTTTGAGAACCTGAACTGAACCTGGAGATTTTACTTTCCTTCGTGCCTATGAGTACAATCAACATCAGACAGATGCATGAGACTTCTCGTCAAGTGTAAATGTCAGCACGAGCTGACATTTCAGCTACTTATTCTTTAAGAGGTCTCAAGTCACATATAGTCAGAGGGACTAAAAATTCTTTTGCCAGGCAAGAGCAAAAAGAGCAGCAAAAAAGTAACTAAGCAATTCTACCTTTTTTCTCTCCTTTTTTTTTTTCCTCGTTTGGAGGACTGTGATACAGTGTTGGTGTCCTTCCAAAGGCACGCATAATTAAAAAATTACACCTTTAGCAGTTTTGCTGCACGCTGCAACATAAGCAGAAAATTCACTTTGAAATGCCATCTTGCTCCTATGCAAAAGTATTCTCTTCTGAGGAAAAAAAAAAAAAAGAAAACTGGAGAAGACCAACTTTTTTTTTAAGTTCCATAAAAACGGAATGGTCTGAAAACTACTGTGGATTATAACGCATTATTTGACTGTTATGATTTTTAAAATATTAAAGAAAAAAAGACAAAATAATGAGCTCAGAGAGAATTCTTCCAATCAGTCAGCAGCACTCCACACTTTTATACTAGAAAAACAGAAGGGTTTGTGGTTCGTTTTAAGTATGAAAAACCATAGTGTACAGTTTTTTATAACATACCTGGGCCTGGTGTGAGCTTAGAACTAGAGAAAAACTTGTTCCTACTGAGGCCATCATCACTGTCTTGAAGTCTCAAGACATCTTCCCATTAACACCATGGACTGTCTCCACATCCTCCAGCTGGAGCAGTCAGCCAGGACTTAGAGCCTTTGAAGGATATTCACCTTAAGATATCAGTGATATATTAGCTATGCCATTTGCAATAATTATTTGCTATGATCCTGCTTATTTAAAAAAAAAAAAAAAAGAGCTAAGCTGTATTTCCTGGGAACACAGGAGAAACAAACAGCAGGTAGTTTCCTTACTCAGAAATCCCCAACTGTGCCACAATTCTGCAAAATGATGTTTTAAGCTACATCACCAGAGAAAAAAAACCTAAAGAGGACCCAACAATCGCTGCCTGAAGACATTCTGGTCCCCCTGACCTCCTGCCTCTCCATCCCTTTATTTCCCACTGCAGTATGCCCAGCCCTGGGCTGTCTGAACTTCAGAGCTGAGCTATGAGCCTTCTGGGGAAAAAAATAAATAAATTCTTATTCACCTTTACTTATTAGGTTGTTTTTTGGTTGTTTTTTTACTGGAACAGTGTCTTACTGAGCTGTGGGGTGGGACCTCCTCAAGTATCTATCAACCAAGAGCTATGTTCCCACACTACACCTTTGTTGTTACACAGTCTGGTACCATGATTGCCTGGAGACATCTCTACTGAGTAAAGAGATGGAATTGCTTCTTCCATTGAGCCTGAAAGAAGGAAATTGGCACACCTCTAAACTTTCTTTTGGAGTTCCCATAAAGACCTGGCAGGGATCACTGTCTTTCAAACATAATTCCTGGGGAAAAAAATTATTTGATTTGGCAGGGGAATTACATTTCAGGGTTAATTATTTTGGCAACAGATTTAAATAGATAACCATCAATTCAGCAGACTTAATGACTAAAACGAACTGTCTTGCTGAACGATGAGCTAAAGAGAATTCTTACATTATTGCATTTCGAGTCTTATCAGTAAGCTAATCTGGAAAACAGCCAGAGCATCTGGGTTGTCAGTATAGTGAGGCAAAAAATTCAAAAAAAAAAAATAAAAAATACCAAAACCCCAAACCGATCCTATGAAAGAATCACCAAAAAATAATTCCATTTGTGAAGGACAGCAAACACTAGACAACCTACTGGCAAACACCACTGAGCAAAGCAAAAGGAGCTCAGCTGTGGGGGCTGGGGTTGGGAAACAGCCATGAGGGAAACGCTCCAACCTCTCTATATACCTCCAAGAATGAGGACTCCAGACACCTGGACTTCTAGCGTGAGAATAACTTGACAGACACATCACTGGACTGGGTTTTTCCCCTTCTCTCCCTCCTTGTTTTAACAGAGCAGAGTGTTAGCTCAGTGTACGAACAAGAAACGCGGCCTGTCAGGCTTCACAACATGTATCCAACACCCATAAACAGTTTCGGCACAGCGAGATCTTTAGGTTTTTCCTCTTAGCACTCCCAGGAAAAGCCACCACATATGTATTTCAAGCAGCATACACACCCAGGAAAAATTTAACATGACATCCATGTTCCAAGCACACTGAGCCACGAGTTACCCTGGATCACTAGAAAGGTTCGAGAGGAGAGTTGAGCCCGCACTTCACCAAGCAGAGGTAGTTCCACTTCTTTGGGGTTGAGCACTGTGGATGTGTGAGCATTAGCTCTTGGCTCAGAAGCAAGGCAGGGAGCATTCTTCAAGAAAAGCAAGATTTTCACTTTAAACTGATTTAGGATGTGACTCGAGTCACAATCTGAAGAGAGATCCTTTTGCTCCCTGCTGAATTTTAATGCAAATGGCATTAAAATAGAGTGGGCATGGGATCACAGGCATCCTTACAGCCAACCAAAAAAAAACTACTGGGTAAGACTGTGGTCTGTCTTGGGAAGAAAATATAATAGCACATGTACTCTATAAAAAAAGCTTAATACACGAATTACAGCCTAAATCAGAAATAAGATGTACAATTTTTTTTTCCTGCCATTTCAGAAAATCAGTTAGTGTAACAAGGAGGCTGGAGCTTGCATTGTGTCTTTAAATAGAGATATTTAACCCAGCACAACCAGAACTGAAAATTACAGGTGTGAAAATCTCAGCAAAATATTTATTTGGGAAACAAAAACCAAACAGGTCAGGTAGACTTTGAAATAATCGCAGTCCATAGCAACTGTATGCATTGATCATGGATTTAAAACAAAACAAAAAAAAAATCTTTCACTCTTCCCAAAAATTACCTTTTATGTTAAGAGGCAGAAGTTCGTTCCTTGAGACTTCCAGTTGCTTCAGCTGACCTTCCCAAAAATCTCTCTCTATAAAGGATTTTTTTTCCCCTCACACATTCTCAAATCTAACAAAAATTATTTGCTACCTGTGAGGAAAAAAATCTGCTGAATTGGCTTAACTCAGCTATTTTTCTTTGTCTCCCTATACACAATGTGATAATCACATGGAGTCTTTTCTGACTAAAATAGTAAGATGATACAACTAAAATTACTCTTAGCATTACTGATCATGAGAATGAAATTAAACCTCTAGATGTTTAAAAATACAGTCATTTGATCAGATTAGCAGAACCACCAGAAAGTCAAAGTTCATCCAAAAAAAACTTATCTCGATTTATTTCATTCTGCTATGATGAATGTTGACTGAATGAGCAAGAGAAGTAGAGGCAAAGGAGTATGGACAAGGTTTAGGAATAAAGCCTGTATTAATCCTGGACTGCATTGAGCTTGAAGGAAGAATACAAAAATAAAAGTGCTTATCAGGGTGGAAAAAAACAAATCTCATATATCAGGCATGGCTAAAATAGACACAACTATTACACAGTCTTTGATACACAATAATACTTTATGGAACAAGAGGGAATGGCTTCAAACTGCAACAGGGTAGGTTTAGACTGGACATTAGGAAAAAAAAAATTCCCAGAAAGAGTAGTCAGCCACTGGAATGAGCTGCGCAGGGAGGCGGTTGAGTCCCCATCCCTGGATGTGTTTCAAGGTCGTTTAGATGTGGTCTTGGGGGAATATGGTTTTGGGGTGAGCTTTGTAGAGTAGGGTTAATGGTTGGACTCGATGATCCCAAGGGTCTTTTCCAACCTGAATGATTCTATGATCCTAACTGCTTTACACTATGAGACATTCAAATTATGGAACAATTGTCTTACAAAATATTGCATCTTCAGTCTCTCTGTGGTCAGTACGACCGGGCACTGTGTTTACGAGGGACTTCTAGAAAAGATACATGACAAGGTCTTGGGCACCCTCAGCAAGTCAGCTGACAGTATTTTGGGGTGGTGGTGGAGGGGAAATGGAATGGAGGAGACAAACAACATTGTTCCTGTCACATTTATATGATGCTAAGCTGAAAAACAAAGCGAAAGGTGCAACGTTCACAGAGATGTTACAAGCGTGGGAGGCAAATTTTCTTAAAACTAAGACATTAGATACTAAGGAGCACACTGCACAGGTGTAAAAAACTACGAATAAATCTCAGTTGATCATTAAGTACGAAATTTTAGAGTTTATAAAGGGACTTCTGTGTAAGTCATACATATATTAGAGCTTATAAAGGATCTCAGATTGATTTCTGATTTCTTTAGCTGCATTTGCCTGTCAACATTTTTCATATGCCTTGGAGTAGTTTGTCTTTCACTTCAGGCTACAACTACATTTTGGTCAGACATAGCACACTCAATACACAGTAATCCTCAACTCTTGGATGGCTATGGGCCTTCTGTGACCTTATTTTTAGCAGTTCCCACTTCAATTGTTGTTCACCGAGAGATGAAAAATATCTGAATGTACTTTGATAAAGTGAAACTTTCAAAATACGTAAACTGTATGAAACCTTTGCAAACTTTGCTTATTCAAATGTGCACGTACAAAAATGAAGCTTCTATTAAGCGGCTCCTATTTTGTCTCACAAGAAGTCATACACCAGGTAAAACACTGGGTAAATACAGAAAGTCATTACTACGATGCACGGCAGTAGTACCACCCATTTGTATGGTTCCTCTAAAATATGGTTATTCAACTCCCAAGTCCTGCTGCTGACCACGTACACGAAGAGAGATTTGTATCCTTTTATGCCATATCTCATTATTGTCACAGGTCAAAAGCAACCAACAAACCTCAGAGCTCTGTAATAATAATATTAGCAACTCTACCAAGCTAAATATGCAGTGAATGGCATCATCTTTTTCCCTTCTTCAATTTCTTTTACAGGAAAAACCTACAAGAAAAGCCTCACAAGTTCAAGATGTCTCTAAGCTTTTTTTTGGTTTTTTTTTTTCTAATCTGGAAAGACATAAGCAGGCTAAGTGTGCACACACAAGTTAGCTTCAAAATCAGTTACATCATTAAATGGTACAGTGAGGAACTTAATTGAATTAATGGGACAACTTTTTTTTTTTTTAAATTTATAATGTTGAAACAGTAACTGTATCTTAGGAGCTGGGAAAAAAGATGGTAATCAGTAGTCAAACCAAATGTTACAATACAGTCAATTCCAGATTAATTCTAGTCATTAACATCTATGAGAAACCTAGAATAGTTTGGGTAGGAAAAGACTTTTAGAGGTCATCTGGTCCAACCCCCCTGCAGGGAGCCAGGTCAGCTTCAACGAGAGCAGGTTGCTCAGAGCCCCATCCAACCTCCCCTGGGATGGTTCCAGAGATGGGGCAGTGACCACCTCTCTGGGAAACCTGGGCCAGGCTCTCACCACCCTCAGAATAAAACATTTCTTCCATGTATCTAGTCTGCACCACCCCTTTTTAGTTTAAAACCATCACTCCTTGTCCTGTCACAACAGGCCCTGGTAAAAAGTCCATCCCCGTCTTTCTTACAAACCTCCTTTAAGTACTGAAAGGTCGCAAGGAGGTCTCCTTGGAGCCTTCTCTTCTATAGGCTGAACAACCCCAACTCACTCAGCCTTTCACTTCTAGGACATTCATTTATTTGTTGACAGAGTTATTAAAAGTCCCAACGTGGGGGTGGAGCAGGAGGCAGAGAAGAAGGAAAGGAGTGTGCCAGGCATTTACAGATTGCCAGCATATTTTACATTTCTCTCCGTGGAAAGCAGAAAGGCAGGAGAAGCTCATGCTGGAGCTGCCTTGCCTGGAGCCTGGCATGCCCTGCAAAGCTCTCCCAATCTCTTAGCAACCTCATGGAAAGGTCAGGACCACCTCAGGCCTCAGACTTTCTCAGGAGTCGGCATCTTCCTCTCTCCTGCTGCTACCTTCAGCTAATAAGAATGGACTGCCTTTCAGGTTTTTTTTTTCCCCCCTGAAAACACAGACAAATATTCTAGATGAAGAAAAGGAGAAAACCAGAAGCTTAATCTATATTCACAGAAAGAGAATATATATACCTCTCGGATTCTCAGGATGGAGATCTAATCGTGGAATGGGTGGGATGCAGCTCTAATCTCTTTGTCAAACCGAAAGCAACATACATATATAGATCTCTATATATCTCGAGCTATCAATCCATTCTCCAAAGGTTAATACAGGATAACGAGCTCCTGAAGTCCTATTGGCAGAAACACGTTACCCGTATTTTCCAGTTCATGTAAATGTTTCCAACTCGGACAAAACCTTTCCAAGGCCTGCAACCAAAGTACAGCTACAATCACAAATCACAACTACTACAGCCACAATCTGACTTGTGACTGGCTCTTTCCAGCAACTTCACGACCGCTGTAAAGTAGAAAAAAGAAATGTGATGGTACCATCTTGAGACCACGAACAGTTGTAACGCACTGAGCGTGTGCCAAATGCTGCCTGTGCACCGTTTCTGTTGCCCATAAAAATAAACCATATGCAAATAATAATAATTTAACAGCATTTAGCAATGAAACCAGAGAGAATTTAGGGGAAAGCCTAGTCCTAGTAGGCTCAGGTGACCCCACAGCATCCTTGCCTGTGTGCAATCATCTGCTCTCCCTGCACTAAAGTTTCTGCTCCAGCTGAAGAGGAAGAGCACGAACACAAAGTGCACCTTCATGGCCCATTTCCTTGCCAACCAGCCCGGCCTGTAACACCCACACCTAATCCCAAACTCCTTACATTTCCAAGGACTGCAGTGTCAAGCCACTAGGCTGAAATCCACTCCTGATTCAGAAGTGTAAATCTCTTCTCTAAACTTCAGATATCACTTAATTTTTCTTGATGAATAGTAATAATTATGGTCCAAAAGAGGCTAATGACAGAAGCTAGTACTCATGAAGGACTGTCAGCACATTGAGCTGCTTCTGCAGCATAATACGCCACGTTCTCTTACCTAGAAGCTTTTACTTTCTTTTAAATAATTATAGCTGGAGAAGGCATTTAATTTGTGATATTATAAAAATGTTTCAGTATTTTTTTTTTTCTTTTCCGAATTGAGCTCTTAAGATCAGTAAAACAGTACCTCTGGATTGAATAGCATTAGTGAATGTCAAAACAATAAAGTTATCTATGAAAGGAGAGTATATTTATCTGCTGCTAACATATGGTCATTAACAGAACTCATTCACTGTGGATTTTTCAGAAGACAGAATAGGGAATAAATCGGGAAAGGCGAGGCAAACCTTAGAGTTTATTTCCCAGCTAACAAAAAGCACATCTAGCCTGACATTTTGTTAACCTATTTCACAGGAAAAACCGAGAAGAAATTAAGCTGCTGCCTCCTGTAGTTGAGTAACAGGTGGACTGGTAGGAAGCACGACGCAGACAGGCTTCTGACCCCATTTCATGGTTCCTACAACCAGGAATATGCTGCTGCAGCTGGAACTGCAAGTGCTACTGTCAGAAGAGTTTTGGCAAAACGCTGATAACGAAACTGTACAATTCAAGCCACCTTGTGCTTGCTTGGTTTTAGGAATAGCTCTTCCACTTCCTTTTCCTTCTTTCCATCTCTTCACCCCTTTGAGTAAGAGATAATGATTTTAACCTCCTGAACTGCCGGCCGGGCTTTGTCTCAAAACACTTCTGCAAAATTTAAGCCCGGAAATCAACAATCACACAAGTGATTATACAAATTATACCATCAAAAAGAAAAAAAAANATTTTAACCTCCTGAACTGCCGGCCGGGCTTTGTCTCAAAACACTTCTGCAAAATTTAAGCCCGGAAATCAACAATCACACAAGTGATTATACAAATTATACCATCAAAAAGAAAAAAAAAACAATCATATTTCGTGACTAGCTTTTGTAGCAAATTATTTCACAGGTTACAATTCCCTTCTGTAAAGGATTTGAAATGTTATAGTGGAACTAAACTCTGGCAGAAGCAGGCTGCTGCAACCCTGCAGCTTATAAAGTGGTCCTACATGAAATATAGTGCAACAAAAAGCAAAATGCTGAGTTTTATTAAAAGGCCAAGCACAAGAAATGTACACTATAACCTTGTAAAAGAAGTTTTATATACGTTGCTAGACTTGCATTTAGATAAAGCCGCTGGGGAGAAATTATATTAAATATAATATTCTCTATAGGATGTATATTGATTGCAGTTAATTAGGTTAATCTACACTAATAGCCATTTTGAACTGGGCCTACAAAGGCCTTGTTTTGGTTTTGAGAGCTTTAGATTCAGTTAGCTGCAAAAAAGAACATTTTGCCAAGCGCTACCTCTCGCTACCAGACGAGCGAGAGGGATCGATGAATACGTTGGAGTTATTTCGGCAACAAGACTGACGTGGGCAACTTGATGACCCAATCCGATTTTAAACCTGCAGGAAGAGCTGCATCTTGCTGAAAAGGGCCATCTCAAACACAGCTGGAGCCTGGCTTTTTCCAGCGTGAGGCACAACCCGAAGGCTCGGTGGCAAGGGGCGCACGTTGGCAGAGCTGTCTCGCCTTCCTCCTGCCTCTGCGTGGGGTTTGTACACCCCGGTTGTACCTCCTGGTCGGTCGCACAGTTGCTTGGAGACAGTTGCTGCGTTACGAGTCAACTAGTGCTGTAAAATAGCGCTACAGGCACAGATTTGCTATACTCTGTCAAGATGAGATCTTGTACTTCTTGACTGCTCAGGGCCCTCTTGCCTCCCTCTTGTAGATTAAGAGATTTAGGTATTTAGGAAGGGAAGGGTTTAGAAAGTTCCTTCCGAGCGCTTACTGACTTCTCTTCACAAATACCATTTTGACTCTTGGAGGTTCAAGGTTTTTTAAACCCCATTTCCAGTGATTCTCACCTTGGTGACATCAGCACCACCTCTCCAGCAGCGGAGCATCCTAGTTCAGTCCTCTCCTAGGCATTTCTGCAACTCTAAGACCACCGACGCGTTCGTTACGCGTCTCATTTCTCTGCTATCAAGGCAGAGCAACAGATACTCCTTCTGTTCAGCAATTTCATCTCTGAGTTACCTTTGGAATATCACCTTGTCCTGATGATTTGTTACTGTTCATTTTGTCAGTCAGTTATGAAACCTTTCTATGGCGTCTAGGAAACCAGACATTGCTCCTCAGGGCAGGCTTATGTTTAAATTGATCTAACCGTAAATTGCTACTCCTGGGGTAGTGCCTGCAGCCAAGAGGCTTTCTAGGAGCTTCTTGATGGTTAAGCCAAGAACTGACCCTACAGTTTTTATTTCTTTCACTTTTCATCTAGACCCACAAATTATTGCGTGTGGACAGCAGCACTAAGCCGAGGGGGAAGGCAGGAGCCTGCCCCTCAAAACACAGGTATGGTAAAGGGCCAACGGGCTGGACTGAAGCAAGACACAAAACTGCACCGTTGGTCTTTATTTCAGGGTCCTGAGAAAGCATCTTCATCCCATGTTCCTCCACAGCTAACACCACCACTAAGAACATTGAGGTTTTAATCTATAGCAGTCTCTTTCAAAAGTGCTCCCTTCTTTAGGTCCATCATCTTTCAGGTCTGCTGGCCTTTGGCACACCTTCCTATTTCTGGCACATTTAAAAGAAAAAAGTCTATCATGAAGTTTTGTGCTTTAGCTAGTTCTTCTTCCAGATCTATTTTGGTCAGCCCTACTACGGCTTTAACTCTGCAGGATGTAAATTCTTTTCTCTCTTCTCTTCTCACCTTTCCAATTTTGAAACGACTTTCTAATTTGAAACCACGTTGTTTAGAAGCCATTTAACTATGCTGCCTTTTTTGGTGGCTGCATGTCTAATAGATTTTAAAAAAACAACCCACCAAGAAAGAAAGGAAAAAGTGAGCAGGTACCTTTTGTTTTGAAAGGTATCTTCAAAAGTATCTCAGGCAGGCCAACCTCTATCGAAGGATACTAAAAACATGCAGTTCCCAAGCAAATGAAAATACCTGAACAGCTGAAGTCATGTTTAGTTGAATTCAGAAGAATGTTTCATTACCTGTAGTTTAAACTAATTATAATTTGGCAAACAAGATATCACTGTCTTGCTTAGCAAGAATGGCATGGTCTATTTTTTCACCCCAAAGCTTGTTGTAACAAGGGAGAGTCTGCAATATGCTGCATTACTCTTTCTCCAGAGCGATGAATCTACATAAAGTTATCTCCAGACTGCTCCCTGGGCAGCAACCCAGGACAATTCTGAGAGCTCTCAGGAGCTGGCCTACACCTCTCCCTAAATTGATGAGGCAGTCACTCCATTGTGAAGCCAATTCTTTACAGAAATATTTCATTATTTTCTCGTTTCTTCATTACTCTTCCGTAGACCGGAGACCACTAACTCAATCCTCTCAGAACTGATGGCGTGAAGCAGCCACAATTCTTTTCACTTAGGCAACCAGTACCCATTCAGGGGAACGTATCCAAAAGACCATTGATGGAATTAGTGTATTTTAGTGACAGACTGAGTCACAAATGCATGATTCCCAGCCGTTAATTTATTAGGTCATATAACAGTGAAAGAATTTGATCATAACATTATAACACAGCTGTTTTATTTCGGATGTGGAATGAATCCAAGTATCTGATAATTACACTGCTTCAATTCCTGGCGACTGGAGAGCTAGCGAAGTGCTATTGTTTGCTCCCAGGCAAGCAGCCCAGGGAAGCTCATAAACAAGTCTGAGGATGTGCAGGTCCACTGGGCTGCTACCCACCATGAGATGTGAGGTTGCAGCACCCCAACGGCGTGGACCTTCCTTCCCCACACTGAACACAGTTAAGAGAAGTTCAGCATAAAATTCACATCTCCCAGCAAAAGGGTGAGGGAGACAGGCACAAGAGGAGGAAGGCATTTGGATGTAAGGATGTGGCACTAGACTACGCAGAGAAAAGCAGCAAAGAATATCTGGGAAAAAATTGTCAGTATAAAGATCTCAGATCATTTCTGATGAAGACTTTCATAACTTGATAGAGCAGATTAACACATCATCAGTGTTAGTAAAACCAACGTGTTGGCAGACTTCTGGGGTTTTTCTCAGAAATTAGAGCCCACAAGACTTTTTTTTTCTGTGTTCATTTCCCTGTATTAGGAAACAACATTTTTTCTGATACAGGTAATTTCATATTATTATTATCATTTCCAGACAATTATTTTGACCTTTAAAAGTCCTTCCCAGCTCAAACCATTCTATATTTCATGCTTTCTCTGTCTTGCCTTTATCAAAATATGGTTGTCCTATCCTTAAAGCAGTGATGTGCTGTCAATATTTTAATAATACTACCATAGCTCACCCATCCCTAGCCACCAGCACTCAGCATAGGATTAGTGTCCTCTGATGATCAGGAAATCACTCCATGGAGAAGTTAGGAAGCATTAGCTTTTGGTTGACCCAAAAAAAGCCTGCAGGTGCCTATTACATTGCTACTGCAAATCTTTCACTTGTAGAAGAGAGACAAGGATGGAGAAATGCTGTCAGCATTAACCACTGTGGTTGCCATTCACAGCTGACCTTGAACAGAGAAGTAAAGCAGGGGAAAACAACAAATCATGTATTATCTTTTTAGATTGCTGGGGAAAAAAAACCCAAAACTGTGAAAGGAGAATCATCATATCATCTTCTTTTTTTCACACTATCACCTCCTCAAAATTGGCCATATCCACCTCTCTGTTGAGGCTTCCTAACACGTACTCATCTGTACATTATGATGGGCACAGAGGAGGAGAAAAGGTGAGCAGGGGAGGCGAAAAAGCACGCTTTGCTCCACAGAATCCTACTCATGGTCGGCTAAGATACAGAAGGGTTAATATTATTTTTCCCCACCACTTGCATTACTCAGAACACTCCCGGCAGGCTGCCAAATCTGCCATAAAACATGAACAGCCTGAAGAGACGGATACACACGGTAGCTGAGGCAGCTACATCCAGCTCATGCTACCACGGGTATTAGTAATGCTGAGAGAAAAGGGATTTATCTGGAGTGCAGGTCCCCAGGAACCCTGAACACCTGAGAAACAGGACAGCATTTCTCACCAGGCTGCGTAGCTGGACTCCCAGTTTTCAGTACCAGCTCTTGGAATACTATTGGCTTCTGAAGCCTGATTTTGATGATGAGTTAAGGTATACCAGTTTGGATCTCTCTCTGCTTGAGCTACAGGGTTATCTCTAGAAACTGATGGAAGAATCACATGGTAGAGTTGCCATTGAGATGACAAGACATGAGAGGATGACACGAGAATATAGATTTTACAAATACAATCAATGGTTCTACTTTCAAAAATAAGGAATTTGGATAATAGAACTTATTTTTTAAAGCTTGGTCAGAATTCCCACATGTTAGGAACTGCTAAATTTATAGACTTAGAAAAGACTTTCAAGACCATGGAGTCCAACCATTAACCCTACTCTACATGTTTATGCTTTTTTCCCCACACACAAACAATATGTTACAAGCCTTACTTAACATATTTTACTGTTGATAATCCTTGAGTCATTCAGTGCCTTGATATACAGCCATAAATCTGACAATTTTCCAATGTTTAATTTTCCAAAACACGTACTGCCAGTGGCTTCCTACTAGTATTTGTGCAGAAACACATGGACTGGATTTATCCAGCCTGATTTATGTGCATGCCTGAAGCGTCTTCTGAGCATTTCTGTCCCTAACCTGGCAAAACCAGGCCCAAGCTTAAAAAAAATTCAAAAAACTTTACCTACTAAAAATGAAGAAGTCCCAAGCAGTTTGTCTTTGGTGTTACTGTTTCTGGAACTAAATCGTTATGCATTTTCTACATTACTTAGGAGGTTTAGTAAATACTACATTTTAAATTAGCTTCTGTAATTCTAGATTTAAATCTATCCTTCTTTCTTCACCCACCCCTAATATCCTAAAAACCCAACAGAGCCATTCAGTCAAGCTGATAATTTGCAAATACAAAGTCGACCCTCGGGTTGATATCTTGAAGCTTTATTCTGCCTCACCAAATATATCAGTCTGGTAAAACATCAGATCAAAATGTCTCAGTATGCTGAAGGAAAAAAAAAAAACAACAAAAACTTTTTTCCTCACTTTTTAAATTTTCTTTCTATTTTTTTCAGCTTTTAGGATTATATTTGTAAGGGTTCTTTTCCTGATTTTTTTTTTTTTTTTTTTTTATAATTGTAATGGGGCACTTTTCAGAGTAAACTTTGTTGCAAGGCAGGTCCCTGTATGCAAAGGAGAAGCCAATAACCAAGTGAATCAAAACTAATTAAAATAATAATTCAAAAGAGACACTTCTTCTAAAGATGATATTACAGACCAATAAAAGAACTTGCTGTGCAAACATGGAATGTTTTATTGAAGGCAGTGTTTCTCTCTTCAGAACACTATGGACTGGAAATCAAAATCAGAAGGGGGCAAAGAAAGATTTCCTATCTACAGAAAATGACGACATTTAAATATAAATAGTAGCAAAAAAAAAAGCAACAAAGCAAAAAAGCAACAAACCATTGGTATATTTCCATGAGGAGCTTTTGAGGTGAGAAATGCCAGACAACTGTCAAACTAGCCAATATGAGAAATTAGGCAATAATACTAACAGATTCAACAAGCATGTCTGAAAAACATAAAGCATATAACTGAGTCATTGCTCAGTGTCGACTCAGAATTTGAACACAGTTCAGCATTAGGTTAACTACTATACATATTGCTCCCTATTGCCAGAATCCCCAAACCCCAAGATCTGACAAAAGACAATCACGAGATTTCAATAAAACATTAAGAACCAGATATCTAAGTATATTTTCCTTACTTTACAGATCTTTACAGATTTCTCCCCAGAAAAATAATAGATGAAAATTAGAAGCTTTATCTCTAAATGAATATTATTTTTTTCTAAAACAACGACAGAAGAAATCTGGGGATTTAGAAATAATGAAAAAAAAGTCATAAACGCTGGAAGTACAAAAATGCAAGAATAAGAAGTTTAAAGCTGGTAGCACTGGAAATAGCCAGCGAGAGATTCATGGCAACCAAACATGCCTGTTTGAAAACCCAGGGCTTTCCAAAAGTGCAAAAACCAGTCAAAAATCAAACCCCTAAACCCTACCCTGTAACAGCAAATGTTTAGACAACTGAAATCTCAGCTACCCTGGGTAGTTCAACTGCAGTTTCCGCCTTTCCTAAGTAAGAATACATTACTTTACGAAGCGACTGCTAAGGATAAAAGTTTATTACCTCTTCTTTCTAATCACCATTTTTCAAAACAGAGCCATATGTGAAGATGTATCATGCTGGTTGAATGATAGCATAAATTTTTCTTCACCTGCTTATACATCAGCTGTTTAAACTCAGGCTGGCTTCTGTAACAGTTTAAACTCAAATATTTAAACTTTTACCATCAGTAAGCGAGCAAAATCCACCCTCTGATTCTCTTCTGCTGCCTGAGCCACAGAAAAGATAAACCTGCAAGTGGGATCACCTTAATTCTTGTAGTTTCCTTCATTTAGGTGTATGTACTTCTCTCCCCTAAATAAAAAGATTTTTCTAAAACGTGGATTTGCACAATCACATCAATTTGAAAGTCAGTGCTTAGAACGTGATCGTGCATCTACCAACAATGAGCTGGTGTTTATCATGAGTAACTGTGTTCAGAACTCTCTGGGTGGATAATTGCCTAGCAGCATCATTTTTGCATATAAGATCATCACTAAAAAAGATATATATATATAAAAAAATAATTAAACAATTAAACAGCTTTTACACCTCACTACATCAAAAGGCTTTTGAAAAAAATATTTAGAAATTTGACTTTACTTAATAGCATTCATTTGTATAATAAAAATAGCAACACAGTATATAAAATTACTTAGAAAATCAAAAAAAATTTTAATAACAGAGGCAAGCTGGTGTTGAGATGGTGATCTAGCAATTAGATACAGGATACTATGCAAATAAAGGAGAAATTTCACTTAGTAAAAATTCCTCTGCAATACTAAAAAGCCGACAATATTCTGGTTCGCAAATGGTATTCTTGATGAGTTCTAGAGCAGTGTAATATATTTTACCAGCTCACATTCTTTACGTTCCAAACCCTTCCTCTTTTCTACCGCCAAACCCAAGAACTTAAGAACTATGTAACCTCTCCAGAGATGGAAAAACCTAAACAGCTTTGCCATTCCACTGCAGTCAAGACTAGCGCATCCCAATCAATAGGAAATGAATCTACTTCTCAGTTCAATTTTCCTTGAAGAAAAAGCCAGTGCTTAAATGACAAGATTTAACACAGCAAGATCAGGTGTATTTGAATAGTTTATAGGGGATCCAGCCACCACACGTAGCCATCAGAGTATTTTACTCATCACGGGAAAGTTTTGAATCCCATGTTTCCGCTTCCACTAAACCAGCCGAAACATGAACACTTGGATAAGGCAACTGCAGTTAACACAGAAAGTTGGAACTCTGCCTCACAGGGCTCTAAAATGCTGCAAGTTATCCCAACTATTTTGTAAGGACATCGCATTGCCAGTCTTAAAATGGCAGCAGCAGCTCATTTTGAATTATTGGCTACCAGGCAAGCCACGGGCAGTTTCCTTAACTTCAGAGCTGCCAAAGAGAAGCATCTTGCCTCAACACTGAGGTTCCAACACCTTTAGAGGTGGAACAAGACCCATCTAGAGAGAACTACTTCCATCACTATGCTATATACATACACCAGAACACAGCAGTTCACCTTCAGGGGACCCAACAGACAAGTTGAACTACCCAGAGCTGGGCCCACACTGCAAGAGAGAAGTAAAAGGATTAAAGAACCGAAGAATTGTTCTGAAGAGATTTGCAGGGCACAGGGAGAAGAATTTAAAAAAAAAAAAAAAAGATGTTGCAGAAAAAAGAGACTTGGGAATGAATAATCCTAGTTTTTGGTTCTTGGACAATAGAGGCCTACATCTTTTCAAACCCTCAAGAACAATCAATGTGTTAGGTGTACGTTTGATTTCTATTCAAATATCTCAAACAGATTCTAAATACGCACAGGTAATTATAGGCCCTGATACCTACTCACAGAAAAAACATATCTTAAACTCAAGTCCCAATCTGCACGGTTTTTGTAAAGGCCAGCTCTATAATAGGCACAGACAATACAGCATGTTTAGATACCAAAAAAAACAAACCAACATGAAGCTTTAAGAAAATGCTTACAATAAATGTTTTGCTGGTCATTTAAAAACAGTTGTCTGTTAAATTTAGTAGTTCAAGTGAGTCATAATACCCTTCAGTGTAAATAAATATATCAAATGCACTGTTAACAACTTACAAGTCTGTCAACACAACTGTTGCCTCACACAAACCCACCCAGGGCTGAAAAACCAAGCCATAGGTTGATCCCAATAAAGGAAATAGCAGTTGTTCGAAGCCTGTTAGAAGAACAAATCTACAAGAAAGAATTGCCATAAAAATCCTACAGAGATTTAAATTGCGAATTGCAAAAGAAAAATGGATTCTTTGATTTTGCAGCTTACGTTTCTTGAAATGAAAACACAACATAGTTAATGCAGGGCTTTGGTGGCTACCTCGTAGGCCTGCTTTTTTGGGAGTACAAAGCACGAGCTTCACACATTTCCTCACCTATTTTGGCATGTAGGTTACAAAATTTTATATGACATCGGTGCAAGTCCAAGCTGAGTCTTTAGAAAAAGGCTTTTTTTGGCCATCTTTAATGCTTTAATTCTTTGGCAGCTATTAAACTAATAAATTTCATGGCAAAGTTTATCTCTGCAATGAGTTACTCTGCCCAGAATTGTCATAATTCCCTATCAATTCTCTTTATTCCAGAGAATATCTAAACAATTATGATATTTGTCCAGAATCAGCCCTTTTTGTTGTAGGCTGTAAATACTCTCCCATGACTTCTTTTTTATGTACATATATCCTTTACAATTTTTTTCTTCATCAGCAAATAAAGATACACTTATTGACCTACTTTTATCTTATCACCCTATTTATTTATTCCTGAAAAACTCCATTAATCCTTTGATGTACTTGTGGGACAATTTGCAGTGCTCTCATCAGCAAAGCCTTCAGAGACCTTCAAGTCCACCCACATCCAGTACCCCAGAAGTTGCCCCTTGCCACTATAACTGTCCAGAAGCTCCTCCTTTGAAAAAGGACAGGCAAAACTCTCATGGTGGGAGAAATAATGTGGTTTTTTGTAACAAGTGAAAAGTTTGTACCATAAGATGAGGAGAAAGAGAAATCCAGCTCCCCAGATGACTGCCAGAATATATGAAACAAGAACAAAGTAGTAGAGATAAAGGATTATTATTCTCTATTGTTAGACACAAGAGGCTCTGCAAAGATTCATATCGGGGTTACAACGGGATATAGAATGTTATTACTAATCAGATGGATTTAAAGTATGTTTCAATTTCCTTATTAGATAAATTTGCCGAGTCCCACAGCCACAAGCCATAGGAAAAGCTTTGGATGATGGAAAGCCATCTTCTGGCATTACCTTCGCTCTCACTGGTCTCCTGCACGGCTGCACAGTAACTCCAGAAGAGCACAGCAGCTCTCTGAGAGGGATGACCACCCTTTTACTTTGACCAAGCTTCCAAAACTGAATGCTCCTCTCTATCAAAATCAGCGAGCTCTCCACTAGATCCTTTGTCAAACCACGGCAAGGCCTTCTCCTGCTTTAAGTAATTAATAGAGCAAATCTGAACCCACCACCATTTTTCCATAAAGGACACATACTAGCAACTGAATGCCAAAGAAATAATCATTAAAGGAATGTAGAGCTTCTGCTAGGTGGGATTCGAAAATTCAGAATCTCCTGAAATCAAGAGTGTTTCTGCCGTTCCTAGCACCCACACAAAAGCAGTGGGAAGCCTGTTCTGTATATCAACAAGAAGTGATTTACCTAACCCCTCTGAAACATCTACAACAGTTTAGTAGCCCCATTCTACAGTACAGGTTAAAAGATTATGATTTTCAGGAAAACCTACCAAGAAAAACTAAATTAATATGAATTTCAGGAAAACCTACCAAGAAAACTAAATGAAAAGATTATGATTTTCAGGAAAACCTACCAAGAAAAGATATACGAATAGAATACATATCAAGTTCTAGAGGTTTCATTTGCCTTTTTTTTTTTCCAGATGATAGCAAAGACAAATTTGCATAGTTTGAGACTGCAAACGAAGCTATTTCTTTAGAAAAACAAAACTTGTGGGTGGTGAGGAGGAATGGGTAGGAAGAGAGGGTAGTAAGGTTACTGCTCACGAAACATGTCATTATCAGATGTCAACAACAGACTTGGGTCATGAAACACAACTAGCAGGTGAACCTAGCTTTTCAGCATCCCACTGATTGCCAGTCTCAGAATAACAAAAACTGGAAAGAAAGAAAGAAAGAGAGCCATGCACGCACATATGCAAGTCCACATTATAGTATTTCTCCTGCTTCTAAGATGCTTATACCTCCCAAAAACAGAGAGGTGAAAAAAAAAAAAAAAGAAAAAAAAAAAAGAAAAATTCCAGGTATTCGATTAGTTCT
The DNA here is from genome assembly GCA_013396935.1 of Baryphthengus martii. Lineage (NCBI taxonomy): Eukaryota > Metazoa > Chordata > Aves > Coraciiformes > Momotidae > Baryphthengus > Baryphthengus martii. The sequence continues at coordinate 49,606 of VWZK01004567.1, forward strand.
ACTGCAGCACTCAACAACAGGAATTTGTCAGTTCATTCTCCATCATTTAAAACAACTCTTCTGTTTTCCTTCACCTCTAATTCTGCAGGTTTGGAGCAATATCAGCAATTAAAAGGAATCGTATTTTCTCCCCTAAAATACCAGGCACAAGTACTGTTTCTCATATAGCTCCATTCCGGCAATCGGGTTTCCATAGTATCAAGAGACTAAAAAAAGCTAACGGGCTTCAGAGAAATTAATTTTAATAGAATGTCTTCTGGAAATCTCCAAACCATACCTTAAATCCGGCATTTATTTATTACGGTGTTATTAGTCTTCATCTCTAACCTGAACACCTAAGAACCAGAAATGGTAGAGCTGAATTATTTTTCTATTATTTGAACAGAGGATCTGCGAGAGTGAAGACTATCCATAGCTGTGCTCTATGGGAGACATTGGATGGCCAAGATGGCTGGATGCCACTGGATGGCTTTTAGGTGGCCAAGAACTGGCTATTTATGATAAGCAGCTTATCTTGAAAGAAATTTGCTGATTTTAGAGGATTTGGTAGGAGCAAGTAGGGGAAGTAATCGGTTTTCATATTCACAGGAAGTCAAAAAGCTCCCTTATGGGTTAGCCCCACGAGCTTCGGCAGAATCCCTCTGAACAGAAACGTCAGCGAACTTCTCTTAAAAATACCGTGGCATCTAAGTCAAAAGGCCTTAAAGCTGGTCATGGAGAGCTGAATGGCCACAGAGCTAATTCTGGCTGCTGCTGCCATTAGCAGCAAAATTCCTTCCAAATCCTCCTCTTGAGGAAGCATGAAAATCTGTTCTCAATATCAAATAGGTACTTGCTACATTTCTGGGAACGTGGATAAATACCACAGTTTTCTCTTGTGCCTTGGGATTACAAGCCCAGTACACAGCTCATGTAGAATCACAGCTAAAGGAAAACGCTTCCCAGTTTTGCTCACGGCCTGGTTTTCTATGTCTGACAACAGCAAAGTGATTTCATTTTTGCCTGCCTTTCAGTCTTATTTTAAAGCATATTATTTGCTTAGGTGTGAATAACGGAGCTCTTGTCAGAAACAAATTCTTTTTTTTGTCTGCCCATTTCCATCTATGTCAAAAAGGTAACAGTCTTATTAATATACTTCTAGAATTCAGCAAGACTGGTCCATCACTGTTTGATCACACTGAGCACATCTGGAATGCTGTTGCTTCCTACAGGTTAAAGGCTGCATTTAAACATATAAAAAGAACACCCCAAAGTAGCTGTCATTTTTCTACGGTGTTTTCGTGCAGAGCCAAAGCACTTTGAAGGAACAATAATTTCATGCAGCTTCCTCCATCCACCAAAAACATACCCCACCAAACCCAAACTCTCACTCACTGAGCTCAAGTGGAAAGAAAGCTAAATATTTTTCCATCAAGGGAAAAAAAAAAACCACCCACTTGGTCAGAGACTGCACAGATACACCAGACTGTTCAGCACTTGAAGTACAGCTGCTTTTTTTCCAGGGCCCCATGGCCCCACTTCTCCAAGACATCTGTAGTTACACTCAAGCAGAAGAGTTTCACAACCAAAACAGGAAGAAAATTTCCTTTGGACTCTGGAAACTTTCATTTTAAGAAGCGCCAGGGGTAGGTACCCGTGTGCTTAATAGAACAGGAGAATGGTGACTAACCGGTAAACAAAATTAACTTTTTTTTCCTCTAATGGTTGAATCAAACCACCTATCAATTAAATATACGCCTTTAAAACTACTGGTGCCCAAGATCTGCTGTGCCCCAGACTTGCAGGTTAGAGGGGGCCCTGCTGCCCTTAAAATATAACCACACACAAACTTTGAGCGTATTGGGAAATCTCTCAACGTGAAAAAAAGATGGAAGAATATCGTTCGTGCAGTCAAACCAAAACCTGACCCAGATGCTGTCGAGGAAGATCGCAGCTCAGCGTGCGCCGCCATCCGCCTGGCCGCTCTCCTGCTCCACGTGCCAAAGGGCAGCAGCCAAATTGGCAACGAGGCGGTGAACTAAGGAGGGCCTTACTCTTTCAGTCCACCAAAAAGCCTCAGAGCGAGAGCTAAAGACAGCATAAAAAAAAAAGTAAGAATATGGTTGGTTTTTCTTTCTTCATCCTACACATAACATTAGGGAGGCTCTTGTGAAGTGCTGCATCGAGCCTGGGACCACACTTTTGGGAGGACATGAACAAACTTCTAGAAAATCACCACAAAACGTGATGATTCCTGTTATCACAAAGATGCTGACAATGTCTCTTTTTATTTCCAAGAAAGAAAAAAAAAAAATCATGGTGCCACATAGTTGCTTAAAAAAAATAATTAATTAAATGTAGATTTATACCCAGTGGCAGAAGCTAGGGAAGTTCACACTAGAAATAAGAGAAAACTCAGTCACAGGGTAATTAATGGAGATTACCTAAGCATGGGAAGGTTTCTCTAGTGCTAAAAGGATTTAAATCATTAACAGATGGCTTTGTAAAACCACTAATTCATCCAGCCATTGAATACACATGTAAGGTAACATTGCTACGCTTACCAAAGATACTCATATAGCCCAAGTTACAACAATAAAGTTGTATTTTCCAGACCAGGATTAAAGTTTGTTTACTGGAATAAAACAAAAATCTAAAATATTGCTAAATACGAATCTAAAGTTACCTGGGCGTGTATGGGTGCAGTTCAAAAAAAATTAAAAAATAATTCCAGATGTTTTAAGTATCTCCCTAAACGCTTCTTGCTCCTTACTACATCCAGTCAGAGGATGGAGAGCTGTACCTAACACAATGATAAAATAACGCTGTCCGGAATAAAACAGTGTCTATTTTCCACCTATCCCTCCTTAAAGGAAAGTTTGTACTGGCAAATTCTATAAGCTCTTGAGGAGAAAGAAATAGAGGCCGTTATACCATGGAGCATTTTGCATGTTTTAGTACAAGTACCAACTGAGCTGTTCTGCAGCAAAATGATGAGATTTCTTCTACCACCACCTCTAGTTTTGATCCTCAAACCAAACCTTGAATTTTACTTTTTCTTCTCTTTCTTTTTTTTATTTTTAATGGATAATACACTGGTTTCATCTAATTTACATTTTAACTGGAATGTAAATAAGCTGCCATCCTATTCCGAAGGCAATAATGTTTCAATTTATCTGGAAAAATAAGTGATTTTATGGCACAATAATGCAAACTGCAATGACTCATTTCGAGAACAAACACATTATTCTGGTAAAGTAGCGCAGAATTAGTTTCACTTTCTAAGTACTGGTATTATAACATCATTGTTTGGTATGTCTGCTTGGTGGCAGACAAAAAAATCCCCACACATCACATCAGGCAACAAAACTGTGCACTTCTGGGTACAACAACAGCAAAGAGTTAAGAATCTAATTAATTTCGTAGGACAGTCTATATCCTACTACACTAAAAAAAACCCAAAACACTTAAAAAGCTATTCTGAGTTAAAACCCCTCTTTCCACTTTATGGATTTCTTTATTCCGAGATGGTTGTACTTGTACATGACATCAAAGCAACTCTCGAAAGAAAACCCAACCCTAACTCAAAAGATCCTCTAAGTCACGTCACAAGGCCGCACCCTCTGACCGCGCTTCCTCTATTCGATGCTTCGCTCAACAACTACATTCAACAAAGGTACCGAAGGGTCAGGCACGGAAAGATTACTCATAAAGAAGAGATTCAGAGCCAGAGCTAACACGTTTCTTTCTTGCAAATATTTCAAGGAACAACACAAAGCACCTGACGGCTGATTTTTTTTTTTTTCTGAGCAAGCTTTTACAAACTTGTCCAGGTGTACTACAGAAATTCACTCGGATGAATTCACAGGAACCTACAGTGGCTTTGGAATTGGTGTGGATATGAATAATGGTTGCAGGTTTTTACATCTCCTTCTAATAGAAAGCATAATTTTTAGGTTGGATAGTGCTCGTTCCAATACCTTGCTTTACTTTTATCTATCTTTCTAATAGGGCAAGATACCAATATTCAAGGAAACATCAACTAAAAGAGGGGAAAATAGCAAACAGGGCAAGCTATACAACCTCTCCCAGTCATAAAAATCAAATCATAACTAGGCTCCATTTCTGACTGTTTATCAAAGCTAAGAACAAAAGAAAAAAACAAACAAATCACATGAATCGTCAACTGTTGAATTGCTTCTGAAAATTCACATCTAATGACAACTGTCTCTAGCTAACGGTTTCAGCTCTAAAACTTCTCACGCACTTTTCCAATAGATTTTATTTGTGCTCGATCCAGAAAAGTCACAACACGCATTACAATTTTCATTACAAAAAAGGAAATAAAAAATGGTTTGAAGCAAGGAGAAAAACACATTTATTGTCATAAATGTCAGTGGAGAGCCTGTGAATGTTATTTCTAAAGGAAAATTTGATATTAACCTCTGAAGTCTCTGTTAAAAGGAATAGTAGAGCTTGGACAAATCAGAATCACGTGGCTTTTCAGAAAAGCTGCAAACTTGATAAAATTTCAGTCAAATACAGTGTGCCTACCCTGTTCCAGCTAATCTCTATTCTGTTTGTGTGTCGAAGCAAGACAACAGCTTTCTCCAGTTTCTGTACAGATTTTGTATTTGTTCTGCTCGGCAGAGGTCATCTTCAGCATTGAACTACTTCAGCATGCTCAGTAGATGATACTGAAGCTTTACCCCCTTCAGAAGATCCAGAGACCATAATGACAGATGAAGAAACGCTTCCCTCTTTTCACCTACCCTCATGATCCCTCCCGTTTCCAAAGAAAGGATCTATCTTCCCGTCAACCCTGTCTTTCCCCAGCGAGGAGCGTGGGCACAGGCTCCCCTTACCTCCACGACCCCAAGCCACCCACCCTCCTCGAGGAAGAGCGAAACCTCTGCTGTCCTTTGCGTTTTGCCCTCTGCCAAACTGGACTCTCACTCCCCTAGAGCCTGACGCTTGCCACAAGTGTTATAAATGGGACCAATTAGGATCCTAGTTGCCCATTAACTGTTTTATTATTCATGTGACATTTATGATAAATGCATTAGATTACTTACAAACGGTTGAGGTGGCGCTTACGCACAGCGGCATAAACTTTCGAGTCCTGGGAGAAAGCATTTAACAACAGGACAGACCAACTGCACCGGTCATCAGAACTGCTCACTGCAACGTAGAGGACGTGGAACTCTCCTCCTTTTGACACGAGAAATGAAGTAGCTTGGCATTCCTACAAGTGCAGCTGGACCAGCCACTTAGGTTTCAACAGTGGTCTCTTTTCCACCACCGTAAATATCTTCAGAGGTGGCTTTCTACAGCCAGACAGTATTTAAAATAAAATAGGGAAGAAGCCCTGCCCATCTCCAACGTAACAGACTTGGAAAAGAGGAAAGTTGGGATTTGCCAGGATTACCATATCCTCTTAATTAAGTTGCAAAATTCAGACGAGAATAACCCCGATGAACATAAATTATGCAGAAACGCATTTGATTTGCATGTAACCACTGCTTCTTTCAGAAATAATTACAAATATGCTGGACTGTGCAGAGTAGGGAATAATGTCCTGATTCAGCAATGCTTGTGCACGTTTAACTTCTCTTCTAAGCTAAGGCTAGGAGTAAATTGTCTAGACAATTCATTACAGTTCTTCTTCCATTTGCCAGAAAAACAGTAAAGCTTTGGGCAGAATCCATTACCCAGACTTCTTGCATCCTTTCAGAGATCATAAAAAAATAAATAATAATCCATATGCATAATTATCATTCTGTAATCCTCTCCATTAAATTACACATTGTTCACCATCAAATCTATCTGTGAAATCAGCCAGTACAGACTATTCCTGCTTCCTATAGATTAAAAGCCTAACAAGAAATCAACTTCTAAAAATAAAGCATTGTTTAAAAAAAAAACAACAAAACAAACAACCCAACAAACCAACAACCCCCCTAACATCAGTAATGCCAGCTTTGAAAGCATCCTTGCAGGCAGCACAGATCAGTACCATGGGTAAGCTGTTGTTGAGCAGTTTGCTAAATGCTTATTCTGAAGGAAACAAACAGAAAGAAAAATGGACTTTGAAGAGACAGATAAAAATCCAGGCCTATTTAACTCCAGAAGCCTGTAAAGCCCCTTCTTTCATGGCTATCATGTGAAGAAGCGCTGCAACTATTTGAATTCAATCACCGTGGGAGCTCAATGCACACAACAAATCAAAGCTGCATATTATTTCCTCTCCCGAATGCAAAAGTCAGCTCTGCAGAAATAAATGTTGTAGCGCCAGTAAATACTTCTACAAAACACAAAGAAGAATAGCTAAAATAAAAAAAAAAAAAAATTAAAAAAAAAAAATCAATAGATCTTACAGACCAGACTTGGTCGATCCAGCCTGAAAGACCTGTTTTCTAATACCTTGTTTCACAGAATCACAGCATCGCTTTGTTGGTCATGAAAAGGTTGTGTGTCATGATTTTCTTGCAAACTGCCCAGTAACACTAAAAAAGGAGGACCAACTAGTTCAACAAAACCTAAAATATCGACCAAAATTCCTCTGAAATGTAAGATGTGAAGACATTTATTTATTTCTTTTCTGTGAATGAAGCATTTGAATATACCCTGTTTATAAAGTAATTTATATTGCAACAACATTTTTTTCCTTGATTTTCATGTGACTGTATTTCAAGTGCACTGTTGGAAATACTGAATTCCAAGCCAAAGTAATTTGCTTTATTCTCCATGGTTTCTGAACAGCACGAGACCACTGATATTTCTGATTGCAGAAATAGTTGCATAAAAAGTCATTCATTTTGGTGACCGTAAAAATATTTAGAAGACCACAGAATTGACAGCCTACAATAAATGCTGAAATTAATCTCAATTTCAATTCAATAATAGAAAGAAGAACAAAAACCTCCCAGATTTCTCTGGCAGTGTATTCCCAAAGAGCAAAAAGATGAAACAGAGAATTCCCAGTCCACCTGAACATTGTTCTTTTCAACTGCTTTCCTAAATGCTGAGTGAGATTTTTAAAAAGACCAAGGGAAGCATATTATTGGCGTTCGTCCACTGAACTTGCTGTTGAGAAGCATCACATACTTTTTTTTTTCCAAAGTAAATTCTACAAAGGGAGTGTCACTATTTCCCCAACAGAGCACTGAGAATCAAATTGCAGGATTTCCTACCTCGATCAAAAAGTCTCCAGTTCTCAGGCCAGCTTGCCATGCTACTCCCCCTTCATCCACAGATTCCAAGTACTGCAAAGCAGGAAAGGCTGGAGTTGGGGTGAATTCTTCAATTGGTGTGTCAGCTTTAAAAATAAATACCACATTAAAAAAAAAAAAAAAAGTAAGTTACGGAGTGCTTGCAAATACCGCTTGACTAAAGGCCTATTATTGGCCATTCAAATTGATGGTTAAAAAAAAAAATATGGTGGGTTCTCAAAGCCTGAGGACTCTGCCTCAGAGGGTGTCAGGATGCTGGGGCCAAAGGGTAATCACCCTGCAACAGCAATCCACAGGTCGTCAGTTCAGGGAGAAGAAAAAAAAAAGACCTGCTCCTTTACTGACACAGACCAAATCAAGCCGTGCTGAGGCAAGAGCTGGATTCTGAGTATTCCAGGATATTCAGTATTAGTTCAAGGAACCCTTTGGCATATCTAGCAAAATGCTTGCAACTCTGGCAACAGCCAAATAAAAATGGATTATGTACTGTAGCCAAAAGAGAGCATCTGGCTG